>JANAVB010016198.1:6092083-6124583 GCA_029216955.1 Iris pallida
ATGGTTTGGCAATCTCGACTCGACGAGTCAAACAAAATAAAATACTTATTTTCTATACGAAGAAATCTTCAATAAAATATTTGTGTATAAAGATATATACCATCTCGCAAATTCGCACGCGACACACGATTACGAATAATGCAACCTCGTACGTGACGTACAAATACCAAAAACAAAATCAATACCAACTTTATTTAAAAAAATTATAGTAAAAATTTAGAGGGTTTACATCCTACCCAACTTACAAAAATTTTGTTCTCAAAATTTAGGAATAATTAGGGTAGGTAGGTTGAGGGAACAAGAGAGTTTTTCGATAAGAATTTGATCGAATTATTCGGCGATGAGAAAAACATACCACAAAATAAATTCAGAATGATTGCGAATTTAGATAAATAGGAAAGATAATTTCACAGGTATAGTTAGAAGATATCTCATGACAACCCATCAAGGTTTAAAATCAATCAACGCTACCATTATCCTATAGACGTGCAACTTATAAATAGGCAATAGCCTCCTTTATCCCAAATTTTGGTCGCAAATTTTGATCGCTAGCTCATTACTGTCGAGCATTTCAATATGGATAAATCTTGGAATCGTCATTATCCCCTTATCAATACTAAATCTTGTAAATTTTGATTTCTTCTCAGAGTTGATATCCCATAAAATTTATATTTTCATAAACACATCTTCCTTTCCGTAATTTAATGAATACACATATAAATCCATCTCATAATAGGCTGCCATAAATCTAGAAGTATTGAATTCAATAACTCTCTAATCTACTTCTTCCAAGTTATACTTATATAAATATTTCCTTAACTAAATTTCATTTTTTTACCTTCTTGAAATTTGAAATCCAATAACCTTAAATTTATGAAGTTGAAAAATCAACCCACCTTAACTTCCTCTATAATCATCTTAGAACTTGAACCCCTTATGGCCTCAAGAATAAAAATTTGAATCTTCCATGCTAGAGTAACCCCGTACTCAAAATATCATTTTTTTCCTCAAAAATTTGACTCATAAATTAGATTCCTAAAGATATATTTTCAAATACTACCTCTTATCATAAAAATTTGGCAGTCGAAAACTTCCCAATTCAATAGTTCTACTATCTCTCAAACCTTTTTTTCCAATCACTTTAGTCGAAAATAAAATAAACCTCACCTTAATATGGCATTGCTAATCACATAATTTAATTCTTAAAGCATTAAGAGTTTAAGAAATGTTACATTTTCTTTGAAATCTAATAACTTCAAATACCTTATTTATCCTCCCATAAAATTTTCTTTAGCAATAGATTTACCTCGAAGGACCAATTTATCAATTGAGAAGTCTACTCTCATACTATCTTATCAAAACACACTCTGTCTAATAGATTTTACCACAAATTTCCATTTCCCTCTAAGGGTTTTCGAATCTAATTCCTTTCTAACCGAAGGGTGCCATGATCCAAATTTTCATCTTCGCACAAGGGTGTCAAAGGAAACAAGGTTTGCATGAATCATATTGGAGTAAAAATGAAATTCACAATGAGTGGAGCAAACAATCAAGAGAAAACTACGGTTAGGTTCAATGAACGTTGTAAGGGTTTAGACAATAAATAAGGGTCACTAATCATTATAGGAAAAGTAAAAGATGTTATGGGCCTAAGTAAATCAAGATAAAAACACGTGTTTTGAATATCAAGCAAATCAAAGATAAAATAACTTAGAGACTTGGGAGGCATGGTTTCTATAGAAAAGATGGTCTTCTAGTTTAGGGAACGGTCAAGGAATGATTCTAATCCTTTTTCCAAGTTTCAAAGGATTGAAGGTCACGATAATAGATGTAGCTTTGAGGGAAGGTCGAGTAAATCAAGATGAAGATATGGTCATACAGTTTTGTCGATGACTAACTATACTTGTGTATATGCAATATCATAATTATAGGTGGTATGGCAACTTAATGTGGAACACTTCTATCTTATTAGGGTGACCTTGCTTGCTTCTTGGTTCCCTACCAATATAAGATCTAATCTATGAATTCGAGTTCCTCAAAAGTTTTTCTAATATATATCTCAAAATGATCTACCATAAATGTCTAACCATTCTATGTTGTCAAACATAATCATAACTTAAATTTAAATTCCATTAATAAATTTCAAAATAACCTTTATTATATCACTTAATAAATTTTCCACAAAATCCTAATATCATCAATCTAAAACTTAAGATTTTAGATAATCTTATTAATCGTGTATGATACGACAAAATTTAAAATTTTAAAATTTTTCTTTATTAATTTTATATTCTCTCATATGCATATTTATAAACTCACTAAGTCAACTCCATTTTTTTTCCATAATCAAACTTTAAATTCAAAATCTTTATATATCATATGACAATTTTATTTTATTTTTCCAGTCGAATCCATGTACCCAAAGTGGGTATATCTATAAACCCAATAAATCATAATATTCTAAAATATTCTAGAAATCAAAATCAATTTGTTTTCTCAATCATTTAGAGATTCCAACTATGAATACCACCTAGTAGTCTTAAAATAAAATTATATCTATCTTTCGAAGTTGGTAATATCTCTACTACCCAACTTAGGATTAACTAATCATTCTTACAAGATCATACCTTTAGGAAAAATAGGATTTTTTATCCTTAAAGTAATAAATGCTTTTATAACTCAAAATATGACCTCTAACGCATACTAATTGCCAATAGAAACCATTGCTTACCTCTTGAATTGGACCTGCATGGGCCACCACAAAAACATGCAACACCCCAGTCCCGAAATACTTAGGACTAAGTATATAGACATGCCAGTTGCGCACATACGAAGTATACTCAAATATATGAAAACCGCGTATGTGTACATAAGCTTTGAAATGCAGTAAACCATGACAACTAAATCTCATCCACAATATGAAAATAAATTTATAATAAAAATCAACACTAAATTTGTTATTTGTACAAAAGATGGGAGGAGACAGATCCACTACCAACCATTTAAATAAGAAGAAGAATGCAAGAGAGAAATGTGAAAGAAAAGTAGCAAGACGACCCAAGGGCAATCCTCTGCGAAGTAATGGAGAAGATTACGGCCTTGGCTAGAACACCTGCAAATATCACAGAAGCACACACCTGGAGTGATCACCAGGTCCTCAGAGGGACGTAACAAGATACAGAAAGAACATGCCATAATAAACTGAATATAATATGTCACAAGTCACAAGTAAGTAAAATAGTCCCAATCGTAACAAGACCCAATATCTTATCATCGAAACAGTGGACTACCCCTACAACCAAACAAGGACAAGGATAACACACTATTTTGCGATACGACATTGTCCCATGCTACTAATGGAACATGAGTGACATGACATTGACTAAGGTCTCCTAACTTTTCTAGTATGCAATTTAGAAGACATCTCGGTTTATAGGCAGGTGTAGGCTGACTCCCCCAAGACTAATTTATAACTCACGACACATACATGTCAAGTACTAATACTATCAGCCAATATAGCTTGAGGCTAGGGGCCTACATGATCCATCAGTCCACATAGCTCGAGGCTAGTGACCGTCGTAACACAACTACCGTAGTACACAATTACTATGACTTTTGGAGTTGGGTAGCCTATACATCTAACTGTCTTCTCCCTCCCAAGGGTCACTTACAGAAGGTAGTCCACTAAGACTAGGTCCATATGCATATTAAAAGTCAAGAAAGAAAAATAAATGAAAGCAAAATAAAGTAAACTAAAACAACAAGTAATGGATCCCACTAGTTAAATTGAAAATAAACAGACAATAAATATACAGTAAATAAATAAATAAAGATGCATCTAATTATAAATAGTAAATAAGGCAAGGTATCTTGCCTTAGGTGGTGTGCAAGGGCATGATCCAATAGCTCAAACCGGCAAATCGATGAAGCAAGAAAGCCAAATCTCCCAAACGTCCTCGTATGCTGAAATAAACACCACGGACATTTTTTGTATAAAAGATATGTCTTGAAACGCCTGTCCAAAAGTCCAATTCTGGACACAGGTGTAAAATCATAATTTTGGGTCAAAAAGATGTCCATCGTTGGACCCATTTTGTACCGAAAAGTGTGCCAGTACCTACGGTCTCTAAAGTCATCAAACTATATGTCTACGGTTCTGGTTTGATGAGACAAATCCAAATAAGTTCAAAGTTGGATTCTGGTGGGCCTACATAATTTTACTTGTTGGATCGGGTCGCAGGCCCGCCAAAAAGGCGTTCCGGTCGACCTTTTCAGAATTAGACCAAACTTGGTGGAAGTTTCATCTCGAGATGACGAACGTGCACGAAGTTATGGCCTAGTTTGCATAGGGGCCGATACGGGTATCTCGACTGATACGCCTCAATTTCGTCGTATACGCACAACGAAATTGAGTTCCGTCGAATCCCACAAGTCCGCGAAGTCGATACGCACCTTCCGGTGCTTTTGGTTCGTGACCACGTCGCTCGGTTTGTCGGGACGCATGCCGTATTAGGAAAATTTTACAAAATTTTAGTTTTAAGAATCTATTTTTTGACGAACTTTAAACTCAAAAATGTTTCTGTACAGTGATCGAAAAATTATTCTACAAGAAAGGTTTTGAAGTGCTATAGGTTGTCTCTAACTGCATTCTCTTAGTTTTCTGAGTTTCTCACTTGATCGACCAATTTCGGCCTTCCAATTTAGGGTGCTAGAACATTGCTACACCCTATTTTTGAACAGGTTTACGACGAACTTTGGGTCGATTTATAACCGAACCTATTACGAAGAAAAATAAACTGCTTGATGGGATTCGTAGGTGTTAGGGTTGTGTTTATACCTGATCAACTGGATTGATGAAAGATAGAGGCACGATGAAGAAATTATGCTACAAAGTTGGCTCAAAGCTGCCCCTTTACTGCTGTTGTTCCTTTGTCGATATTGTCGCTTCGCTGTTTGCTACAGCAACACCCTGCCATGCGCGCACTCGCGCTTTGGTCGTGGGGTCTCACAACTCGTAGGGGTTGAGAGGTGTCTCTTCGGGATAGAAGTTTCCCGCGGTATGCTATCGAGAGATAAGGTTTGAATAGGTTTCAAAAATTTGAAGATCACTGGTTAGGGTTTAGAGAATTTGTATGAGAATTGGATTTGGGTTTTAATATTTAAATAGATTTAAATGTAACTCTCTATTATCCTTTCTTCCCTCACCTATTTTTGTAGTCGGGTTTCCATGGTTACTGTTCCCAGAGGGAATAATAATGAATATAATTTCTTCTTCTCATTTTTTGTATATATTTTATACATATCTATCAAAATAATTTACTAAAATCCCAAACTTTCTCCAAATATTTATAAAATACTTTCTAGATACTTGATAAAAATTTCTTGTATAAAAATATCTTAAGGTAGCAATTTAATTGCTATTTCGAGTATTAGCAAAATCATTAATTAAATACCAAATAATTTAACACTTAATAAACACTATAATTTTTTTGAAAGTGAGAATCCTTTAAGTTTTCCAAAATATAATATATATAATTTTTTTTTCTGTAGTATTTAGTAAATTTTTATCTATATATATATATTTGCTGTAGCATTCGATTTGATACCAAAATAAAAATCTAAAATTAAAAAGTCAAGTAGATTAAATAAAATACTGTAATATATATTAATTAAAATAATAAAAAAATTAAAATTTTAGGGGGTTTACATCCTACCCAACTTATAGAAATTTTGTCCTCGAAATTAAGAAGAATCTTAATATCATAGAATGACGAACTTAAATACGAAAGGAGAGCAAGTAGGTCAAATCGTAATGCGATTTTCGAAAAGATGGAGGATGTAGTTAAATAATCCAAATTGACATTATATTCTACAAGTTGGAATATTCTCGGTTCAAGGTCCTACCCAACTTATAGAAGTTGGCTAATCATGAAAATTGTTGTTACCGAACTTCTGAGGATGAAAGTTTCTCAAGGGAGGTACGAAACTATTGGATGCTTCTGACCGTAGTCTCAGAATTTAAGTGACCTCGGACATTGTCATGACTTTCTTGGTCAGTAACTTCTATAAGAGGATTGGTTCAATCTAACATCATTCATATTGGCCATGCTTTCAATAAGATGGTAGGAATCTCTTGTTCGAATGTAACTAAAACATTTTGATTCAAAAGGATTTCGTTCTTCGCCTAACATGGATAACTAAGAGATGAGCTTGAAGAACTTAGAAAAAAAAGAATTTATGGTCACGTGGTGAGCATCTATAATAATTAAAAAAACCTTGCTATAGATTTTGATTAGGTAAGTGTTTTTGAATCTTGAAGTCATAATGACTAGTGTCTGCGGTTTGGTGTTTGGTGTCATATGTGAGGTAGGTGCTTGCTTGGGGAAAGGCATACGTCATAGGTGTGACATGTCTTGCATGGATCATGTGTATTCAGTCTAGTTAAGGGGATGGGTCGATATTGGCATAGTTAAAATCAAATGGAACAAAATAGGCATCCATGGTTTGTTCTAAGGTAATTGTGCCATACATGTGGTGTAATTGGAATAGGGCACAGAAATGAGCATTTATGTGGGGCAGGGATGTCATGTATGCAGCTTGACTAGTCTAGTTCATGAATGCGACTTTGTGGGAAGCAAAAGGCTAGTGTTGTGCTTCAAGTATCAAGTCACGGTAGAGGGTGTCAGTTGGTACAGATAGAAATGGGCGTTATGAACAACTGAATTTTTAGCCTAAGTAGAATCGATCTACCTCAATCATCTGCTAATTCCTTTCTCGAAATTCCTTTCTTGAAACTGAAACTACGACACAATTCTATAATAGAACAAAAATTTGAAGAATCACAGTTTATATGTTTCGTTGTGGTTATCTAAATGTACGAGCAAGGAATATAAAATGTAGTACAAAGATTAACATCGTAACCTCCAAACAGATGGTACAATGGTTACAAATGTCATCCTATATCTAAGGGAGAGAGTATACTAAGTTTAAGGTACAACCTACCTTATAGAAATTGGTTAAACATATAAAGCACGGTAACACGACTTCTAAGAAGATTAAATTTCAAGGAGATGTTGAGGATATGAGTTACTTCTAATCATAGTCATGGACTCTATGGGAAGCCTAAGTATTACTCATTTAACATTGCCCCTGTATTGACCATATTTTATCAAGACAGTAGGAAGGTCTTAGTCAAGCATAACAAAATACAAGTTGGTACAACATGATTCCATTCATCTCGTAACATAGTCTATAAGAGATATGGTTACAAAATTTATTGAAGAAGAATTAGTATACCAAGAGATGGGGACTACATAATCGGTATAAGGATCTATTTCATCAAGTTTGGTTTTTATAGCCCAAATATGGCGATATGCAAGGATGGGTTTAACTGGGTCTTAATGGATTCCTTAATTGGACATCGATCTTTGATTGAATGAATCATAGGTTTTAATCTATATTGACTGGACGAGATGCTATGAAATCAATCTGAGCTATTCCTAGTAGGTTAGGGTAATCTTATATAGGTTCCAAGTCAACAGGTCGGGCTAATTTTTCAGCCGGGTTGGTTAAACTGCTTCCTAAAGCCCGAGAATATGCCTTCTGTGACTTTTGTGTTTAAGTAGCACAAGAAGACACAATTGAGTGGCACACTAGTGGCATGTGTGTAGTGAGCTTCGAGTAGATCACAACCATATATTGGGTCAAAAGATTTAAGTCGAGGCTGGATCTCTAACTGAAGTCAGAAAGGACAATAGTATTATGGTAGGGGTTATAGCTAGCCTTTTTGACTTGAAAGTCGTATCATAAAAATAGAGTATAAGGAGACGTGTGTTAGTAGGACATGATATGTCTACATGAAGGTGGAGTTGTTTACGTCTTGTATGTGAAATTTGTTGGGAGGAAACAACTGGTCTCGTTCTCCGAATATTAATATCATGGCCGGGGACACCAAATGATCTAAATGGAAAGTGGGAGTACATGGGGCACTAATTATCATCCTAATGAAAATCAACTTATCCTGATCAATCGATAACCTAGTAACTCATAAAATTTAGAAGGCTTACAATCTACTCACTCTAGAGGCTAAGACACGGTTTTAGGATTAATGAGGTTAGAAAATTTCAAAGTTGTGATATCGTGCTTGGGCTTTGAGTATAAAGGAATACTAAAAAATGTGATAGAAAATGTGATATGGTAGATATGAGTCAATTGGAAGGTGGTTCTCTATTTTCGAATAGATGGAAGGATTGTGTATATAGCTTTCATGGCCATAGGTGGTATGGCAAAATAAGGGGGGCATTCTGGGTGTATCTTCCCTTAAATATGAGCATTTGTTTTTTTTTTTTGCAGTAAGTAAAGAGAAAAATAATTAAGAGTTCAAGGGAGAGAAAATCAATGCGAATACGGGATTCCAAGGACGATTGAATAATTCAATCAGAGTTGTAGATGAGTTAGAGACACATATATCTCAATCCACGTAGGATAATAATATGAAGAGCGAACCAAGTGTACTAAGGTTGATCAGGCGTCTCCAATAAACACATGTCCTGAACAAGCTCGATCAAGAAAAGGCTTGCAAAAACTAGGCTATAATTGCGGCGTTAGTCAAGATAGTAAAAATATAAGTACGCGAGATTTACTGTTGAAAAAAACACAAGTAGTTTAAGTTCATCAAGCTCTAAGACTCTTCCGGTGTTCGTGCCTCTAAGTTGTCCTACTATTTTCTTTTCTCAGGCCTTGGTTGAATGAATGAGTGACGGACCTTTAAGCACTATAGTCTAGGTAATCTTCTTAAAATCCTCTTTAATGGGTTGGAAGGATCAATAGAGTGATAGGTTATGAGGCATACTACCAAACTTATAAGAGTTCAACTAGTAGGGTGATTAAGCATTATACACGTATACCTAGATGAGTCATCTTTCTAACCTTTACCAAGCATGGAAGAAAAGATACGAATTACGATATAAAGGGATCAGACAAATGGCAAATCAAAGCTGTCAAACGAGAGTTCGGAAATGGAATTCAATAGAGGGGATCAAGTATGTGGACGAGATCCTAGACTTTAATCCTATATGTAGGCTCACAACGGTATGTTGACGTAACCGAAGTGTTAAACTCTACCTGCATGGGCCACCATACAAATATGTAACGTTCCAGTCCCGAAATACTTAGGACTAGGTACGTAGACATGCCAGCTGCACACATACAAAGTATACTCCAATATATAGAAACCTCGTATGCATACATAAGCATTGAAATACAGTAAACCATGACAACTAAATCTCATCCACAATAAGAAAATAAATTTATAATAAAAATCAACATTAAATTTATTATTTGTACAAAAGTTGGACAGAGACGGATCCACTTGTTTGCAAAAACAAAAAGTTTATTCCAAACTTGAAAAAAAAAATTAGTACAAAGTATAATAAATTCTGGGGAAGTACAACTGTAGGAATCTGATCATAAGATGATCACTTTATCCCTTGGACTATGTGAACTTTAAGACTGTAGCCTCTAGAGAATGCAGCAGCAATTTTGTAAGAGTTCTTGATCTCTGTGCGTATGTATCTAATCCTTTCACAATGATTAAAAACTCTATTTATAGAGTTCAAGAAATAACTGTTTTACCAGTTATTCTGATGTGCGCGAGGCTGGATTACGCCAAATTGGGTTGCGCCAACCTCCTGTTGTGCCAACTTTCATTCAGTTGTTAAGTCGTGTACTAACTGTATTTAGACGCGTGGCATCATGCGATTGAGATGCATGTGGTCGTGTACAGGATAGTAGACACGTCTTGAGAGATTAGTGGCATGTGTACCATGTCATCCTGCTTTAGAATGTAAGTTGTCTCAACTTCACCAGGTTGTGCGAACTTCGGTCAACTGCGCCTGATTGAGCCGCACCTAGACGCGTGGCAGCTTTTGAGCAGAAGTCATTCAGATTGCGCCTAGGCGCAACTAAAGATTTTGTCTAGATTGCGCCTAGACGCAACTTACGAAGTGTACAGGACAACTGTCTACCAACTCCCCTTGAGCGACACAATTCACTGGATTCGAAAAGATTTTCGTCGTTCACTGTGGTGTCAGTCGTCAGTGCTGTCAGGTAATGATGGCCATTAAGTGTCAGACGCCACGTAGATTTTGGCACAACAAGACTGGGCACAGTCTGATATTAGGCGCAACCTGATCAGTGCCGCAACTTATTCTCTAAGCTTCATATTAGTGGTGTAACCTGATCTTTGGGGCGCAACTTGATCACTGATTAGTATGTTCAGGATGCAACTTGATTTTTAGGCCCTACAAGACCCCCTTCAAAGTTTTCAAAACTTAAAACTGTATCAAAGTTTTGAAATACTTTGAATTTTAAAAAATTTGACTGAGTCAAGTTGCGCCAGTCAACAACCGGTCATCATATTTAAATCTCTTTCTCGAAAACACAAAACTTTTGCTTCGTCTTTTCGAGTTTCATTGATAATATTCAATTTCCCATGAGGAATATGAAGAGTCATTTTGTTGATATATATGTAGTAGTTGATCTTTATGCTTTATTTTTTACTTTTGTTCTTCAATGGCCTCAAAGAAGGAAGAGATGGAGACAAATGCTGATACTACAATCAAGTCCCCTGAAGCGGGACATGATGTTGCACCTACAACTTATCTGTTGGAGGCTGACCCGTCGCTGAGAGCGGCAAACTTTTTAGACTGTTTTGGTCTAGACTCGACAGTCTTCAATCACTTGAATGGTGGGCCATCCTCCGAAGGGCGTGGTGATGCGGAGGGGTTCCTTAATCTGATGCATCGTTCGGGGATCCGCAATATGCAAGAATTGGACGCCGTCCTTCGTCAGCCTTATGAGGGCAAGAACAAGAAATAATGTTTGGGCGTGCCAAAAATTTTATTCTCTTTTCTTGTTTCCTTGTCTATAGGGGTCCACCCATCTTTATGCAAATGAAATTGAAATTTCTGATATGTTGTGTGGCTGTGATTTTGAATAGTACACGTAGATGTGTTCCTTCAGCTGATTCAAATGCTTACTGTTTCGTTGAGGGACACACGGTCGTTATCACATGGCTCCCATCACCTATTGTTTAGTTCTTTCCCAAAATAGGCTCCTAGAATGACGCACCCATTTTCCTTCTTTAGTACTTTAAAAAGGATAGCCAAAACTAAAGAGCCATTCATTCTTTCTCAAAACAAATGGCTTCTCACAAGGTCCCACTTGCGCCAACCATCCTGATGTTATTTTTTTGCATACTGTGTCTTCAAAAATTGTTAAGTCTCGAAGAAGAATCAATGGTATAAATATTCTTCTTTTGTACCACCTTTGAAGATAGGTATTGATCTGTATGTTGTAGACACTGTTGATATACGCTAACTATTTCTGAGAATAGGCGTGCACTATGATTCATTACTTAGTCTTAATCATAGGCGCGTATTGTTGACATACGCTAGTGTGATCAACTTGCACTGCGGAGATATGCGCCTATTGATCGACGTGCATTTTCGATATACGCCTGTTTGATCAGAATACAGTGCTGATGTGCGCCTGTTGACCAGCACACTTTGTTGGGATGCGTCGGTTTGATCAGCGCATAGTGCTGATATGCACCTGTTGATAGGCACAGTGTGCTAAAAAATGTGCCTGTTGATAGGCACAGATTGCTGATAGATTATGCTAACTTTTCCTGTTTTGTTAATATTTACAGGGATTCGGCTAGCAAGCTTCAACAGGACTGGCATTGGTGACTTGGATGTCGCAGAGGGCATTCTTCTAACACTCACATCAGACAGCTCATGTGGTTTTGACACTCAAATCAAACAGCTCAGGACTCTTCATGTTCAAGAAGGGTCTTCCTTAGATGGTAGGAAGAGCCTTTATACATGAGAGTTGGATGGTGGAGACGTAGAACTAGGAATTGTATCACAAGGGTGATTTCGTTCCTAGTTCCCCTGGCGGGTCATCTTCTCTCCACCAGTTGTATTGACAGCAGCTCATTTTTGGGCTGCTGCAGTCTGGGGTTCTCCTCTCGTCTTTATGAGAGAGAAGACCAGAGTTGATTCTATTGTCTGACTCGTTGCTTCAGGTCGAGACGACAAGGAATTGCCACCAACAAATAAGTTCCAAAGATGTAATAGACCTTCACTATCAAATGGGAAGATCCAAAGATGTAATAGACCTTCATTAGAATGAAAAAAATCAGAGATGTAATAGATTTTCATCAAAATGTATCTATGCTTTTTAAAGAAGGAATAAAGAAATGATTGTCTTATTATTCTCCTTTTTTTATAATTAAATTTTGATATGATGACATAAATAACAGAATGCTGATAGAATGCGAATATGGCAAGTTGTTTGATGTGGCTATTTGGAATTCAGAGACATGGATTCTCATTATGATAAATGAATGAGTAATCGATCACTTTGATTTTTAAGGGAGAGACATTGAATGAATAAATGGTCATTCAAACTCTTGAAGAAAAGAATAAATGAGTGAATAGTCATGTCAGTTTCGAAAAAGGGACAATAAATGGTCAATTATAAGTAAATGAACAGTTATAAATGAACGAACAGTTTTGCCTCTTTCCAACAGTTGCATCAATTCTCGAGACTGATTATCTATTTGTTTTGTCTATAAATAGAACAAAACTTTTTGATATTGTCAATCGATTTTCCTTCTGTACAAAAATATCTTCCAAAGATTTACTCGCTCCGAAGATCGAAGAAGAAACCGAGATACTCCCTACTGAGCCTCCCGTGCTTTCTCGAAAAGAAAGAGGCGAAGGCTCAACTGTTCCTCCTGTGCCAGGACAGGATTTGATCTCCAAGTTATTGGAACCTGGGAAGACCGCCGAAGAAGAGGCATTCAGGATAGCTTCCTGTAAGTTTCTTGTGAGTTCAGACAATGAGATGTTTGAACTGTTGGCAAACTATGTATTTAATCATGAAGGATCTGGGCCTCCTTCCCGTCCTTAATATTTATGTAAAAAAAATAAACTTTTATTTACATCATGTTTCTGAAATAAAGTATATTTTGTCTTTATACATAATATTTCTTAAGAAACTTGCCATTGATAGGCATCATTGCAACTCTGCCATCCATATCTGTTAATTGATAGGCTCCATTGGAGAAGACTTTGTTTACCATATATGGCCCTTCCCACTTTCCCTCGAACTTGCCTTTGCTCATATGTGTCATAGTCATAGGACGTCTGACTGTGAGAACCAACTCGCCTTCTTGAAATGTCCACACTCTGACTCTGCGATTGAAAGCTTTTGAGATCTGAGCTTGATAAAGTTAAATATGTTGTTGAGCCAGTAACCTTTTCTCATCGAGCGCCTCCAACTCTTGAAGTCGAAGACGGTCATTGTTTTCTGTAGTAAGTTCGTTAGTAATAGCGATCCTCAATGATAGAATTTGAATTTCCAAAGGTAGAACATCTTCACACCAATATACTAGAGAAAAAGGTGTGCAACCTGTGGAATTACGAACAGTAGTGCGATATGCCCATAGACATTCTCCAAGTTTATCACTCCAATTACGTTTATTGATGGAGACAATTTTTTTGAGGAGTTTGATAATGGTCTTGTTGAATGCTTCAGCCAACCCATTAGCCGCAGGATTATAGGCTATCGAGGCAACATTATTGATTCCGTTGTCATCACAGAACCTATTAAACTTTTGGCTGATGAATTACGGTCCATTATCATGGATGATTCGGCGAGGGACACCAAACCTGTATATCACATGATGTTTGATGAAGTTGATGACACTACTCGTTTTAACTTCAGCCAATGGTATAGCTTCTACCGACTTGGAGAAATAATCAGTAATAGCTAAGAAGAACCGATGCCCTTTAGATGAAGGAGGATTGATAATGCCAATTATATCCATACCCCAAGCTTCAAAAGGCCATGAGGCAGCAGTCGGATGAAGAAATTTTGATGGTTGATGAATGAAATCTGCATGAATCTGACATGCACAATATTTTCTTGCATAGTCAATAGTATCTGATACCATAGAGGGCTAGTAGTAGCCCATACGTCGAATACAATCTTGTAGTTTAGGACCAGGCTGATGTGCTCCACAAACACCATCATGAGCTTCACGTAATATCTGCTTTACTTCATCACCAGTGAGACACCTCAAGAGTAATCCATCAAAAGTTCTTCGATAGAGTGTTTTAGTAGTATGATTATAATAGAATCGAAGCGATCGGTGACGGATACTTGTAGCTTCTTTAGGATCTTCTGGTAAGATGTCATGTACTGCAAAATTAATGAAAGGTTATCTCCAGTCCTCACTAATGACATTGACTTCAGTTAGGTTGCTGAATTCAATGTTGTGGTTATTTTCAACACAAAATAGTTCTCTATTATAGATAACAACCATTTGTTATCTTTTTACTGGAACTGCCAATACCGCAGCTAGGTTAGCTAAGGCATCGGCTTTTGTATTGCATGCACGATGTACATGTTCGATGAAGAACCCTTTGAATAAAGAAGCTATCTTGGTTTCTGCTTCATGGTATGGTACTAGATCTTGATGTCGGACTTCATATATGCCTCTAACCTAATTAACATTCAGCTTAGAGTCACCATATACTTCGAGATATTCAATATTCAATTGTTTGGCTAATTGAAGTCCGATGAGCAAAGCATTGTATTCTGCTACATTGTTGGAGCATGATTCGTCTAAAGAATAGGCCCTTTGAATAGTTAATCTATCAGGTGAAACAAGAATAATTTCTACTCCAGCAACAAGAGTACCTCCAGTTCCAATTCTAGAAGCTCCATCAAAGAACAACCTCCAAGTAGGAAATTCTTCTGAGATCATATTTGATTCTAATTTTCGTCCAGATTCTCATCATAGAGTTTAGATATCTCAGGGACATGATGAGCTGCTAAGAAGTCAGCAAGTGCTTGGCCTTTCACAGACTTTTGAGGAACATAAACTATATCATATTGTGCTAGTAATATGGCCCATGTGGCAAGCCTAGAATTGAGTGTACTTGGATTCTTCATTAAAACTCGAAGGGGATTGACTCGGGATATGACATGAATAGTTTGGCCTATGATGTAGTGTCTTGTCTTCTGAACAGCAAACATTAAGGCTAAACATTCATTCTCTACCAGACTATAACGATGTTCAGCTCCAATCATCGTTCGGCTAAGATAGTAGATGGCTTGTTCGTGACCTTCTTTGTTCTTTTGAGCCAGCAAAGCTCCCAATGAATGATCTATTGCTCGGACATACATTAAGAAGGATATTCCTGAGATCGGTGGTACAAGAATCGGTGGACTCATTAAATACTGCTTTATGTCGTCAAATGCTCGTTGATATTCTTTCGTCCAAACGAACGATACACCTTTCTTCATTAATTGAGTAAATGGTCTGCAACGTCCAGATAAATTCGAAATGAACTGCCTGATGTACGCAAGTCGACCTTGGAATCCTCGTAGCTCTTTTAGGTTGCGTGGATGACGCATCTCTTGAATGGCTTTGATCTTCTCGGGATCAACGTGTATACCCTTAGAGGTAATGACGAAGCCGAGAAACTTACCACTAGAGACACCTAAGAAAGACTTGGTGGGGTTCATTTTGAGTTGATGCTGGCACATTAGATTGAAGATAGTTCTTAAATCTTGAATGTGATCTTCTTTGAGACGACTTATGACAGCAATATCATCAACATAGCATTTGACAGTCTTTCGTAGATGATCACGAAAAATAGTACTCATAGTCCGTTGGTAAGTTGTACCTGCATTCTTAAGACCAAACGGCATGACCGTATAACAGTATACACCCCAAGGAGTACAAAATGAAGTATGTTTCTCAGCTTCAGGATTCATTCGGATTTGATTATATCTAGAAAACCCATCCATAAAAGAAATTCGTTCGAATCCATATGTATTGTCGATCATGACATCAGTAATCGGGAGAGGGAACTCGTCTTTAGGACAAGCATCATTGAGATCCCGAAAGTCTATGCAAACTCTAACATTTTCGGTCTTCTTCAGGACTGGTACAACATTGGCTACCCAGTCAGGATGTTGTTCTTCTCTGATAAAACCGCAAGCTATAAGCTTTTTGACTTCATCATCAATTGCATCCATTATTTCAGGTTTGAATCGCCATTGTTGTTGTTTGACCGACTTGGTATTCGGCAGAATGTTAAGCTTATGAGTTACAACTTGAGGATCTAATCCTGGTATATCTTCGTAACTCCAGGCGAAGACATCAATATATTTACGAATAAGATGAACTAACTCTTGTTTATCATCCTCTGAGAGATTTTTGCTAATGAAGATTGGTCGTGATACACCTTCCTCTCCAATATCGATGTGGACAAGTTGATCTTCAGTAGGTGGTTCTCGTTGTTCGAAATGAAGTTCCTACTGATTGTCCATCTTTTGTGCCCAATGGTCCATTTCAGGAGCTTCTTCAATGTCATTTTTATCTTCTTTCGAGAATTCGGCAGACACCATGTTAGAAGATACCATCACCCTATGAACATGACCAATGCTGGTGTCAGAATCCCATAAAATAAAATCAGAAGAGTTAGATCATTCTTCTTCATCAGATTTAGAAGGTTCTGGAGGTGAAAGAGGTAAAGCATAACCTAATCCCCACTTTGATTTACTGTGGTATTGTTGTGATTTTCCTTTTGGAACAACAATACGAAGGGGAGTCCGCCTTCCTTTACCAATGTTGAGGCCTGTTCTGAAATCATAGCCCATTTTACGGACGATGGCTTTAGATTGTGGACTATAGCAGCATAATTGTAGCCTTCCTGTATCATCTCTATTATCATTATAGAGCACAATTTTTGGTTCCTCTCTTTTGTTGAAGAATATAGGCTTTTCATCTTTCTTTCGAGACAGTACTAAGAAGTATGACTCATGTATTGAATCCAATGATACCATATTTCACAGAGATGATACGACTTCTATTGTAAGTGGTTTAAAGTTATCTAGCATATCCAAATAACACTGAGTATAGTAAAAGACATCAGTATACTGCAAAGAAGATGCTTTATTAATTTTTATACCATCATTTACAACAGGAACTTTAGCCTTAGCAGGCTTAGTCAGATTGATGACAAGTGGGGGAGACGAAGAACGAGAAGGAGGAGGAAGCTTCTTGCGACGAAGGTCGATTACAAGCGGCTCATAAGAGGTGAGCTCTCTTTGTTCCTGACAATCACCTTTGGGCTACTTCTCATGGGAAGGAAGATAGATAGTCAGTGGTTTGGAAGACTGAGGGCATGAGGTACATCCTTTGACGGGAATCACCAGAGTATCATTTGGCACACTCTTCTGTTCTTCATCCGTGTCCATTGCTAGTACTACCTTCATAAATTATTCCTTGTACATGTAAGAATCGTTACAGTATACTTCAACCCCTTTAAAAGGATTCAGATCTGCAACCTTTTTTTAGACTTCTCCATTACCATCCACATATTTGAAACATTGGTGGAGCGTAGAGGGTACAATATTGTGTTCATAGAGGAATGGTCTTCCCAACAAAGCGTTGTATGAGCCATGATTGTCAATAACATAGAATGTTACCTTTGTACGAAGATTGCCAATTTGAAGCTTTAGGCGTATCTTCCCCAAAGGTTAACTTCTTTCTTGATTAAACCCTAGGATGGTAGTGATAGCCGTAGAAAGGTTATGCACTGGGATTTCAAAGCATCCAGTAAAGACTTCGACATAATGCTAAGTGCGGACCCTGGGTCAATCAGAATGCGATCGACTTTCATGGTGTCTACATACCCCGTGAAAAAGAGAGGACGATCATGACGATTATCTTCTAACAACATGTCATCTTGTGTAAAAGTAATATTAGGCATTAATTCAAATATACTATGACAATGTGCACAACTGACTGGTTCCTTTTTAGGTTTCTTGAGAAGAGTTAGACAAGCGTCAGCCTACATTAAGGCTTCACTTAACGTCTCTCGAGTCTCTTTTGAGAGACTTAAGAGTTCAAATATTGACAATCTTGCTGGAGTATTGGACAATTGAGCCAATATGTCAAAATTATAAGGCTTCTCAAGTCCGAGAGATGAGGACTTCTTCAACGCTTTATCAAAGCGGACAGGTTATTTTCTCTTGTCGGCTGCTGTTGGTTTAAGAGGAGATGGTTCCCACTGGCAAGGATATGGATGGTATATTCTCTCCAGGAGAAGATGATGAAGGAGGAACATAAGGAGATGGAGCAGAGTCCTCTTGATTTTCGAAATACTCCCGAAGATAGGGTTTCCCTGATCTAGTGTCCATTAGAATTTTTTCTTCTGTTACTGGTTCAAAGGATACCATGTTACAGTTCTTGGGTTTAGATCTGGAATGCTTCTTTTACTTAGGAGAGGAAGGCATTTCAAATTCTGCTACCAGATCTGGGTGAATCCACATAATCTCTCCTCTGTCAGTTGACAGCGGAACAAGACCTTCATTTTGAGGAGGTGGAAGATTCACGATCTCAAGAGTAGTCCTTGGAATGGGGACAACACCATCTTGTACAAGTTGCAGTGGAAAATCACTGAATTATAGAGAAACTACATTAGCAGTCACTATTTTCTCATCCTGTTGCAGAGTAATTGCTCCAGAGTTGACCAATTCCTATATTTTTCCTTTAAGCATATAACATGCTCTAGTCGGATGCCCTATAAATATGTGATAAATACAGTATTTAGGGTGATCAGTTTTACCCATTTCTTCTGGCCGTTTTGCCTTTAGAAGCTGAAGCTTATTGCTTTTGATCAAGCAATCGAAGATGCTTGAAGTATCATCTTCATCAAAAGAATACCCTTCTTTTGGACGAATCGATTTCTGTGGTGGTACTGATGGAGTGGATACCGTCTGAGTGACGTTGACAGCCAAAGACTCCTTGCCTTTAAGATTGATAGCCAGTGTTTCTTTACTCTTGCGATTATTCTGGCGATTATTACTCCCAGGTGTAGAATATTCATCTTAGTTAGGATGAGTCATTTGGACTCCTAACTGCTTGAACTTTTTGGCACTGACCTCAGCTGCTTTGGCATTAACAATGAAAGAAGGCCAATCCTGGAATTGTGTAGATCATGTCCATATACTGATAATATGCAACAAGTTTGATTGGCAAGTGTCTATTGTTATAGCAGATGGAGTTCCTAAAGGCATTTTGAGTACCTCTCGATGGAATCTTTCAATAAAACTTTTTGTGGATTCATTATGCCTCTGTTTAATCTTAATAAGAGTAGACATTATCATGTCGTTGACTCCTTCGTAGAATCGTTCCAAGAACATTTGCTTGAAACCAGCAAAAGAAATGATATAGCCATCAGGCAGGCTATGATACCAGTTGTATGCAACGCCACCTAAACAACCGACGAACACTCTGGTAAGCAGAGCATCATTTGGCTGTAATTGATCAGTTATCAGTTCAAAATAATTGATGTATTGACTTGGAGAAGTGCTGCCATCAAACAGCATAATGGTTGGAAGCTTGTACTTAGGAGGAAATGGAACCTCCTTTCACTCTGTATGATATGGTTGCTTTATACCCAGTCTTTGTAGGCCATCCTTCTGCTTGAAGGCCTCAAACTGAGTACGTAAGAGTTTCACAGCCTCATTAGCATCCCCTGATGTTTGGGAATTGGTAGGCTGGTCAGAAGTGTTAGGAGGAGGAACAACGTGGTAATTACCACCCTCTGCACCAACTGACTGGGATTAGCTTGAATTGGCACGGAAGTGACCTGAGGAGTTGGTACCCCCAGATTAGCAAGTACGGAAGATGCTATAAGCTCTAGATTTGTTGCTGGGTTTACAATCGTTGGCACTGTATGTTTAGCCACGATTATAGTATGCATGCTTGCGACCATCTCTGCCATGGTCTTCAATTTGTCCTCCAATGCAACAATCCGTTGCTCTTGTCTGGTCGAAGTAAAGGCATCTTGATCTTCCGTAACGATATATGCTGTCACTTCTCTTGCTACTATTGATGAGATAGTTCGTTCAGAACTTTCACTATCTGCATCAAACTCTGAGAAAGAGTCTTCTCCTATATGAGCGATGGGGAGATCTTCTTGATTAAAGACACCTTGGTTCAAATGTCGATTCCTCGATCTAGTGTATTGAAAGACACCTTCATTGGATGCATGGATCCGATCTAAGTATTGCTGACTAGGATTACAAGATGCATTACATCTTGGACGTTTTCCACCCCCAGTGCCTTGAGAAGTCATGTTGACAGAAGCATATAATAGCTCATCTTCGTCTTCTATTATATGTTCAGGAGTTGAAGCATAGTTCAGACGAGCGAAGAGAGATCGTCGAGCCGATTGGAAACAACAGTTGATGACGACTTCATGAAGGCAGTGGCGATTTAAAGTACGATTTAGAGGTGAGGGAGACATCCCTGTAATTTCTCGTCTTTGCGTAAGACGTTGCCGTAAATTAGTTACAACTACAGGACGAAAAGAAGTCGGAGGAACATATTCCTTAATGATGTTAGAAACATGTCTCCTATTCTTCAAATGTTTAGTTCCCTGAGTGTACAAAGATGTACTCAACTCATTAGCATAGGTGGTTGGGTCTTTCTTTTCAAACATTGGCTTTTGGTACATATTGGCCTTTGGCATAGGGTTCTTACGTTTCGCCAAAGTTGCGACTGGTTGACGCCTATTGAGATAAGCGCGTAAATCTAAAAATTCTGCTCCAGGTGTCTCTGTTTGTGATACCCTCAATTTTCTTTGCTTGGATCTTAAAATTTGCAAGGTAGGAAGGTCTTGACCAAACCCCATAGGGGTAGGTAAGATACCTCTTTGGTCAGTATTCTTTCCAATATCAGAGATCCGAGGACCTCTCTTTAAAGGAATAGAATCTGACAGATCTTCCTTTGAGTCATAGACTAGAAAAGTTTGAGAAAAGACCAAATGGTACTTTCTTTTATTTTGTGAAGGGTCAACTAAGAAGCCTTTTCCTTTGTTCTGTCTAGCGTTAGCACTAGAACATTGATTCTCCAAGTTCAGAACATGAGAATTAGAAGAGGGAATAGCCAAAAGACTAGTTCCCTTGAGTTGTGCCAGAGTAGTAGACTGCGCCTGAAGTGCTGATTGCTTGGGTTACGCCATAGTCCTACTGGCTACTGATGGTGCCTTGGCAGCAACATGGGCAGTAGACTGCGCGCGGGCAGTAGGAAGAGTGGATTGTGCCCTGGCAGAAGAAGCATGCTGTGCCGGAGCCACTGAGGCGGATTGCGTCTTGGCCACTGAGCACTCAAGTTACGCCTGGGCAACAACAACTGCAGGAGATTTTGGAATCCACACAGTCTTGTTCCTGGAGATAGCCACAGAGCGCTTGTTGCTCTTGGCATTGATCATATTCTCGTAGGCTGTCTGGTTGACTTGAACAACCAGAGTCTTATGCGTCTTGTCGACCGACGTAGTGTCATATTGAGTTGTCACCTTCTCGTCGCAGGAGAAAGTCGTCCCCAGCAGAGTCGCCATTTTGTTTGCAAAAATAAAAAAGTTTATTCCAAACTTGAATAAAAGAATTAGTACAAAGTACAATAAATTTTGGGGAAGTACAACTGTAGGAATCTGATCAGAAGACGATCACTTTATCCCTTGGACTATGTGAACATGAAGACTTTAGCCTCTGGAGAATGCAGTAGCGATTTTGCAAGAGTTCTTGATCTCTGTGCGTATGTATCTGATCCTTTCACAATGATTGGAAACTCTATTTATAGAGTTCAAGAAATAACTGTTTTAGCAGTTATTCTGATGTGTGCGAGGCTGGATTGCGCCAAATTGAGTTGCACCAACCTCCTGTTGTGCCAACTTTCATTCAGTTGTTAAGTCGTGTACTAAGTGTATTTAGATACATGGCATCATGTGATTGAGATGCGCATGGTCGTGTACAGGATAGTAGACATGTCTTGAGAGATTAGTGGCATGTATGCCACATCATCCTGCTTTAGAATGTAAGTTGTCTCAACTTCATCAGGTTGCGCGAACGTCGGTCAACTGCGCCTGATTGAGCCGCGCCTAGACACGTGGCAACTTTTGAGCCAAAGTCATTCAGATTGCGCCTAGGCGCAACTAAAGATTTTGTCTGGATTGAGCCTAGGCGCAACTTACGAAGTTTACAGGACAGCTGTCTACCAACTCCCCTTGAGCGGCCCAATTCACGGGATTCGAAATGATTTTACTCGTTCACTGTGGTGTCAGTCGTCAGTCCTATCAGGTAATGATGGCCATTAAGTGTCAGACGCCATGTAGATTTTGGCGCAACAAGACTGGGCACATTCTGATATTAGGCACAACCTGATCAGTGGTGCAGCTTGTCCTCTAAGCTTCATATTAGTGGCGCAACCTGATCTTTGGGGCGCAACTTGATCATTGATTAGTATGTTCAGGGCGCAACTTGATTTTTAGGCCCTATACCACTACCAACCATTTAAATGAAGAATACAAGGGAGGAATATGAATGAAAAGTAACAAGACGATGCAAAGTCAATCTTCTGCGAAGGAATGGAGAAGATCACGGCCTTGGCTAGAACAGCTGCAAATATCACAGAAGCACACACCTAGAGAGATCAACAGGTCCTCAGAGGGACGTAGCAAGATACAGGAAGAACATGCCATAATAAACTGAATATAATATGTCACAAGTCACAAATATGTAAAATAGTCCCAATCGTAACAAGATCCAATATCTCATCATCGAAATAGTGGACTACCCCTACAACTAAACAAGGACAAGGGTTAACACACTATTCCGCGATGCGACATTGTCCCATGCTACTAATGGAACGGGGGTAACATGACATTGACTAAGGTCTCCTAACCTTTCTAATATGCAATTTAGAAGACATCTCGATATATGGGCCGGTGTAGGCTAACTCTCCCAAGACTAACAACTCACGAAACACACACGTCAAGTACCAATACTATCAGTCGGCATAACTCTAGGCTAGCGGCCCACGTGACCTATCAGTCCACATAGCTCGAGGGCACTGACCGTCGTAACGCGATTACCGTAGTACGCAGTTACTACGGCTTTTGGTGTTGGGTAGCCCATACATCTAACTATCTTCTCCCTTCCAAGGGTCACTTACAGAAGGTAGTCTACTAAGACTAGGTCCATATGCATATTAAAAGTCAAGAAGAAAAAATAACTGAAAACAAAATAAAGTAAACTATAAACAACAAGTAATGGATCCCACTAGTTAAATTGAAAATAAACAGACAATAAATATGCAGTAAATAAATAAATAAAGATGTATCTAATTACAAACAATAAATAAGGTAAGGTATCTTGCCTGAGGTGGTGTGCAAAAGGGTAGGATCTAATAGCTCAAACCAACAAATCGATGAAGCAAGAAAGCCAAATCTCTCAAACGTTCTCGGATGCTGAAATAAACACACAAACATTTTTGGTATAAAAGATGTCTTTAAACGCCTGTCCAAAAGTCCAGTTCCGGACACAGGGACAAAATCATAATTTTGGGTCAAAACGATGTCCATCGTTGGACCCATTTTGCACCAAAAAGTATGCCAGTACCTACGGTCTCTAAATTCGTCAAACTACATGTCTACGGTTTCGGTTTGACGAGACGAATCCAACTGTATATCCAAAGTTTGATTCGGTGGGCCGTGCAAAATTTTGCCCATTGGATCGGGTCACGGGCCCACCAAAAAAGTATTCCAGTCGACCTTTCCAGAATCGGACCAAACTTGGCGTACAGGACCAGAGAAATAATACGTTCCTATTGGCATAAGTTTCATCTTGAGATGACAAACGTGCATGAAGTTATGGCCTAGTTTGCAAAGGGGCCGATACGGGATATCTCGACGGATACGCTTCAATTTTGTCGCGCACGCACAATAAAATTGAGTTCCGTCGAATCCAACGCGTCCGCGAAGTCAATACGTACCTTTCGATGCTTTCGGTTTACCACCACGTCGTCCGATTTGTCGGGGCGCACGTCGTATCGAAATTTTTTTACAAAATTTTAGTTTTAAGAATATGTTTTTTGACGAACTTTGAACTCAAAAATATTTCTGTACAGTGATCGAAAAAATTATTCTACAAGAAAGGTTTCGAAGTACTATAGGCTGTCTCCAACTGCCCTCTCTTAGTTTTCTTGGTTTCTCACTGGATCGACCAATTTTGGCCTTCCAATTTAGGGTGCTAGGACATTGCTACACCCTGTTTTGAATAGGTTTTTGATGAACTTTGGGTCGATTTATAACCGAACCTAATACGAAGGAAAATAAACTACTTGATGGGATTCGTAGGTGTTAGGGTTATGTCTATACCTGATCAACTGGATCAATGAACGTTGGAGGCACGACGAAGAAATAACGCTATAAAGTTGGCTCGAAGCTGCCCCCTTACTGCTGTTGTTCCTTTGTCGATATTGTCACTTCGCTGTTTGCTACGACAGCATACCTTCCATGCGCGCACGTGCGGTGGCTGCGCCTGCTCCGGACGGTGGTGTTGGACTCGCGCTTTGGTCGTGGGGTCTTACAACTCGTAGGGGTCGAGAGGTGTCTCTTCGGGATGGAAGTTTCCCACGGTATGCTATCGAGAGATAAGGTTTGAATAGGTTTCAGAGATTTGAAGATCACTGGTTAGGGTTTAGAGAATTTGTATGAGAATTGGATTTGGGTTTTAAGATTTAAATAGATTTAAATGTAACTCTCTATTATCCTTTCTTCCCTCGCCTACTCTCTGTAGTCAGATTTCCATGGTTATTGTTCCCATAAGGAACAATAACGAATAGGATTTCTTTTTATCCTTTTTTATATATATTCTATACATATCTATCAAAATAATTTACTAAAATCCCAAACTTTCTCCAAAAATTTAAAAAATATTTTCTAGATACTTGACACAAATTTCTTGTATAAAAATATCTATAAGGTAGCAATTTAATTGCTATTTCTAGTATTAGCAAAATCATTAATTAAATACCAAATAATTTAACACTTTATAACCACTATAATGTTTTTTAAAGTAAGAATCATTTAAGTTTTCTAAAATATAATATATATAATTTTTTTTTCTAAAGTATTTAGTACCTAAATTTTGTACCAATTTTATGGTAACCCATACATCGAACTGTCTTCACCCTCCCAAGGCTCACTGACAAAAGGTAGTCCGCTAAGACTAGGTCCACATGCATATTAAAAGACAAGCATAAAAAATAATTGAAAGCAAAATAAAGTAAACTATAAACATCAAGTCATGGATCCAACTGAAAATAAACAGAAAATAAATATGCAGTAATCAAATAAAGAAACATGCAACTAATTATAAGCAGTAAATAAGGCAAGGTATCTTGTCTGAGGTTGTGTGCAAAAGAACAGGATATAATAGCTCAAACTAGCAAATTGGTGAAGCAGGAAAGCCAAATCTTCCAAACGTTCTAGGATGCTGAAATAAACACCACGAATGGTTTTGGTATAAAAGATGTCTTAAGACGGCCATCCAAAAGTCAAATTCTGGACACAGGAGCAAAATCGTAATTTCGGGTCAAAACGATATCAGTCGTTGGAGCCATTTTGTACCAAAACGCGTGCCAGTACCTTCGATCTCTACAGTCATCAAACTATATGTCTACGGGTCCGGTTTGAGAAGACGAACACAACCGTATGTCCAAAGTTGGATTCTGGTGGACTGTGCACAATTTTGCCCGTTGGATCGGGTCGTGGGCCCACCAAATAGGCGTTCCGGTCGACCTTATCAGAATCGGACCAAACTTGGTACACAGGACCAGAATTTCGATACGATCCTGTTGGCACAATTTTTGTCTCGATACATCGAACGTGCACAAAGTTATGGCTTAATTTGCAAAGGGTCGATACAAGGGTATCTTGACGGATACACATTGATTTCGTCGCACACGCACAACAAAATCGAGTTCCGTCAGTTCCCATACGTCGACAACATCCATACGCTCCTTTCGATGCTTATGGGTTACGACCATGTCTTTCAATTTGTCGGGACGCATGCTATATCTAGAAAAGTTTTCTAATTTTTTTGGTTTAAAACAGTTTTTCTTGAATTTTTAACATCAAATAACTTTCTGTATTATCGACTAGAAATAAATCTACAAAAAGGAATTTGATCTCATATAGGTTGTTTTTAACTGTTCGAAGATAGATTTGGTAAACTGTTAACAAGTAGACAAATATTGGCCTTCCAATTGGGTCTCTAGGATTCGAATTTCTGTCCTGTTGTGTTAGGTTTTCGTCAAAGTTCACCTCGACTTTCAGAGAAATCTAGGCAAAACTAATCAAATCCATTTAAAGGGTTATTCAGATGGTCATGTTGTTTATACGTAGGAATTGACGGATCGAAAATCGATCGAATAGAAACTGAGAAGTAGGGATCGAAAGTATAGTACCTAGGTGGGTTTCAAAACAAAGTATTCTCTGTTTTCGTTCGGTCGGTGGTGCTCCGACGGCTCTCGACGATGCACGGTGGCTGCAGTCGGCTAGGGCTGCGCGCGAAAATGTCAGAGGTCTCTGGGTTGGAGGGAGGTAGTCTTGAGAAGATTTTATTTAGGGTTTTCCTCATCATCCCATCGCACAGCCGACTATATATACGGGTAAAAAATTCGAGTTTAACTCGATTTAAATCGAAGTTAGGTTTGGGATCTAGCAGTCCAACTGGGATTTGGATTAGTGAGGAATTTTGCTTTTTTTTTTTAAGATTTGCTTTATCCCATCCTCGCACTGGTGTTCGCGAAAAGGAAAAGAAGGTATAGGGGGTCGGGTTAGGTTGAGCACTGTTCATCGATTAGTGCTCAGACTCTTTTTATTATTATTATTTTCTTCTTCTTTCTTTATACCAATATATATTTGAATTGCTATATATAATAAAATTTATATCTTTATATATGAATCAAAAAAAAAAATTATACAAAAGAACCTAAAAATATTTACACATACTAAATACCTTTCTAAGGTATTTTTAGTAGTATAGGAAAACAAAATACCAAGATAAAAATTTGATAGTTTTATTTATAAGGAAGTATATTTTTCTTTATATAACTATTTACTAAGCTATTCAGTGATTATGAAAAAATGCCAAAAAATCTATTAAAATAAAACAAAATTGTAAAAAATACGAAAGTTTACATCCTACCCAACTTATAAAAATTTCGTCCTCGAAATTAAAACTAACGATGGGGGGGGGGGGTGTGCAATGCAATACAAAATTTAAGGAAACTAGCAACCAAAATTTGTACCTTGGTTTTCGAACAAATGAGGGTAGTTATAAAAGAAATCCCCATTGGCTCTATTTCCTACAAGATAAGGTATTGTTGGTTCAAGGCCTACCCAACTTATAGAAGTTGGCTTACCATGAAAATCATCGTTACAAGACTTCTGAGAAGGACAATCTCTAATGGGTGGCACGAGAATATTGGGCCTTTCTAACCACGGTCACGGATTCTAAGTGAGCCTAGATATATTATGGCATTCTTGGTCAATAACTTCTATAGAAGGATTATTATAATTTAATATTGTTTATATCGGTCATGCTTTCAACAAGCTGGTGGGAACCTTTTATTTGAATATAACTAGAACGTGTTGGTTTAATGGATTTCACACATCGCCTAACTTGGAAAACTAACAAAAGCTCGAAGAACTTAGGAGAAAGATGAATCTATGGTCAAGAGATGAGAATCTATAATAAGTAGATAAACCTTGCTCTAGAATATGATTAGGTAAGTGTTCGAGATCTTTAAGTCATAATGACTAGTGGATGCGGGGTCGGTGTTTTGTGTAGTACATGAGGCATATGCTTGCTAGGTGAAAGGGATATGTCATAGGTGTGACGTGTCTTACATGGATCATGTGTATTCAGTCTAGTTAAGGGTATGGATCAATATTGACATGATTAAAGTCAAATGGAACAAAATAGGCATCTATGGTTTGTTCTAAGGTAATTGTGTCATACATGTGGTGTAATTGGAATGGGGCACAGGAATGAGCATTTATGTGGGACGGGGATGTCATGTGTAGCTTGACTGGTCTAGTTCATGAGTGTGACTTTGTGGGAAGAAAAGGCTAGTATTATGCTTTAAATATTAAAGTCATGGTAGAGGGTATCAAATGATACAGATAAGAGTGGACGTTATGAACCACTATTTTATTAGTTCAATTGGATCCAATCTATCCCAATCATTTGCTAATACTTAGAGAGGCTTGCCTATTCACTTTAGTATTTTCATTTCAAAATTGAAACTCAAGCACAATTCTACGATAGAACAAAATGTGAAGAATCAAGGTTGTGATCTTCTAATGCGGTTATCTAAAGGCATGAGCAAGGAGAGTTAAATTGTAATACAAAGATCATACCGCAACTTCTAAACAGATGAAAGAACGGTTATGAATGGAATCCCGATTTGGCATCATATTCTAAAGAAGGAGTATACTAAGTTCATGGTTCTACGTAACCTACTGAATTAGCTAATAGTGGATAGCACCGCAATAGGGTTTCTAAGAAGATCATGTTTCGAGGAGATGTATGGCGGTAGAGGTATTCTGATCATAGTCACGAGCCTAGGTATCACTTATTTAACAATACTCATATATTGACCAAGTTTCATCAAGGCAATAGAAAAGATCTGGGTCAAGCATAACCACTGACAAGCTGGTACAATGGGGTGTTCCAATCATCGTATAACATAGGTTATGAAGAGGTGCTTTTAATGTCATGCCTCGATTCGAGATACTACAGTTGAGGGACTTTTGGAAAGAGTATCAGTGGACCATGAGATAAGTCTACATAATAGGGGTGAGAGCCTACTTTATCAAGTTGGTTTTATAGTCCAAATATGGCGATATGCATGGGTGAGCTTAACGGGGTCTGGATGGTTCCCTGATAGGACGTCAATCTTTTATTGAATAAGTTCTTAGTTTTATTCCATATTGGTTGGTCAAGATTCACAAAATTAATCAAGACCAGGCTTATCAGATTCGGGTAACCTAGACTAGGTTATAACTCAAGTGGTCGGCCTAATTGTCAGTCGGGTTGGTTAACTAGGTTATTAAAGCCCAAAAATGCGCCTTATTTGACTTTTGAGTTTAAGTAGCACATGAGGCCTCAATTGGGTGGTACACTAGTAGCATGTGTGTAGTGGACTTCGAGTAGATCATAACCATATATTAGGTCAAAAGATTTGAGTCGAGGTTGGATCTCTAGCTGAAGTCAGAAAGGATAATGGTATTATGGTAAGGTTATAGTTAGTCTTTTTGTCCTGAAAGTCGTATCATAAAAATAGAGTACAAGGAGACGTGTTTTAGAGGGACATGATATGTCTATATGAAGGTGGAGTCGTCTCTGTCATGTATGTGAAATTTGTTGGACGACAACAGCTGGTCTCGTGCTCCGAATATTAATGTCACGGTCAGGGACACCAAATGATCTAAATGAAAAGTGGGAGCTTATGGGGCACTAATTATCTCCCTAATGGAAACCAACTTATTCTAATTAATCAGTAATACTAGTAACTCATAAAATTTTAGAAGGCTTAGAATCTATTCACTCCAAAATTTCTTTCGCTGAATTAAAACTAAGGTACGATTTTAGGATTAATGAGGTTTGAAAATTTCAATGTTGTGATATCGTGCTTGGGCCTAGAGTACAAAGGAATACTCCACAACGTGATATGGTAAATATGAATCAATTTGAAGGTATTCTCCGATTTTGAATGCATGAAACGATTGTGTAAATATAGCCTTCATGGCCATTGGTGGTATGGCGAAATAAGAGGGACATTCTGGGTATATCTTTCCTCAAATGTGAGCATTTATTTTTTTGCAGTAAGTAAAAGCGAAAAACAATAAAGAGTTCAAGGGGGAGGGAATCGAATGCAAACACGGGGCTCAAAAGACGATGGAATATTTCAAAGGAAGTTGTCAAAGCAGTGGCGGATGAGATCCTAGAGACATCTATATCTCAATCCATGTGGGATAATCATAAGAAGAGCGAACCAAGTGCAGTAAGGTTGATCTGACCATAATATACCGATTCTAATTAGACAATAAGTTAGTGGACGTCCCCAGTAAACACACGTCTTGAACAAGCTTGATAAATAATGAGCATGCAAAAACTAGGCTATAATTGCGACGTTAGTCAAGATAGTAAAAATATAAGTACGCAAGATTTATGATTGAAAGAAAAATACAAGTAGTTCAAGTTCATCAAACTCTAAGACTCGTCTGGTGTTCGTGCCTCTACAGTTGTCCAACTATTTTTCTATCTACGACCTTCGTTGATCCAATGAGGTATGGACCCCTAAGCTCTATAGTCTATGTAATCTTCTGATTACTCTCTCTAAATGGTTGCAAGGACAACGTGAATGATAGGTCATGGGGCATTCTACCCAACTTATAAGAGTTTAACTAGTAGGGTGATTGAGAATTATACACGTATACCTAATATGAGTCACCTTCCTAACCTTTATCAAGCACAGAAGGAAGATACAAATTACGGTAGAAAGGGATCAAACAAGAGGCAAATCCAAGCTATCAACTAGAGTTCGAGAATAAAATTCAATGGGGGGATCAAGTATGTGGATGAGATCCTAAACTCTAATCCTATCCGCAGGCTCACATCGGTACAACAACGTGACCGAAGTGATAAACTAATAGCACAAAAACATTCATGGGCCACCACAAAAATATGTAACGTCCCAGTCCCAAAATACTTAGGACTAAGTACCAAAATCAAGTACCAATATAAAAGAAATTCCTCGCCAATCCAAATCCCAGTTGGACTGCTAGATCCCAAACCTAACTTCGATTTAAATCGAGTTAAACTCGGATTTTTTACCCGCATATATATATATATATATATATATATATATATATATATATATATATATATTCGACTGTGCGATATGATGAAGAGAAAATATATATATATATATATAAATATATATATATATATATAAAAAAGAATATATATATATATATATATATATATAAATATAAATATAAATATAAATATAATATATATATATATATATATATATATATATATATATATATATATATATATATATATATATATTCGACTGTGCGATATGATGAAGAGAAAAACCCTATATAAAATCATTTCGAGACCACCTCCCTCCAACCCAGAGACCCCCTAAAATTTCTGCGCACAGTCCTAGCCGCCTGCAGCTACCGTGCATCGCCGAGAGCCGCCAGAGCACCGTCGACCGAACGGAAATAGAGAATACTCTGTTTTGAAACCCACATAGGTACTATACTTTCGAGCCCTACTTCTCAGTTTCTATTCGATCATTTTTTGATCCGTCAACTCCTACATATAAACAACATGACCATCTGATTAACCCTTCAAATGGATTTGATTTGTTCTGCCTAGATTTCTCTGAAAGTCGAGGTGAACTTTGACGAAAACCTGTCACAACAGGACAAAAATTCGAATCCTAGAGCCCCAATTGGAAGACCAATATTTGTCTACCTGTTAACAGTTTACCAAATCTATCTTCGAACTGTGAAAGACAACCTATACGAGATCAAATTCCTTTTTGTAGATTTATTTCTAGTCAATTATACAGAAAGTTATTTGATGTTAAAAATTCAAGAAAAACTATTTTAAACTGAAAAGTTTATAAAACTTTTCTCGATACGGCGTGTGCCCCGACAAACTGAGCGATGTGGTTGCAATCCGTAAGCATCAAAAGGCGCGTATGGATGTGGTCGACGTGTGGAAACTGACGAAACTCGATTTTATTGTGCGTGCGCGACAAAATCAGTACGTATCCGTCAAGATACCCCCGTATTGACTTTTTTCAAACTAGGCCATAACTTCGTGTACAGTCGTCGGTTCAAGATAAAACTTGCGCCAACATGACCATATCAAAATTCTGGTCCCCTGTGCCAAGTTTGGTCCGATTCTGAGAAGGTCGACTGGAATGCCTATTTGGCTGACCTGCGACCCGATCCAATGGGCGAAGTTGTACACGGTCTGCCAGAATCCAACTTTAGACATACAGTTGGGTTCGTCTCCTCAAACCGGACCCATAGACATATAGTTTGACGACTTTAGAGACCATAGATACTGGCACGTATTTCGGTACAAAACAGGTCCAACGACGGACATTATTTTGATCCAAAATTATGATTTTGCCCCTGTGTCCAGAATTGGACTTTTGGACAGGCGTTTCTTAGACATATCTTTTATAAAAAAATATTTGTGGTGTTTATTTCAGCATCCGAGAACGTTTGGAAGATTTGGCTTTCTTGCTTCACCGATTTGTTGGTTTGAGCTATTGGATCCTGCTCTTTTCTACATAACCTCAGGCAAGATACCTTGCCTTATTTACTGCTTATAATTAGTTGCATGTTTCTTTATTTGATTACTGTATATTTTTTTCCTGTTTATTTTCAATTGGATCCATGACTTGCTATTTATAGTCTACTTTATTTTGCTTTCTGTTATTTTTCTTTCTTGACTTTTA
>JANAVB010016198.1:6129583-6534583 GCA_029216955.1 Iris pallida
GCTACACAACCAATCATGAAGATTTAAAGCAATCAGCATTAATTATTCGCAAGATTCAGTGCTATCCTCATTTATGGCCCAGATCCTTCACGCTTAAGATTAATGGTCTAGATTGATTAAGCATCAGACCGTCGCCACTTTGAGAATGGGTAATCAGCCAAACCCTAATGATGCCCCTCCACTATTATAAATAGTAGGGTGCCATTCCCTTACGAAAAAAAGGAAGGAGAGAGACAAGGAGAGATATATGCTATCAGAGAGAAAATACAACAGAAAGAAAGAGAAGTCAGAAGAGCAACAGAGGAGCAAGAAGAGCATTTCTTCATCAATGCCAACCATCTTCTCACAGGAGCCAAGGCTGCATACCGATCGTCCAAGGAGTAAGGCAGGGCTGCCGTCGCCTTCCCGAGCCTCTATCGTCACCCCCCAGAATCTAAAATAAACAATTGTACTTAGACTGCTGTACCTAGGTTTTCGTCCCTAGGCTTTCTTTGTACAAGCGAGTTTGTAACGTGAAGTAAAAGTCCGGTCCTCCGATAATTGTTCTGTCCTTTTATATTTCATGGCAAACAGTGATGTAGAGTACAAGATAAACATATAAATGGCTTGAATTTGCACATGATTATACTAAATATTTTGTACTTGATTACACTACTTTGGAATTGTTTACATGACCATTTATACTCTTCGTACCCCAATGAATACACGAAGATCCAGACAAGTTATGTTATTGCACATGATTTCACATGGGGGCCCATAAATGGGGGCACATAAAGTATACATGGGGGGCTCTGTGAACATGAGAGTACATGAATCACAAGAGTGCACGGGAATGATGAAAGCACATGAATATATGATATACGTGAAGAGCACATGACATGACGCATCCCGATGCTTTCGAGGGGATAACATCTCATAAAAGGATTATATAGTACCAATCCATGTTAACAACGTGACAGCATCAAGTAAAGTAATATAAAGCCAGAATAAATCCTAACAAGTATGAAACGGTCAGAGAATATACTCGCCTGATATCCTGAGTATCTGATAAGTATAGATGTCCAGACAGAGTAAATGAGTTCTGTTTAGAGCATCACTGGTTACAACATGTCTATAAAGGTAAAACTAAAGATTATAATGCATTCTACATGATTTCTAGGTCATCTAGGCCAAAGTCAACTCTTGGTCAACTCTGGTCAACTTATAAAGTCAAACTAGGTCAATTAGTCTATTCTAGGTCTAAACCTAGTCTAACAAGTCATTCTAGACTAAAGTTAACTCTTGGTCAACTCTAGTTAACAATCCTAGTCAAACTTTAACTATTGGTCAAATGGTCAATAAGGCTAATTCTAGGGTGGGTCAACTTCTATTTGATGTTGGCAAGAGTATTAATCAAACCTACATTAAACTAAGGCACTTCATATATCCTCAAATATGTTATACCACTATATATGGTATGGGCTACTTATCCCTAAGCCTACCATATATATATGTATCCAACCTTATTACAACTTATAAGCATTACACAAGGGACTAACACAACTGAACAAAATAGAAAGCAATATAATGTTCAGTCCCAGGTGATGTTCAAGTCTGAATACCAAGGCACTAAACAGTATCACTTCTCTCCAACAAGTCACAGATGTAAAATAAAGGCACTGAACGAAGCTAACAAATCCCCTCTACAAGTCAGATGGACTGAGCATTGGGGTGAAGTGTACGAAATTATCTTAGATGTAGGGCAGATGGTTTAGTGATGCAAAACACTCTATTCTGGAATACAGCGCATAAAAGATAAGCGGTAATCAAGCTCTATGAAGTACAAGGACCCATTGAATGTGCAGAACAGATCTATTAACATGCAGGACATACAAGAATGTATTGACACCTTAATATATTGAATAGGATTAAGGTAAATGGAATGGAAAAACTGATACAACTGAACCAAATGGCTGATTCATCTCATGGAATGGCTGATACATATTAGAGAATGGATATAAGATACACCCTTACCTCAATTTAGTGCTCATGCTGATAGTGATACAAAGTAGTAATTTGGACTGATACAAAGGTGAGTAGGTCTGAAACTAAAAACAACTGGACTGGACCTAAATGGATTGGTTAAAAGGTAAAATAAGGGACTAAAACTAAGTCAATTAGTGGTCTGATACTCAATAATTTCAACTGATACCAGAGTGGTATCATACTGAAATATAGGACACTCTCTAAAAGGCAAACATATAGCTAATGTGAATGAATGATTGTGCTTGATACATTTGATATGCAGGCAAGGTATATATACGTCACTGAATAGTGAAATGAGGTGCAGTAAAAATTTGAATGTAATGAAGGGCGGGTAACTATCTAATGAACCTATGCATGCACTAGACAAGGAAGTAATGGATGTACAACACATCAAAGGATTAAAGCAAAATAGCTTAAACCAAGAGGGATATGGACTAACACTGCAAGGATTTGGACATGAACATTTAAATGGGGATGAACAAATGATGTGGTCTGACATTCAAGTGAGATGGAAAGATCAACCCAATGAATTTTTCAGTTAAAATCGAGCCTTCACTCTCCATTCCTACTTGACTGCAGTATGTGTGGTGAAAGGACAGAACTTAAAAGTAAGGTAATATCTTTTCTAACAAGATTGATCTAGAGCATGTCTGAACCCAAGCAAAATAGGGACTGAATCAATCAATGAAATAGAAACCCAACAGATGGGGACTGGCATCATGAAGAGAATGGACTGAACCTAAAATAAAGAGGGATCGATCGATTTGATATTTAAACAAAAGAAGATTGTGCTGAATGCATAATATATGCCTCATGCCAAACCTTTGAGTAACCAATAGGGTTTACTCAAAACTGAACTCAAGGTAGCTGAGCACTTGATATGCATTGGGACTGAACCTGAAGTGTTAGAGATCTGAACAATAGGTGTATGAGGTAACTGATACTCAAAGGGTATCAGTCAACCATTAAAATTAAGACACAACATTGGGTATAAGACTGATATTTAAATGAGAGAAATCTGAACATGGACTAAAATAAAGAATATAGGGATTGTATATCTAATTAAATCCAACTAAAACCAAGGTAGTTGGATTGACCTTGAAAGCTAAGCCAAGCCATGAAAGGACAGATCATCGAATTAACAGGGGACATCAACCAAGGGTTGGACATTACTACTACATTAAGACTGAACATAATACACAATGTGGAATGATCTTAAGGACAAGTTTCCCTCTTTCCCATCATATATCTGGACTAGAGGATGATAGGTTTAGACATTTGTTACAAAGTGAAGACTGATCATAAGGCATGGACTGCACAGTTGAAAATAGGACATGACAGTTACATACATGCATTTTGAGCCATTATCCTTCCCATTAAATGGACTGAACTCAAAAATCAGGAATTGAACAATAACTAAGAAATAGGATAGACATCAAGTTACTGAATCATGGCTTCATTAGGACAGTGCATCAAGCTAAGGATCATACTCGAGCTCAACATTTATGATTCAATAAAGATGGAAGACTGGACAAATACCTAGGTGGACTGACCCCAAATGTAACCAAGGTTAAAACATGGATGAAATTTGACTGATACATATAACTAAAATAGACTGATCTGGGCAAGAGAAGGGGTCAATACTTGGACAAAACTGGACAACAGAACCTATGGGGGTCTGCTGTACAGAACAAGTGATAGGGTGTGTGTCATAGAGTATCATGAATGAACAGCGAGTAGGTGTCAACATGTGTCTACAGCAGTGTCCAAGTGGAGTGTCAAAGTGTCCAGAGCCAATGTGCAGCATGGTGTCAGAATATGAGGTGCAGCAGTGTTCGACTGCTCGATCGAAAATCTGTGGATCGAACCACAGTACAAATTCGACACCAAGTGAAGCACAAATTCCTGGCTAGGTGTCAGTCACTGTCCTTACATGAATCAGTCGCTAGGGAGTGAAATAGGATCGTATCAAGGGGACACGAGACTCGTAGCAGCAGGGGACTGCTACAGTGCCAGTATAGTATAAACTGCGTGTCCCTGTGTTCATTTTGACATAGCAAATGACACCAAATCCAACTCAGTCCTATACCGTTGCAATCTACATAATATAGGCTATCCAAATATATAATTATATAAGAAATTAGAGATCAAAACAACCTATGGGAAATTTCATCAAACACTTGAGATACGTATTCGATACTCCTCCGATACGCACCTCAAATAGACTTGAACTAGACCCAAATCATTCCTAGGGCTAGGGGGATCCCAAATGGATGCATCTACAATAAGAAATCTGGAATTTAGTAGGTTTGGAGGCCCTTACCAATTGGGAGTTGGAATCCCAATGAAAATCCTCTTGCAAAGCTCTTCCCCCAAATCCGATGGTCAAATTGCTCCAAATCCTTTCTACCTAGCCAATAGAGACCTCCTCTACTCAAGAAGAGTAGTTTATAATTGACTTGGTTCAATTTGGAGTTGATTTGGTGAAAGGGGCAAATTTGGGGAAGAACACCAAAACTAGGGTTAGGGTTTCAATGAAAGAGGAAGGAAGGGGGCTAATGATGACTTATATAGTGGGGTGGGGCTGTTATGGCCGGCCATGATGGTGTGGGCTAGGGTTTGGTCAAGTTGCATTAGCTACAAGTCTTCCTATTGTCATTTAGAGGCCCTTTTTGAGAAAAAGGTCCAAAGTGGTTTAGCATTCTAAGTCAATTCTAGCCTATTCATGCTATTCTAACATAATTAGAACCCAACTAATCAAGTCTAAGTCCACTAGATTCTATGGTCATGGTTAGCCTCTAGTCAAAGTAGTTCCAAGGTTTCACTAGCAAAAGACCAAAGTCACAATACACCAAATTAATTAATTAATAAAATAATTTAAAAGAAACCACAATGACTAAAATACCCTTATGCCAAAAGTATAAATAAATTATCCTAATTACATGGTTAGGTCTCGATGGTCATGGTTAGTCTCTACGTCAAGTAGTCTCTAGGGTTACACTAGCAGAACATCAAAATCACAAATCAATGATTTAAATAGTTTCAAATTAATTAAAAATTCACTAAAAATCATAAATCATATTATTAAATAACAAATTTTTACAAAGGTTAAAAATTATCCTTATTTTAGAAAAGTGGGTGTTACAAGTCTACCCTTCTTAGAAGAATTTCGTCATCAAAATTAAGAGTGGTCGTACTCCTTCTAGGTCAAACCCCTGATAATCAAGGTCGAAGCTTCTACCTAGCAGCACATAAGGTCAATAAGCAAAATATGGGTAGTAGGCTTAAAATGGGTCATATCCCAAATTTGGATAAGCAGGTTTGGGTCGAAAAGGTGTTGTGGACACACAAAAAAAAGAAAAAGAAAATGCTGTCTTTTTTTTATTGGTGCAAGGCACCACAAATCGAGTACGCCTGAGAGATCCTGCGTTGAGGATCCCCGAGTACATAAAAGAATTCTGGGGAATGGGATGATGGAGATCGAGCGGCAGTTGTTCCTTTACTCCGTTGACACTCCGATTACAAAAGTGGGAGAAAACCTAAGAAAATTGCTAACTCTCGACTCACTGGCAAGAAGTACAGCAATTTGGCTCTTGAAAATGCTCTCCGTTCTGTCCATTGAAGAGGGATGAGGCCCCCCTTTTAAAGTTGTTCTTGAGCTGGAATGATGTTATGCACCCACATGAAGGAAATATACTATTTTTTATGTGGGCGCATAGTTCTGCCTTGGGCGCATATAGTGTAGGCGCAAGCAGGCTGCGAGATCATGGGTTGGTCGTGGTGTTGACGCGGTCGCATGCTTCGGTGCATGACTGCTCGTGGAGACTGACGTGGCCGTGTGCTTCGGTGTACGTTTTGATCATGGCTTTGACCGAGTCAGGCTTGGGCGCATAGCCATGTCTTAGGCTTTGTGCCCTCCTTTTGGAAAAGCTAGTCTTGGGCGCATGGAGCTTCACTGGCTGGACGCATGGAGCTTCACTGGCTGGGCGCATAGAGCTTCACTAGATTGGGCGCATGGGACTTCATTGCTGAAATTTTTTATGCTTTTACAAGACCCCCTTCAAAGTTTTAGATACTTGAACGAGTTCGAAATACTTTGAAAGAAGCATGGATCGTCTTCTTGTGATGCAATGGGCGCATAGCACGGCTCTTTCCTTGGGCATATAGTATTTGGCCAGCCTGTCAGAGAGATACGACTGTTGAGATCTTCCTCGAAATCTAAACTGACAGATTCATCAGGGTTGAATTTGAAGCGGTCCATTCTTCATACGTTGTCCACATCAGCAAGTGGCAATCGCATAGTGTGTAAGGGACTGGTTCTTCAAGTGGGCGTATATGCCATTGTGGGCGCATACTGCACAATGGACGCATAGGCGCATAAAGCCAGTAGGCGCATAGGAAGCGGCCTGTGCCTATAAATAGGCCCTGAAGGAGAGACAAAGCTCATTATTCCCTTCTCTTAGAATTTTTTATAAACTCTTCATCTTCTTTCTTTGAGAACCATGTCTCCCAAGGTCGCAAAAAAGCCGCGAAGGGCAAGGGGGCTGCGCCGAGTGGCTCTCCTCCCGCGGCAGCGTCCTCGGTAGTCTAGGACCCGATTCTGGGTGAGGGCATGCTTCAAAAAATAAAGTCTCGAGCGTTAATTTACGATGCTCAGACTTTTATTCTGCCTGGGCGCTTGCTCCTAAGGCAACATACTTCTGTGAGCATCATTATGCGCCCACAGAAGTCATGCGCCAACACTATGGGGTGCTATGTGCCCACTTGTTGCCATGTTATGCACCCTCTAACTGTGGCATGTTATGCACCCACGTACTGTTCGTGTGTTATGCGCCCACATGTTTGTTCTCGACGTATATCCCTTTGGGCGCATAGCCTTTTAGGCGCATAGCCCTTTGGGCGCATAAAAGCCTTTCAGAACTTTGTTTTTCTTGCAGATTTTTGAGTCTGACTTTCTCTTTTGTCTTTGATTCTTGTTGTGTAGGGATCTGGGTAGCAAATTTCTCCATGACCAGTATCGGCGACTTTGGGCATGGTGGAGATGCAACATTTGACACACACATCAGAGAGCTCAGGACTCTTCGTGTTTTGGAAGGGTTTTTCTCAGATGGTAGGAAGAACTTTTATACATCGAAGAGTCGGATGGTAGTTGGGTATCATGGTAAAACTTCTATTTTTATGGTTCTTCAAGTAGGCAAAAGCAACAATAGAGATGTTGTTTTGAAGGTATGGCCTCTTTGAGGAGCAGGCCTAGGACGTCCGCAATATGGAGGAGAGAAGATCACCATTTGTAGATTCTTTTAGCATGCTATATTTACCCTCCTCCTTGTAGCCTCTTGATGGTTTCAACAGCTTTGTTTACTTCTCAGCAGTAAAACATGACTTCTTTCGAGGGCCATAAAATTGCTTTTTGTCGAAGGCGTAGTGCTGCAAAAGTGACAAACTATGTGTTGCTGATGAGTAGTGGATCTTCCCTTCTTTTGGACATCAATGTAATCCTTCACTTCTTGCCCAGATGAAGAGATGAAGAACTTTTTGGTTTGCTCATGAGATGTAGTCCTGTGAATGTAACTGATTTTGAATAAACATAATACATTCACTCCATTATTTGTTTGTGGTATTTGTGGTACTTGTATTAGGGGGTCTAATATAGCATTTGTGTAAAGGGTATCCCGCTGGGGGAGCTCCCTCTTTTTTTGAACCTATTGCCCCTTTGTGCATCTTGGGAATGCGAGCAAATAAATTTGAAACAAAAACCCAACAGAGGTAATATGGTCGTGATAGGTTTTGTGGTCTTGACACCGTGTCTTTTATCCTGGGTTAGGTACAGGTGTCAAGTCGGAAGACTATCGGTATCAGAGGTAATGTGGACGTGACACATGATAATCAGGAGTGGTTTTTGGTGGAATGGATTTTCTTGTCAAGTTTGGCTTCTTTTCAGGTATCCCTTCCTGAAGCGGAAGAGCCTTTCCAATCTTCCTCTCCGACGACCTCTACCGAAGATAAGGAGGTAGCCAAGGAAGTCGTCAAAGCTTTCTACTCTGTATTGAAAGTAAAGCTTCCTGGAGTCCTGAATCGGAATGCTACTTTCGGCGCTATGAAGGATGTTGCCGAATGTCAAGTGGCGGCCCTCGAAAGCATTGCCGGCAATGAAGAGCGGGCCAATACTCTGAGGAAAGTTCTGAATGACCTGAAGGGTCAGGTGGCCAGGTTCCGGGACACCAAACAGCAGAGCCCGACATTGCTATTCTGTGCAAAGGACGAGGCTCTGCTCAAGGCTCTTGCGGAGGAGAAGGCTACTTTCAAGGCGAGGAAGGACGCCCTCGTTCGAGAGATTGGCGAGCTGGCTGACCAGTACATCCAATTCAATGCTGCAAGTGAGGCACGTGCTGCCTCGAAGAACAGGCTGGCTGTATAGATCACTGAGAAGTATAACCACATTGTGCAGATCAAGAACGAGATCGCCCAGCTAGAAGCCGACTTGAGGGCGGCGACATCTGAACAGGAGGATTACTTGGCTAAGGTTGCCATGACTGCCATCACTTCTGCCCATTTAGAAGAACAGCTGGCAAAGTTAGAGGGAAAGCATCTGAGTCTAATCCTTTTCGAGGATGAAGCTGCTCGTCAAGAAGAGGCGTGCCGTCGAGCTACCGCGAAGTCTGAGGCTGAAATCGCGGCTCTGAGGGACAACATAAACCGCTATGTCTCCCATAGATTTTTGTAACTCTTTTTTTTAGCCATCACGGCTCTTGTACCTTTTTTCCGTCTCTTGATAGACGTAAAGAATAAAGAATCTTTTTTAGAAATGAATGTGCTTTTGTGAAATATCGGTGTTAGAGGTAATGTAGACGTAGCAAGAATATTTTTGGTGGGTATTCCGCTGGAGAATTTTGATGTGGACTTATTATCCGTTTTATATTTATGTTATTCAAATATAGATAATAAGTTGAATGAAGCTGCTAGAAGAGGTAATATGGACGTGAAAAGATATATAACATTAGGTGGGAGTGGATAGTTCAGAGGTAATATGGACGTAATTATCCATGATGAATGCTTTACTCAGAGGTTATGTGGACGTGGCAAAACATTTAATCATTCCACTGGGGAAATAATTATCAGAAAATAATTCAGAGGTAATAGGGACGTGACTTGTTTTCGTCAAATCGAATTTGGACAGAGTCAAAAACGAAAATGATTCCACTAGGGAAATTTTTAGAGGACCTATTATCCAGGACGTATTCAAGACTCTTGAAATATGGATAATAGTTAGATATTTTTTTTCCGAATCATATAAACATCGCACTGTACATTTACATGACTGAACATATGTGGACAAAAAAGGTTATATATAGTATTTCTTCAGAAGCTTGCAGTAGATAGGCATCATGATCAAGTCACCATCAGGCTTGGTTAGTAGGTACGCACCATTAGAATATACTGATTGTATAATGAAGGGACCTTCCTATTTAGGCTAGAATTTTTCTTTGGTTTTGTGTGTCATGACTATTGGTTTTCTCACTGCTAAGACCAGATCGCCGACTTGGAAAGTACTTTCCTTTACTTTTTTATTGAAGGCTCTAGAGAGGCATGCTTGGTATAGTTTAATACGCTGCTGAGCAATCAAACATTTTTCGTCTAGCGCTTCGAGCTCCTGGAGTCGTAAATGGTAGATTTTTTCGGTAGTCAGCTCGCTGGCTAAGGCTACTCGAAGAGAAGGAATCTAAATTTCTAGGGGAAGAACTACTTCGCTTCCATAAACCAGAGAGAATGGCGTACTGCCTGTTGGAGTCCGGACCGTTGTACGATAGGCCCATACACATTCACCGAGCTTCTCATTCCAATCGCGCTTGTTTGAAGACACGAACTTCCTGAGAAGTTTTACAATAGTTTTGTTGAAGGCTTCTGCTAGCCCGTTAGTCGCTGGATTGTAGGCAGTAGAGGCTACGTTCTGGATTCGATTCCTATCACAAAATCGATAGAATGCATGGTTTACGAACTGTGGACCATTATCATGGATGATCCTGTGAGGTAGGACGAAGCGATAGATGACGTGATGTTTGATGAAACTGATCACGTTGTACGCCTTCACTTCGGTGAACGGTATAGCTTTCACCCATTTAGAGAAGTATTCGATTATGGCTAGGATGAACCGATGTCCATTGAAGGATGGCGGGCTGATTGGTCCTATGACGTCCATGCCCCAGGCTTCAAACAGCCAGGATACTGCCGTCGGGTGTAGAAACTCCGAAGGTTGATGAATAAAATCGGCGTAGAACTGACAAGCTCTACACTTCTTTGCATATTCAACAGCATATGCTATCATTTTGGGCCAGTAATAACCCATTCGTTTGAGGCAATCTTATAATTTGGGGCCTGGTTGATGTGCACCACAAACTCTATCGTGAGCCACCCGGAGTGTGTTTTTGGCTTTTGTGTCAGATAAGCATCGTAACAGTAGCCCTTCGTAAGAGCGTCGGTACAGCATCTTGGTAGCTGTGTCGTAGTAAAATCTGAGGGATCGCCTTTGGATAGACACTGCTTCCTTCCGGTCCTCAGGGAGGATTCCATAGACGGCGTAGTCTATGAAAGGAAATATCCAGTATTTAGCATCGACGCTTGTTTCCATTGCGTAACTGTGATGAATATACAAGGCATCTTTCACACAGAATAGTTCTCGACCAGACACTATGATCGACTGCTGAGTATTGGTAGGAACGGTCAAGGAAGCTGTAAAACCCCTTATAATTTAAAGGAATATTTAAATTTTTTTTGTATTTTATTTAATTCTAATTTTTTTATCTTATTTATATTATATAAAAGGACTATAGCCATGGTTGAGTTTGAATATGCAAGACGACTAGAAAGTATGGCATGTCCAGCATAGTCGGGTGCTTTAACTAGTATGCTAGCCATGTTAGGAATACCATGGTCATATTGTGATCTCTTGCATGTTAACCATTCAAATTATGGCACAAGTTATATTTTTATTTAATTAATTAGTTAAGAAAGCCTTTATGACTTTTTAGGAGACCCGGTTGCACAAAACCTTCCCAAACCTCTTCCAAGCCAAACCCAATCCTATGTAGGCATGCTGGGCATTAATAAATATTAATAATTATATTTATTTGTATTTAATTCAAATTTTGTAGTGTAATTACATAGATAGAATTAAATAGTTCTATATTAGGAAACCCCTTTTTAAATTCTCAATCCAATCAACTTGCCAACTCACCAAACAACCAAATCATGCCAAGTGGACCCCCACCATGATAATTTTGGCCAAGCAACCCCCCCATGGACGAATACATCAAATTAAATAGAATTTAAATCCTAGATTGCTTAAAATTCATTTAAGGATACGTTTAAATATACCAACTTATCCCAAATCTTAACCAAATCCTAATCTTTCTCTCCCTCACCTTTGGCCGACCAAAACCCTCTCTCTCTCCATAATTTCAGTAGCAACAAACTCCCCATAACCTCCATACATCATCTCTTCCATTGCACATCTCTCTATCCTTCACAAAAACTCATCTCCTCCACCATACATCCCCGAAATCCCTCAAAACAAACCCTAAAAACTCCATCTCCCCCATCCAATCCTCTATAGTCATTATAAACTCTCCCATACTCACTAAGAGAGGATTAGCAAGCATGGATAGTGAAAAAGATTGGAGCTTTGGTGAAGAGAAGTCAATATCACCCTTTCTAGCAAGGATCTTTGGTAAGAACCCTAATCTTTTCTTCTAAAAACCTTTGCTAAAATTCTGTAGAAAATATGTTATTAATTCTGTAGAAATTATATTTTGATAGCATTTGTTAGGTATAATCATCCATAAGGATTTCATAAAATATAGGCATAATATTCATGTGTCGGTAGGATCAAAATTAACCCCATTGTGAAGCAACTATGAGTTATTGGCGCCTATTATCGAAACTGAATTATATGTGTGTTCATATACATAAATTAGGATTTTTAAGTATTTTTTCACAATTTTAGCAACTCAAATCTGGTCGAAAAAATTGTAGGTCAAAACTAGCTAATTTCGGGTAACCGGCTGACCTAGAATGTCCCAAACTTGTAGTATAACTCAACCCTTGTACCTCTGATATTATTCTATGAAATAAAGTATTTTATTGCTGTTTAAAATATATTTTTGGTTATATTAGCAATTTTGAGTCATTAACTATGTTCCGGACGAGTTTCGGGTAGACTAGCTGACTTATTAATCAACTAGTCATAAATGTCTTTAGAAATATTAATTCTGAAATTTTAGAGATAAATTTGTAGAAAATTAGTTTAAATATTATTTTTATGATTTTTTTATATGATTTTTAAGTATGTTATTGAAGTAGGGGCATAACCGACTAATTAAAAGTTAGAAACCCTAAAACTGTGTTTCGATGTCTCGTGGAACCTGTGTGTGATTGTATGGATCTAAATGGTTCCACGAGAGATTGAATATAATTTTAACACATTACTTTGACTATTTAAGTCGTGTTGTAAGTTTCATAAGTAGTGACTTAATTTAGTTAATTAATTATCTAGGAGCGTCGGGTTCCGGAGACGTGGACTTGGGAGCGGCATTTCATATTTACAGCACAAAATCAGGCAGGATACCTCACCATTATACTGTTTTCATTCAGTCTACATTTATTTACATATTACTGTTCATTATTTTCAGTTATTACAGTTCTTGATTTACTACGTGCTCAGTGATTATTAGTTACTTTGTTACTATCCTTTGCTTGCATATGAACTTAGAGTTAGGGGACTACCGTTTGTAGTGTATTGCATATGCTTTGACATAGTTGTACCACGAGGATGTGTGAGACGAGTAGCATGTAGAGGTCCTTGCGTGTGGGCTGATCCCTCATGTGCATGCGTTCGGGCTAACTACTAATAGAGGCATGTTAGGAGACTTAGCAGTTAGTAGAGGTATACGAGACATGGATGTGACTCTGTTAGGCATTGGGTGGGAAGAACAGTTCCTTAATGTATGGGTCCTTATGCACTTTCCTATTACAGATATTGCTGGCCTCTGACATTCGAGAAATGTTACGCTCTGAGGTCCCTGGTATCCTGATGGGACCATGCCTGAGTTACTGCTACTGAGCCAGATACCCATGCGTTGGAGGTTTGTTCTTAACTGCATGAACACAGTAGTACGGTTAGATTACCTTATTATTGTCTTGTCACTTATATTCTTTGTGGCATATTTTGTATTCAGTATTTATGGCATATTTTTTCTGTATCTTGTTACGTCCCTCTGAGGACCTGGTTATCTCTCCAGATGTGTTCTTATGTGATATTGCAGGTGTTCTAGTCGAGGTCGCGAACTTCTCTATTCATTCGGAGATGACGTGTCTTAGATCTTTCTTTGCTACTTCCGCCAAATCCTTTCCGTTTTCATGTATATTTTTCCTTGCTTGTTGGTAGTGGATTTGTCTCTGCCCAATATATTGTACAAAGACTTATTACAATTAATTATATGATATCTTTTATTCTTCATTTGTGGATGAGATTATATTACTCTTGGTTTACTGCATTTTACAGCTTATGTATACATACGAGTTTTCATATATTGGAGTAGGCTTCGTATGTATACAGCTGGCATGGTTACGTACCTAGTCCTAAGTATTTTGGGACTGGGGCGTTACATGTTTTTGTGGTGGCCCTACAGGTCGAGTTTGTCACATCGGTTACATTACTGTACCGATGTGAACCTGCATATAGGATTAGGATATAAGAATCTCATCCACAAGCTTGACTTCGTCCCTCAATTCCAAATCTCGAACTCTCGTCCGATTATCTTGACTTCCTTCTGCTTGATTCCTTTCACTGTAAATCTTATCTTCTTTCGTGCTAAATAGGGATGTTAGGAGATAAATCATACGAGTATACGTGTTATATTCCTCAATTACTCTATTAGTTGACTTCATAAGTTGAGTAGTATGACTACAACCTACCACCCGTATCCTTTTAACCTAGTATTAAAGTGTAACAGAGTGATAATGATTATATGCTAGTGTAGGAGAGATGTTTACCTAGAATATAGAGATTTCATAGCCCATACCCATTGGTCAACTAAGGCCTGATACAAGAACCAGTAGGACGACTGTATACGCAAGCACACCGGATAAGACTTAGATCCTTGTGAAACTCAAACTATTTATTACTGCTTTCAACGTATTCTCCCATACTTATACTTTAAACTACCATGAATGACGACGCTATTTATAGCCTAGTTTTGCAAGCTTATTCTTTGTCGAGCTTGTTCAGGACATATGTATACTGGGGACGTCCATAAGCATATTGTCTAATTAGAATCAATGTATTATGGTCTGATCAACCATAGTGCACTTGGTTCGCTCTTCATATGATTATCCCACATGGATTGAGATATAGAGGTTTCTAGGATCTCATCCACGACTGCATTGACAATTCCTCTTGAATTACACATTCACCTTTGAATTATGTAATTGTATTCAATTACATCTTTCTTGAACTCTTTATTGATTTTGTCTTTCACTGATTGGAAAGACGAACGCTCGTATTTGATAGATAAATACAGAGTATCCCCATGGCCATGGTAGTTATATGCACAAGTATAGCAACCATCGGCCAAGCCATATAACTACAACCTTGCCTAAAGTTGCTCGTTCTTCCATCGACCCTAATAGTAATATCGTGACCTTCTAGTCATTTGAGCTTGAAAGATGAGTGAGATCTTTTCCTTGGGTAAACCACAAACCTATGAGACCATCTAATCTCTAGGAATCATTTATTATGAGTCTCCAAATATTCATCTTGATTCTTGGCTTAACTAGCAACCCGTATGCCTTAACTCAAACCTTACTTGACTAGGCCCCCACAGTTTAGACATAGAAGAATAGAACAAAACAAGGACAAGCATTGTAAGGACCGTGGTAGACACCCATTCCAAGATTAGGGATTCAGCAGATGTTACTCTAGGTACAAAATTCTATTATCAAAGAAGTGACATAAAATTAGAACAACACATTCACCAGCTTAGCCAAAATCTGTAGCATGACGCCCCGTTATTATGTTGTATTAGTAATCAACAAGTGATGCATGAGCACTACATTTAATACCTCTAGAACGCTTGTGACTATAGTCTAGCAGGTTTGACACAAATAGAAATTCACAACTTAGTAGTTAGGGATCTTTCCCATGACGTGCTTTAGAGTTCGTTATTCCACCGATCTCTCGTATACCATGGACAAGCGGGTCATTCCATCTTATCGACTCAGGTACCACTGAACGCGATCATTTCCATTTATTAGGACTTGGGGTACAATCCTCGAAACTGATTCACAACTACCCTATCATGTTATCGATCACATCGTAACGTATTATTACCAAATGTCAAGGTACGATATCGCGACTCAAATATTCCTAATCTCTTTATTCCTAAAACCATATCCTAGTCCTTAGAGTGAATAAATTGTAAGCCATTCTTACTTTTAGGAATTTGGGGATCACCGATTGATTGAGGTAAATTGGTTCTCACTAGGATGATAAATTAGTGACTCGTGAACTCCCACTTTCTTTTTAGATCTTTTGGTGTCCCTTACCGTGACTTTGATATTTGAAGTATAATACTAGTTGTTACCTTCCAACAAAATTTATATGCAAAACTTAAACGATTCCACCTTCAAGTAGACATATCATGTCCAACACAAACACATCTCCTTGGACTCTATTATTATGATACGACTTTCAGGTCACAAGGGACTAGCGATAACCCTTACCATAACACCGATGTACTTTCGGACTGCAGTTAGAGATCCAACCTTGACTCAAATCTTTTGGTCCAATATATGGTTGTGATCTACTCGAAGCCCTCTACGCACATGCCACTAGTGTGCCACTCAATAGAGGCCTTGTGTGCTACTTAAACACAAAAGTCACGGAAGGCGCATCTCACGACTTACAGAACCTATTCTACCAATCCGATGAGAAATTTGCCCAACCACTTGAATTTGAACCTATTCTATATTACCCTAACCCAATAGGGATGGTTTAAAATTCTATAAAATTTTGTCCAGCCACTATAGATTAAAATCTAAAGTTCATGCAATCAAGGATTGAAATCCAATTAGGGAACCTATTGAGACTCAGTTAAACCCATCATAGCCCATCGCCATATTGGGACTATAAAACCAAACTTGATGAAATAGGCCCTCACCCCTATTATGTAGGTCCCACCTCCTAGCTCACTAATTCTCCTTCCATAGATTTCGTAACTGCATCTCCTCGTAGCCTATGTTATGCATCTTTCGGTACCAACTTGCTTCTAGATATACTTGACCAAGACCTCTCATACAGTCTTGACCAAACATAGTTAATATATGGGCCATATTAAATAGATAATACCTAGACTTCCTATACAGTCTGTGACTATGATTGGAAGTACCTCATACTTCCTATACCTCCTTGAAATTTGACCTTCTTAGAAGCCCAATTACGGTGCTTTCCCCTATTAACCAACTTCTATAAGTTGGGCAGAACATTGAACTTATTATACTCTACCTCTCAGAATGGGATTATAATCATGACCGTTCTTCCGTCTGTATGGAATTTATGAAATAATCTTTTATTTTGCATTTTATATCCTTTTGCTCGTGCGTTAAGATAACTACGGTAACAGATTGCAACCTAAAATATTTAAGTCAGTCATAGAATCATTTTTGTTTGAATCAAGAGCAAAATTTTCGAGACAAATAGATCGCAAGCCTCTCTAAGAAACATAAGATTTTGGAATTAGCAAGTGGTTGGAAATGATTAGTTCCAATTAGACTAATAATTCAATGGTTCATAACGTCGACCCATATTCGTATCATTTGATACCCTCGACCGTGATTTTGATAATTGAAGCACAATACTAGCCTTTTCCTTTCGACAAAGTTCACACTCACGAACTAGACTAGTCATACTACTCACATGACATACAGGTCCCACACAAACGAACTTTCCAGTGCTCCATTTAAATTACACCACGTGTATGACATATTGTTTCCTCAAAAAAACCATAGAGACCCAAATTCGATCTATTCGATTTCTCTCATGCAAATATCGACCCATTCCCTTAACTAAACTGAATACTCAAGATCTGTGCAAGACGTAGCACACCTATGACGTATGCCTTCCAACAAGCAAGCGCATGCCTCCTACACAGCACCAAACATCAGCCCACACATATTAGTCGTTATGACTTAGAGTTTTCAAAACACTTGCCTAATCATATTCTATAGCCTGGGTTCTTTAATTATCATTGATTCTCAACACTTGGCCATAAATTTTTCTTTCTTAAGTTATCAAGCTCACTTCTTTGTTTCCCATGTTAGACGTAGAATGAATCCTTCTGAACCGACACACCTTAGTATATTCAAACAATAGGTCGCTACCAGCTTGTCAAAAGCATAACCCTTAGAGTGACAATGTTTGATCGTAGTAACTTTCTTATAGTTGTTATTGACCAAGAATGTCACGGTGTTATCGAGGCTCACTTAGAATCAAAGACTGCAGTCAGAAGTGTCCATTATTCTTGTGCCCCTCCCTAGAAATTGTCCTCCTCAAAGTCTTGTAATGACGACGATCTTTACGGGTGGCCAACTTCTATAAGTTGGGTAGAGTCTGGAAGGAATCATACCCCATCTTGTAGAATATGAGATCAATTGAGATTTCTAGGACAACCACCCCTCCATCCTTTCAAAAAAAAATGAGCTACAATTTGACGTACCTACTCTCCCACCGTACAAAATCTCGCAATTCTTGATATTATGATTATTTTTAATTTCGAGGACGAAATTGTCATAAGTTGGGTAGGATGTAAAACCCCTTATAATTTAAAGGAATATTTAAATTATATTGGATTTTATTTAATTCTAATTTATTTTTATCTTATTTATATTATATAAAAGGACTATAGCTATGGTTGAGTTTGAATATGCAAGACGACTAGAAAGTATGTCATGCCTAGCATAGTCGGGTGCTTTAACTAGTATGCTAGCCATGTTCGGAATTCTATGGTCATATTGTGGTCTCTTGCATGTTAACCATTCAAATTATGGCACAAGTTATATTTTTATTTAATTAATTAGTTAAGAAAGCCTTTATGACTTTTTAGGTGACCCGGTTGCACAAAAACTTTTCAAACCTCTTCCAAGCCAAATCTAACCCTATGTAGGCATGTTGGACATTAATAAATATTAATAATTATATTTATTTGTATTTAATTCATATTTTGTAGTGTAATTACATAGATAGAATTAAATAGTTCTATATTAGGAAACCCCTTTTTAAATTCTCAATCCAATCAACTTGCCAACTCACCAAACAACCAAATTATGCCAAATGGACCCCCACCATGATAATTTCGGCCAAGCAACTCCCCCATGGCCGAATGCATCAAATTAAATAGAATTTAAATCCTAGATTGCTTAAAATTCATTTAAGGATACGTTTAAATATACCAACTTATCCCAAATCTTAACCAAATCCTAATCTTTCTTTCCCTCACCTTTGGACGACCAAAACCCTCTCCTTCTCCATAATTTCGGTAGCAACAAACTCCCCATAGCCTCCATACATCATTTCCTCCATTGCACATCTCTCTATCATTTACAAAAACTCATCTCCTCCACCATATATCCCCGAAATCCCTCAAAACAAACCGTAAAAACTCCATCTCCCCCATCCAATCCTCTATAGCCATTATAAACTCTCCCATACTCACCAAGGGAGGATTAGCAGGCGATAATAGTGGAAAAGATTGGAGCTTTGGTGAAGAGAAGTCATCATCACCCTTTCTACCAAGGATCTTTGGTAAGAACCCTATTCTTTTCTTCTAAAAACCTTTGCTAAAATTTTGTAGAAAATATGTTATTAATTCTGTAGAAATCATTTTTGATAAATTTTATTAGGTATAATCATCCATAAATATTTCATAAAATATAGGTATAATATTCATGTGTCGGTAGGATCAAAATTAACCCCATTGTGAAGGAACTATGAGTTATTGGTGCCTATTTTGGAAACTGAATTTTATGCGTGTTCATATACATAAATTAGGATTTTTAAGTATTGTTCCACGATTTTAGCAACTCAAATCTGGTCGAGAAAATTGTAGGTCAAAACTAGCTAATTTCGGATAACCGGCTGACCTAGAATGTCCCAAACTTGTAGTATAACTCAACCCTTGTACCTTTGATATTATTCTATAAAATAAAGTATTTTATTGTTGTTTAAAATATATTTTTGGTTATTTTAGCAATTTTGAGTCATTAACTATGTTTCGGACGAGTTTCGGGTAGACTAGCTGACTTAGTAATCAACTAGTCATAAATGTCTTTAGAAATATTAATTCTAGAATTTTAGAGATAAATTTGTAGAAAATTAGTTTAAATATTATTTTTATGATTTTTCATATAATTTTTAAGTATGTTATTGAAGTAGGGGCATAACCGACTAATTAAAAGTTAGAAACCCTAAAATTGTGTTTCGATGTCTCGTGAAACCTGTGTGTGATTGTATGGATCTAAATGGATCCACAAGAGATTGAATATAATTTTAACACATTACTTTGACTATTTAAGTCGTGTCATAAGTTTCATAAGTAGTGACTTAATTTAGTTAATTAATTATCTAGGAGCGTCGGGTTCCGGAGACGTGGACGCGGGAGCGATGTTTCATATTTACAGTACAGAATCAGGCAAGATACCTTTCCATTATACTGTTTACATTCAGTCTGCATTTATTTACATATCACTGTTCATTATTTTCGGTTATTACAGTTCTTGATTTACTACGTGCTCAGTGATTATTAGTTACGTTGTTACTATCCTTTGATTACATATGAACTTAGAGTTAGAGGACTACCATTTGTAGTGTATTTTATATGCTTCGACACAGTTGTACCACGAGGATGTGTGAGACGAGTAGCATGTAAAGGTCCTTGCGTGTGGGCTGATCCCCCATGTGCATACGTTAGGGCTAACTGCTAATAGAGGCATATTAGGAGATTTAGCAGTCAGTAGAGGTATATGAGACATGGATGTGACTCTGTTAGGCATTGGGTGGGAAGAACAGTTCCTAACGTATGGGTCCTTATGCACTTTCCTATTACTGATACTGCTGGCCTCTGACATTCGAGGAATGTTACGCTTTGAGGTCCCTGGTATCCTGATGGGACCATGCCTGAGTTACTGCTACTGAGCCAGATACCCATGCATTGGAGGTTTGTTCTTAACTGTATGAACACAGTAGTACGGTTAGAGTACCTTATTGTTGTCTTGTAACTTATATTCTTTGTGGCATAATTTGTATTCAGTTTTTATGGCATATTTTTTCTGTATCTTGTTACGTCCCTCTGAGGACCTAGTTATCTCTCCAGGTGTACTTTTGTGATATTGTAGGTGTTTTAGTCGAGGTCGCGAACTTCTCTATTCATTCGAAGATGACGTGTCTTGGATCCTTTTTTGCTACTCCCGCCAAATCCTTTCCGTTTCCATGTATAATTTTCCTTACTTGTTGGTAGTGGATTTGTCTCTGCCCAATGTATTATACAAAGACTTATTACAGTTGATTATATGATATCTTTTATTCTTCATTTATGGATGAGATTAGATTACTCTTGGTTTACTGTATTTTACAGCTTATGTATACACACGAGTTTCCATATATTGGAGTAGACTTTGTATGTATACAGCTGGCATGGATACGTTCCTAGTCCTAAGTATTTTAGGACTGGGGCGTTACAGAAGCAGCGAGACTGGCTAAAGCATCTACTTCTATATTCTGTAGTCGAGGCACGTGCTCGATGATGAATCCAACGAAAGTAGACGCCAACTCGATTGTTGCTCTGTGGTAGGGGATGAGATCTTCGTGGCGAATTTCATAATCTCCTCGAACCTGATTGACTATTAGCTTGGAATTGCCGTAAGCTTCTAGATAGTCAACTCCTAGTTGCTTCGCCAGTTGAAGGACGATTAATAGGGCATTATATTCGGCCACGTTGTTGGTGCATGGTTTCACAAGAGAATACGTACGATGTATAACCAGATGATCAGGTGACACGAGCACGACACCGACTCCGGCCACGATATTTCCTTTAGGTCATGTTCTTGATGCACCGTCAAAGAACATTCGCCAAATAGGGATTTTTTCAGTTGCAGTGTTAGACTCCACCACTTCGTCGGGGATTTCGTCGTAGAGTTTGGACGATTCTGGCACTGGATGAGCTGCTAGAAAATCAGCTAATGCTTGGCCTTTTACTGCCTTCTAAGGAACGAAGAGCATATCTTATGGAGTCAACAGCATTGCCCATGTAGCTAAACGGGAATTAAGAGAGCCCAGTTTAGTCATTAGTATTCTGAGAGGGTTGACTTTAGATATAATGCGGATAGTCTGTCCAAACACATAGTGGCGTGTCTTCTGGATGGCAAATACTAGTGTAAGGCATTCCTTCTCCACCGGTGTATATCTGTGCGTAGCTCCTACCAATGTGCGGCTGAGGTAGTAGATTGCCTGTTCATGGCCCCCTTTATTTTTCTGAGCTAATAGGACACCAAGAGACTGGTCCATAGCACAGACATATAGTAAGAAGGGCTTCCGTATTATTGGAGCTACCAATACTGGAGGACTTGTAAGATACACCTTGATGTTGTCGAATGCGCATTGACATTGTTCAGTCCAGACGAAAGATACGCCTTTTTTTATGAGCTGAGTAAATGGTTGACACCTTCCATAGAGGTTCGAAATGAATCGTCTGATATAGGCTAGCCTTCCTTGTAGTCCGCATAGCTCTTTGAGGTTTCTTGGAGGATGCATATCGAGGATAGCCTTCACTTTCTCCGGGTCCAAATGTATACCCTTTGAAGTGATGATGAAACCAAGGAACTTGCCGCTGGAGACTCCCAGAAAAGACTTGGTTGGATTCATCTTGAGTTGGTGTGCACGCATTAGTTCGAATACAGTTCTTAAGTCTTGGAGGTGGTTGCTCTTGAGACGACTTTTGACTGCGATATCATTTATGTAGTACTCCACAGTTTTGCACAAATGATTGCAAAAAATTGTGTTCATGGCTCGCTAGTATGTCGCCCCTGTATTTTTTTAATCTGAAGGGCATCACCGTATAGCAGTATACCCCCAACGGTGTTCGAAAAGATGTGTGCTTCTCGTCGTCGGAGAACATCTTGATCTGGTTGTAGCCTGAGAACCCATCCATGAAGGACATCCGCTCGAAGCCGCAAGTGTTGTCGATCATTACGTCGGTGATCGGTAGAGGGAACTCGTCCTTCGGGCATGCAGAGTTTAAATCACGGTAATCGATACAGACTCAAACTTTACCGTTCTTTTTTACGACTGGAACGATGTTGGCAACCCAGTCTGGATGTTGTTCTTCGCGAATGAATCCACTGGCAATAAGCTTCTTAACTTCATTCTCGATGGCCTCCAAGATGTCTGGTCAAAATCGTCGTTGTTGCTGCTTCACTGGCTTAGATTTAGATGAAATATTCAGGCGATGCATGGCGACTTTAGGGTCCAATCCTGGCATGTCTTCATAGCTCTATGCGAAGATGTTGATGTATTCTCTAATAAGCTGTATAAGAGATTGACGTTCATCGCCAGATAGATTCTTGCTGATGAAGATTGGTTTGAAGGATGATTCATCTCCTAAATTGACTTGGATGACTTCATCTTTGGTAGGTGGTTTACGTTGTTCGAAGTGCAGCTCCTACCTAGTGTCCATCTTTTGAGCCCATTGTTCGAGCTCAATTGATTGGACATAGTCTATAATTTGGTCAATGGAAACCATGTTGACGGTTATAGTTGCTTTGAATATGTCGCCAATGCTGGAGTCTGAGTCCCAGAGGGAGGAATTAGAAGAATGAGAACAACGATCTGCTTCATCATCTGATCTTTTAGGAGTTGTTGGAGGAGTGACATAACCCAAACCAACACCGTTCGTTGATAGTAGTTTTCGGGTTTGCCGGGAGGAGCAAAGTATCGTATTGGCAACCGTCGTCCACAACCGTAATTTAGCCCCTTGTTGCTTTTGATGTCATATCCTATATTCTGGATGATATTCCTGGCCTGCCAACTATACGAAAAAATTTGCATTTTCCTGGAGTCATAGTCAGCTTCTATGTTATGCTTGGAAGAAGTAGCGTCTGGAACGAACTTTCTCTCGCCAATTATACGACCGAAGATGATTAGTTCTTCATCCTTCTTTCTGGCTGGAACGATGAAGTAGAAGATATCTTCAGGGTAAACTTTTTCCCACAGGTGAGGCATCGTGACTGGCATACAGAGGTGTGATCCTATGCCATTCTCTAGAGCGCTCGTATATCGTATATCGTATCTATGTAGTGGTTTACATATTGATAGACATCGGAGTAATTCAAAGATAAACTTTTACAAAGGAAATATGCAAGTTCTTCTTCAGGGATAACATTATCCGCTGAAGGTATATTATTATGAGTATTGATATACTCATTGAGAGGATCATCATCTGGAAGAGGAGCCATGGTCTTGGCCAAGTTCACCACGTAGGATAATTCATCAGGTTTGGGAGGACGGGCATCGGTAGGTTCCTCTCGGGGTGTCTTGCTGAGAGTGATGGTCAATGGCTTGACCTTGTCAGGGTTTTTCTTTTTCACCCAGATTGTGAGAGGCTTCGAAGTACTTTTTGGAGTAGTACGTCCTTTGACTCGGATGATCAGGGGACCATCATTGGAGGATGAACTTGCTTCAGCTTCATTGTCAGCTTCGTTGCCATCATCCTTGAGGGGCTGAGATTAGTAAAGTACCGAATCTCCATAGTAAGCTTCGATGCCCTTAAAAGGATCGACATCGACAAACTCCATCTTCACGACACCATCACTGTTGACGTACATGAAGCACTGGTGAAGTGTGGAAGGAACGATCATGTTCTCCTGTATCCATGGACGTCCTAACAAGACGTTGTAGGATACATTGGCATCGATCGCATAGCAGGAAACCTCCGTTCGGAGATCACCGATTTGGCATTTGAGACGGATCTTGCCTAGCGGATGGCTTCGACTAGCATTGAAAGTCATGATAGTTGTGTTAGTTGCAGATAGCTTATGCAGAGGGATTCCCAGAATTTGAAGCAAACTTCTAGGAATGATGCTGAGGGAGGATCCTGGATCGATGTGCATGCGGTCCACCTTGATCGTTCCGATATACCCTATATAGTACAGGGGTCTATTATGATGATTATTTTTGAGTAGCATGTCCTCCTATGAAAAGGTGATGTTGGACACCACTTCATAGTACCGTGGCAATGGGAACAGGAGACAGGATCTTCAGCGGGGGCTTTGACTTCAGCGAGATACGAGTCGACATGTAGTAATGCCTCACTTAAGGCCTTTCGCGTTTCCTTGGAGAGTCGCAATAGATCGAACAGAGACAACCTGGCAGGTGTATTGGCTAACTGTGCCAGTATGTCAAAGTTGTAGGGCTGATCCATGCCTTCGAGAGCTGGCGCCTTCTGAGATTTGTCAAACCGCATCTCCTTCTACTTGGCTTTGTCCGTAGTTGGAGGCTTAGACGGGCCGGCTTCTGAGCTCGTGGGGACAGCAAAAAGTTGAAAGGGTACCGCTTCTTCTTGTGCGGGGTAGTATGTCCAAAGATAAGTCTTTCCTGATTGCGTCTCGCCAGATAGAACCTCGTAGATGGAAGAGGATACCATATGGCATGACTTGTACTTCTTATCCCTTTTTGCTTTGGGAGGTACTACCCCCTGAGTCACTTCTTGCATAAGGTCCGGATGGACCGACATGATCTCACCACGTTCAGTCGTGAGTGGCACCATGGTAGGGTTGTGAGCTGGCGGTAGGTTGGCGACTTCCATTATTGCCTTGGGAATTAGGACCACGCCGTCTGGGACTTCTGCGGGAGGAAAGTCACCAAACTGAAGAGAGATCATGTTAGAAGATACGACCTTGTCTTTAGCTTCGAGGTTGATCACTTGGCTGTCGATAAGCTATTGTATCTTCTTTTTCAGGACGATACAGTCCTTAGTGGAATGATGCACGTACTGATGATAGAGATAGTACTTGGGATCGTTGAGCTGGTTTGCCTCTGCAGGACGTCGTGGTGGAGGCAATGTCAACTTATTACCCTTCATCAATGTATGAAAGATGGTAATGACATCATCTTCGTCAAAGGAGAAGGTCTCCTTAGGCTTGTCAGAGGCGCCCTGAGAACTGGAAGCTCATTTGGATGTGTCGACCTTCAGGACTTCTTTCCCTTTACCCCCACGAACAGGGATAATTTGAGGATGCTTGCCCTTGTCTTCAGACTTGGGTATTTTAAACCCCAGTAGTTCCAAGTTAGGAATGTCGTTTTCAGCAGCATCAGTGGCCCCAATGAAAGCGGGCCATGTATTATACTTACGTATACCCAGACAAAACTTTACTGTAGGAAGGAAGTTATGTCGACAAGTATCCATGAGTTCTACGTCTGGTATGCCGAAGGGCATCTTTAGTGCTAGCCGCCTGAAGCGTTCGATGAAGGCAATGACAGAATCAGTCCTCCTTTGCTTGGTCTCGATGAGGGTGGACATACTAACATGCATGCCAATCTCATAAAACCTGTTGAGGAATAACCTCTCCAAGTCTTTCAATGAATTGATACATCCGTCAGGAAGACTGCAGAACCATTCGAAAGCTACCCCTGCAAGGTGATAATAAACAGCTTCGACAAGAATGGATCGTCTCTGGGCAAGTTCAGAGTCTGCGTATTAAAGTACGTCATGTGCTAACGTAGGGAAGTCAACCCGTCAAATGAATTCAGCGTCAGCGACTTGTAGTTAGGAGGGCAAGTAGCGTTCTCCCACTAAGAGGGATACGGTTGAGATAGCCCCTTCTTCTGAAGCTCATCTTTGTGTGATATGGTGTCGAGACGAGCGACCAGGGAATCAATTGCATCCTGTTGATTGAGTAGGTGTTGGGAAACGGTTGTTGAACGGTTATCAGGCGTCGTTGGTGAAGGACCACCCGCGACATTTACAAGGTTTGGGGTAGGCACAACGGAATGATACTCCTTTTGTAGTGAAGGAGGGTTGTTGCTATGAGCCGGGCTAGCATGAGCCGAGATATTTTGTTGAGGTGGAGGAACTGCCCCAGTAGCTTGAACCTCCATGATACTGGTAAGCATATCATTAATTTTGGCGAATGCTGTTTCCAGACCCTCTAACCGTTTGCTGGTCTGATCGCTGGCTTCTTCAGGTCTTTCTCCGTCCGCTATGTATGTAGATAACATACGAGGATGAACAGAAGAAATAGTACAACTGGTGCTGATACTCTCTGTCTCCGAGTGGACTAGTCATTCATCTTCAGGTAGAGGAGATAGATAGTCGCCATCAAATTCGGAGGGATCATCGTCCTCTGGAAGGCTACCTCCAGTGTGGAGTTCATCCGCTTCAGACTCTGAGGGAATACTACCTCCAGCTTGGAAGTCTTTGTCGTCCATACGGAATCTTCCTTTGACCGAGTACCCATATAGACTCCTTCAGATGTGACAGCCTGCTGGCCATCTGTTGGTAGGCTTCTTCTTCTTCTTCTCGCAGAACTGAGGGAGAAAGTTGGGTTTGTATTCCTCCGTCTTTGATTGGGGCTTCCGTAAGGGGAAACCCATAAAGCTATGTTGGATGAAACACACAGTGGCTTCTCATCGTCAGAGAAGTGCAGCCGTCGAAACATGGACTTTCTCTCAGGCACTCTTGTTGCTTTGGAGCAACAACAGTTGATAACAATACTAGTGCATGGATATGCACTATGAATTGTTATGTCCTCCCTCGCTTTACGCTTATGATTTATCATGTTGTACAAGTCAGCGGAAGGGAGTTTCGCCTTACAACCCATGTGCATGCTTCGCCGAGCTTTGCATGCGGGTTCGTAAGGAGAGTTGGCGCATCCAGACTTAGTTCACGTGTAGGGACAAAACCCACACCTAAGTTCTTTGATGTCCTTGTAGACAGCCCCGTACTATACAGTTTGGGGCCTATATTTTTGTTGTAGGCGTATAGGCTTTGGAGACTGGCTTTGGGCGCATGCTCCTTGACAGCATGTCTAAGCCTCCTTGATGTGGGCGCATAGTATGGATCCAGTGAGCCTGGGCGCATGACCCTGGATGCCCAGCCTGCTGAAGACAGAAGTATTCTGGTTGGCGTTATGCGCCCAGACACTCCCTTGGGCGCATGGCTTTGGGCGTATACTTGGTGGAGCAGCGTTGTTTTCTTCCAGTTTCGCCTCCTTCATTTGTGAGCCTCGCCGGGTTTACCCAGAGTGTCGCACACCCCGATTCTTGGCATCGTAGTGTTTTCCTTTTCCAAGTCTCGGGTGTTGAATACCCTGTTGTTGGTTGCGCAGGAAGGAAGTCACTGGGCTAGTAGAGCCCAGAACGGTGTGAGCCTTCTCCATTTGGGGAACTTCTGTGGCAGAGTCATGCGCCCATGTGACAGAGTCCTCCAGTTGCATATCTACTATAACACTAGTAGGATATGTGCAGCAAGCCTTCGGAAGCCAAGTCTTGCGAGACTTGTTTGGCTTTGCTGATTTTGAGGGAGTAGAGCCATCCGTCGAGAGCATCTCTTCGAACGCCTGCTGATCGAACTTTATGATCAACATCTTCTGAGTGCTCCCTACTTTGTCGGTATCAGATTACGTCACCACCTTCTCGTTAGAGGAAAAGGTAGTCCCCAGCAGAGTCGCCATTTTTGTGGACACACACAAAAAAGAAGAAGAAAATGCTATCTTTTCTTTATTGGCGCAAGGCACCACAAATCGAGTACGCCTGAGAGATCCTGCGCTGAGGATCCCCGAGTACAAAAACCACGGCTCCTCTTTCTGGTATAAGCAGGTTTGGGTCGAAAAGGTGTTGTGGACACACACAAAAAAGAAAAAAAAATGTTGTCTTTTCTTTATTGGCGCAAGGCACCATAAATCGAGTACGCCTGAGAGATCCTGCGCTGAGGATCCCCGAGTACAAAAAAGAATTCTGGGGAATGGGACAATGGAGATCAAGCGACAGTTGCTCCTTTACTCCGTTGACACTCTGATTACAAAAGTGGGAGAAAACCTAAGAAAATTGCTAGCTCTCGGCTCACTGGCAAGAAGTGCAGCAATTTGGCTCTTGAAAATGCTTTCCGTTCTGTCCTTTGAAGAGGGATGAGGCCCCCCTTTTATAGTTGTTCTTGAGATGGAATGATGTTATGCACCCACATAAAGGAAACGTACTGGTTTTCATATGGGCGCATAGTCCTGCCTTGGGCGCATAGAGTGTAGACGCATGCAGGCTGCGAGATCGTGGGTTGCTCGTGGTGTTGATGTGGCCGCATGCTTCGGCACGACTGCTCATGGAGACTGACGTGGCCGTGCGTTTTGGTACACGTTTTGATCATGGCTTTGATCGAGTCAGGCTTGGGCGCATAGCCATGTCTCAGGCAATGTGCCCTCCTTTTGGGGAAGCTAGTCTTGGATGCATGGAGCTTCATTTGCTGGGTGCATGGAGCTTTACTGGCTGGGCGCATAGAGCTTCACTGGCTGGGTGTATAGAGCTTCACTGGTTGGGCTCATAGAGCTTCACTGGCTTGGGCGCATGGAGCTTCATTGCTGAAAATTTTTTATGCTTCTACAGGTGTCCCCAATTCGAGTCGAAAATAAAAGCGACTCCGTGGAGTAAATCAAGAAGGGGTCTTGTGTCAGAAAAGTCGTGTGATAATGATGAAGCACAAGATGGCGTGTCCGAGTAGGACACGAAGGTCATGGGTGTAAGGTGTCATGTATAGGTCATGCATGTTAAGTTGGTTTTGAGAAAACAACTAATCTTGTGCTCCTAAATTAAAAGTCATGGCAGTGTGCATGTGATAATCATAATTAAAGTGAGAATGGTCAAATGGCCTAAATTGGACCGAAAGCTGCGACGCAAAAGTAGTATAAGGGAACAAGTTTGAGTGGGACATAATATATCAAAGTGAAGATAATCTTGTCTACTACAAACTTATGTAGGAAGTTTCCAAATATTTGCATCTCTGACGTTCCAGAAATCAAAGTCACAGAAAGAATATTCGTCTACCTAGAATACTCTCTCTAGGGTTCCCATCTAGCCATTCTAGTCATAATACAACACAAAGCAATCACAAGGTATCAAAACATACAAGCAATGTGGGGTGTATCAATTATCTCAAAAGACATGCTATGGTCTATGCTGGAAATCTGGGTACTTCTGCGGCTCTAGGTGGAACTGGATACTGCTCCCTCAAGATCTCAGCCTGAACTCTCTGTGTCTCTAACACATCCCAGAGAAGTTCGAATATCTGAGCTCCATCAGAAAACAACCCTTTCGAGAATATAGTATGGGGTACCACTATAGGAGGCAGAGGAAGACTCTCAGTCTCAGGCAAAGCTACAGCTACACTCAAGGACAGGCTTTGGTCATGGGTGCCCTACTGGAAAGGATAAGGAAAATAATAAATCATCAAGGCTGTAAGGCAGACTAACATTCTATATAAAAACTGGTAGGTATTATAAATAACAGAGGAATCATCTACAATAGGTTATTATTCTAATACCAATGCTAACTATCACCTCTAGGGTACAAACACTCTACAAGTCATCATATCATTACACTATGAAAGAATTACATATGAATATGCTCTACAAAAACTAAAATATCCCTACTCTTAAGTTATTTGATGATGGAAAACAATTTTATAACAACAGAAGGGTACGATAGAGATGATATGTTTAAAAACCCTCTCAAGATACAATCTGATAATCATATGTGTCACGACCCGCACCCACTGTGAGGGTATGAGTACGTAACAGCGCCCAGTCAGGACAGGAACGAGTACAATTCATCAAGAAATTCCAAGTAAATGATAGAGAACTATAAAATAGTTATAGACAGTTGTATTGATGAATATGGCAGTTTATATTCTGGTGATGGTATAGAGAGACAGATAAAGTACAAAGAAAGTAAGTAACTAAACAAGAAGAGAAACAAAGCAATGAAGACTGTAAAATAAGATCTAGCTGAACTAGAGTAACATAATGAGTTCAGACGGTACAATATAAGTTGAGTGTAATCCCAATGTGAGTCTAATATAAGATGAGTCGAATGTGATTATAGTCATTGTTCTAATAAGGTGAATCGAATAAGGTGGTACGAATAAGGTGATACGAATAGTGATTTACATGATGTTCTAACAATGATTCGAATAAATTCTCCAAGTGTATTTTAAAATACTTAGTTAGACATGTAAACCGCTAAGGGTAAATCTGGCACATCACACACCTGGCCGGGTGTGGAATGGCTATCGTTCGAATATCATTCACAGGGGGTGGTTCGAATAGTGGGAATGTTCATATGTCTAATCAAGTATTTTCCCGTCCATCTAATACAAATAAATCCAAAATCCGACACATCAATCGAATAAAAGTCCAATATGCATATGAAGATACGAATAGGTGGTTCGAATAGTGATTTGTATGGTGATTCAAATAATAGAGGTAAGACTAGTAAGTATGTGTGTCGTATACAGGGATTCAGAAATAACAATACGTGTTTGTAACAGAGAATCACATACAGCTAACTAGAACTGAACTACAATAATTGACAAATAAATGAGAGAACTATCAGAGAATGTACTCGCCTGATACTCCGAAAAGAGTAGTGTAATATCAGATGCCTGCACCAGAGTCATAATGTCCTAAACAGAGTAATACAGGTTATAATGTGTTTAAAATAAGACAAATGATATTTATGATGCAATCTACATGATTTCTAAGCCAATCTAGGTCAAAGTCAACTCTAAGTCAACCCTGGTCAACTGTCTAGGTCAAACTAGGTCCAAGTCAAACTTCTAGGGTATTGGTCAATTCTAGTCAACATGGTCAACACCCTAGGCCACTAGGTCAACACTAGGCCTAAACCACATTCACTAAGTCTAATAGAATTCTATACTAGGCTAACAACCTAGGGAAACCTAATACTAGCTATAGGCTAGTAATCCTATAGGTCTAAGTACCAAACCTAAGCCTATAAGCTAAACTAAACTCAAGCTAGCACTATAGCCTACTACTACTCTACCTATAGCCTAAACCAAGCCACAAGCCTAAGCCAATATACTCAAAACCTAACATCACATATATGTAAAAAAAAAAAATTCATACATATATATAACCTCACATATATCTGGCATACATACATCACATAGATGCATACCTTCATTCATTCATTATCTACCTTGCATACACATGCATACATATAATTTACATATAGATATAGAGATGATATATGGCATGTGGGGGTGTAGATAAGTGTGTGACAGGAATATGTATTGTGCACTAAAACTCATGTTTCAGCCCAACATCAGTGATGTGAATTTCAAGAATCTCAATATGTGTTAGGGAAGCAATAGAGTGTGTGTAAGCATCAATATGACAGTGTGTGTGACAAATAGGGACTGAATCATGTGTAAAATGTGTGAGGATTGAAGAGTGGTAGGAAAGTTTGTGTGTGTGCTAGTGTGAGCAATGCAAAGTCAGGCCAAGCCAAGGCTCAGCTGCCATGCAAATGCAATGCTGCTATTGGTGCTAGCTGCTGCAATATGCCACTGCAAAGCTAATGCAGCAGCTGAAATACAAGGCCAGGCCAAGCCAACAGTGGCTGCGTACTGCACTGCTGCTGCAATGCACTGCCTGCAACCAATGTTTGCTGCTATATGCGTTTGTCCAAAATCATATTACTCAGAATCCTCGCCATGCCAGTAAGCAAGGCTGCGATAAACGATAGATTCCATAACTGGGGTATGCACCTCTATAATCATGTCTTCTAGAATTCTCGCTACGCCGACTAGTATAGCTGCAAGAAATTCCAAATCTCATAACCAAGATATGTACATCCGAAGTCAGGTCTCTACATTTTTGCCACGCCGGCTAATACGGCTGCGATAAACTCCAAGTTCCATAATCAAGTAGATATTTTACCATCTATGTTATTTCCGTCAACATATGTTATCAAAAAATATCATAACTCAGGCCATAAAATTTATCTCGATAGGAAAATCAAAATCAACAACGATCCATCAAAAATCAAATTCAATAACAAGGAGTAAGGGTGAACAAAACAAAGAAAGGGATTTCAAATTGAAGTTTAAATAAGATTTCACAAGGGTTGTCCCTGGAATCTCTCAAGGATTTCTAACTATGATTGAGTATCCTCTTATTCTAACACCTTACTTCATATTCTATCGCAAGCTCATAGCAGTACAACTAAGTCGTTGCGCTACTACAATATCGCAATAATGCGACTCTCGACCTGCATGGGCCACCACTAAAAATATGTCACGACCCGCACCCAATGTAGGGGCATAAGAAGTGGGTACGTCCAGCCTACGCCGTAGTATCGGCGGTAGAACGCTGTCCTAGGTCACATGCATCAAACAATTATAAGGTACCAGTACAATATATACTCTCCAAAGGAGGATAATACAGAAATGTACAACTCAATCACAACTAAGGTAGAAGTACGATAAGATAAATCGATATGATATGAAAATCACCAAGTAAAATACAACAGGAGAAGAAGTCTAAGATAACAACTCCACAAAACATCCAGAATAACAACAAGATCCAAAATATATACATCAATGTATCCAAATGAGACAAGACAAGTAAGTAAGATAACTAGTCTAGTTAACTAGCCTAGACTACTGGGGTAATATCCTCTGCAAGGAGTGGGTCCTCTTGGGAGTCCAGCTCGCAGGTGTTATCTAGGCCTTCTCCATAGTAGGTCGGGCAAAACTCCTCATCTGGGTCCTCTGTAACATTTTTAACAGGTCTAGTCAGGACAAGAACGAGCACAATACATCTCACGTAGTTCATATCATAACAGAAAAAGCATGCTATAGAGTAAGATACATAAAACGCTGAAGAATATACATGAAGTAAAAGAGATGACTGTAAGGAAATATCTACTATAGGTAAAGAATTATCAGTGGCTAGTAATGTAGAGTACAAGATAGACATGTGAACGGCTTGAATTTGCACATGATTACACTAAAGAGTTTGCACATAATTACACTACTTTGGAATTGTTCACATGACCATTTATACTCTCCCGTACTCCAATCAATATACGAAGATCCAGACAAGTTATGTTATTGCACATGATTTCACATGGGGGCCCATAAATGGGTACACATGAAGTACACATGGGGTGCTCTGTGAACATGAGAGTACATGAATCACAAGATTGCACATGAATGGTGAAAGCACATGAATACATGATGTACGTGAAAAGCACATGACATGACATATCCCGATGCTCCCGAGGGGGATAATATCTCATAAAAGGATCCATATAGTGCCAATCCATGTTAACAACAAGACAGCATCAAGTAAAGTAATCTAGAGCCAGAATATAAATCCTAACAATATGAAACTGTCAGAGAATGTACTCGCCTGATATCCTGAGTATCTGATAAGTATAGATGTCCAGACAGAGTAAATGAGTTCTGTTTAGAGCAATACTGGTTACAACATGTCTATAAAGGTAAAACTAAAGATTACAATGCATTCTACATGATTTCTAGGTCATCTAGGCCAAAGTCAACTCTTGGTCAACTATGGTCAACTTATAAAGTCAAACTAGGTCAATTAGTCTATTCTAGGTCTAAACCTAGTCTAACAAGTCATTCTAGACTAAAGCCAACTCTTGGTCAACTCTAGTCAACAATCCTAGTCAAACTTTAACTATTGGTCAAATGGTCAATTAGGCTAATTCTAGGGTGGGTCAACTTCTATTTGATGTTGGCAAGGATATTAATCAAACCTACATTAAACTAACTCAAACCATAACACAAACTCTAAGGCACTTCATATATCCTCATATATGATATACCACTATATATGGTATGGGCTACTTATCCCTAAGCCTACCATATATATATGTTATCCAACCTTATTACAACTTATAAGCATTACACAAGGGACTATCCCAACTGAACAAAATAGGAAGCAATGTAATGTTCAGTCCCAGGTGATGTTCAAGTCTAAACACCAAGGCACTAAACAATATCACTTCTCTCCAAGAAGTTATATATGTAAAATCAAGGCACTGAATGAAGCTAACAAATCCCCTCTACAAGTCACATGGACTGAGTGTTTGCAAAAACAAAAGTTTGATTACAAACTAAGAAAAGAGTACAAGAGTATAATTAATTTCTGGGGAAGTACAACTTTAGGAATCTGATCAGAAGACAATCACTTTATGCCTTGGACTATGTGAACTTGAAGACTAGAGCCTCTGGAGAATGCAGCAGCAATTTTGTAAGAGTTCTTGATCTCTGTGATGTTTTGATAATGATTGGAAACTCTATTTATGGAGTTCTAGAAATAACTGTTTTAGCAGTTATTCTGATGTGCACGAGGCTGAACTGTGCCACTTTGAGTTGCGCCAACCTTATGTTGAGCCAACTTCCATTCAGTTACACAATTGTGTACTAACTGTATTTAGATGCGTGGCATCATGTGATTGAGATGCGCATGGTCGTGTACCGAGTAGTGGACACATTTTGAAAGATTAGTGGCATGTGCGCCACGTCATCCTGCTTTAGAATATAAGTTGTCTCAACTTTATCAGGTTGTGCGAGCTTCAGTCAACAAGTCAAACTGTGCCTGATTGGGTTGCGCCTAGACGCAACTCAGTGCATAGGCACGTGGCAGCTTTTGAATATATGAGAAGAATTTATTCAAATTGCTCCTAGGCGTAACTTGCATGGTGTGCAGGGAATTTGTTCGGATTGCGCCTAGGCGCAACTTGCAGGGTGTGCAGGGAATTTGTTCGAATTGCGCCTAGGCACAACTTGCAGGTTGTCCAGGACAGCTGTCAATCAAATCGTCTCGAGTGGCACGCTTTGAGGGATTCGAAGAGATTTTTTTCGTTTATCGTGTTGTCAGCTATCAGTGCTGTCAGGTAATGATGGCAATTATTGTCAAACGCTACGTAGTCGTAGGCGCAATGTGATTTGGGCACAGTCTGTTGTCAGGCACAACCTAATCAGTGGCGTAGTTTGATCCTTTAAGCCTCAAAACAGTGGAGCAACTCGATTTTTGGGGCGCAACTTGATTGTTGGGTAGCAAAAACATGGCACAACTTGATTTTTAGGCTCTACAAGACCCCCTTCAAAGTTTTTGAATTTTGAAATTTTATAAAACTTCGAAATACTTTGAATCATGACAATGACTGAGTCAAGTTGCGCCTATCTTGCACAGTCTGTCGTAAGTTGTTACGATTTTTCATGTGCAACTTACGGTGATTGTTAGGATTCTATCATTTTAGGCTATAAATAACCCTTATTTAGCCGATTGTAACTCTTTATGTTTGTTTCTAATCTTCTTTGAATCCTTGCGATCTTCTTCTCCGACTATTCTCTCAACGTCATGGCCCCCAAGAAGACTGCCACTGACAAAGGAAAGGGTATCGCCGCCCCTTCAACGTGGGCTCCGTTGACTCGCGTGCCTCAGTACGCGCCACCCTCTTCTCGACGAGAGACAGCAAACCTAGCACTGGAAGGTGATGAAGGACAAATACTAAAATAGATTTGATCTTCCTATTGACTTGCGTCCCTCTTTTTAGAGTGTGGCACATCACGAACTTTGCGCCACCCCTTCTTAGGATGTGGTCGCTTTATTTGAGCACTGTTCATTCTTACGAACCGTGTTGCGCACGCTGTTGCGCAACTTAGTTTTTACGCAATCATAAATATTGCACAACTAAGTTTGAGGCGCAATCCAGTATGTGGTACGACCTGAGATGTTGTGCAACTTAAGTTTCGCATAACACAGTATGTTGTGCAACTCAGGTTGTCGCGCAACTAAGAATGTTGCGCAACTTAATTATTGCGCAACCAAAGATGTTGCGCAACTCAGAATGTTGTACAACTCAAGATGTTGTGCAACTTAATTATTGGCGCAACCTAGGATGTTTGTGCAACTTAATAGTTTGTACAACTTAACTGTTTTGTTCTTTACAAAGTTGCACACTTTTGTTGCTTCTAAAAATTTTTGTTCATGTATTTCTTTGCAGTTGATCTCAGAGAAAACCCTAATGTTGAAAGATTTGCTTCAGCATTCAATGTCCCAGAGTATAAGGAAAATTTGTCTCATGTCACATTCCCTCAGTACGATGGTCCTGAAGCATGAAGAACCATACTCATGGCTCAAGAGAACCAAACCTTGCTAAGCTTAATGAACGGAGAGCCTCTTGAAAGTCTAGATGATATAGTTCACAAGAAGCCTGCCTTTCTTTTTGGAGATGCCATAAAGAAAACTTCTCAACCCAAGACCAGAAAAGAGGGGATAATTTTTACAAATGAGGATAAATTCATATGCCTCACGAAAATATTAATTTCTATAGCATTATCTCAATATGCTTTTGCCAGCTATCCCAGAAAAATGTCATGGGATCTGACTCCTATTCAGCAGGCGAGAGTCGACAAAATCTGTTATAGAATGGGCCCGAAGTACAGGGACATCTTTTACAGTACTTCTGAAAAGTACAGTAAACATTTAAGAGGTTTGAAGCCAAGCTGCATCCCTCCCGAGGATTCCTCACTGCTCCTTCCGGTCAGAATACCCATTTTTGTAAACACATTTACAAAAGCTGAAGGAAGATATCCAGACCGCGCTATGCATATGACAGGTCTGTTTAACCCAGAGATGAAGTGCTGGAGCAGTTTTTCTAATTGGATTTTGGATCAATTCAAGGATAAGCTCCTCGATCTAGGTCTCTACAAGGCCGTCTGGACTACAGTATATGGCATTCGCCCGAACGCTCATATGTTCTTGGCTCTAGTAGAGAGGTACAATGAAAGCATTGGGACTTTTATGACTTCCCATGGAGAAATAGGATTTGCTCTTTATGAGATGAAATATCTCTTTTACCTACCAATGGACGATAATCCATACGAAGAGTATGTGCCCACAAATGATGAACTGGATGCTATGGCAGAGGAGAACCCTCAAATGATCGCCGTCTTCCAAGATTTACTGTGCCACTATAAGATCTGCTCGCTCTACTATAAAAGTGCCACTGCATGTACTTGTTACACCACCAAGTGGATGCCATATCTCTTCTTGGGTCATGCACGGGAAGACAAGCCACTCGAAAATCAAGCCTGTGCTCCTTATTTCTTTAAACCCTTCAATCAGAGCGACATGCAATATCTGATGGAGTAACATGAACATGGAGATGTCATACTGGATGAGGATTTGCATCCGTTCAAGGCTGGCGACACTCTCCAGAGTTACCTTAGACAGGGTAACAGACCTATGTCTCAAGAGGCCCAGCTACCGGGTTTTCTATCTTTATGGCTACGGTGCTTTATAGTTCCAGGAGCCAGTACAGTCAACAGATTCCATCGGGGCATCCTGTTTGCTGCAGCACGTCTTATCTTTAGATACAAGATGGATCTCTTATTGGCCATGACCTGCCGCTTGAACGCAGGAATGCGTTCTTTTGTACAGACCATGTTAAATGACAAAGCGGCGAGGCAAGATTTCCCTCGTACCGAGATGCCATACACCTATCTATTCGGATGGCTATTACTTCACCATCCCTGTTTGATGAACCCTGATATAGGAATTGTTGACGGAGACTTCATCAGACATTTTTCTAACGCTCACTGGGAATATACTGCTCTTTCAGAGTACAGATTTGCCTTGAATCGTGGATCGGGGTAGAGTTTTCAGTGTGTTGGGCCTCCTTATGGGTATGAAGCTATGTCTCCATAAATAATAGATTTAGCTGCAGAATTACTTCGTTTAAGTCCACCCATCTTTTCGTGGCTGCAGGCGATCCGTCCCTCTCACTTGGTCTACAGATTCGAAGAAGATTGCTATTTGGAACCGTACTTGCCAAGTCGGTTTGCACGTCTGTTCGGATATGATCAGCTTTATGTGGGTAACGCCACCACTAGCCTATAGGCCAAAGGTTACCTCATCGATGGTGCTAGGGCCTGGAGCTATTACAACGCCCGGAATACAAAAGCTATATTTTCCATGCCCTACAATCTTCCACAAGGCCCGCGTATGTTATATACATAGGCAAACTTCTATACTTCAGGAAACACATTCGCTGAAAACTTTCATCCTGTACACAGCTTTGCAAGTGATAAGAGATCCAAACAGGGGAAACACACTGCTCACTCTTTTTGGGATGCAGAGGATAAAGATCCTACAGATCCATCACTAGAAGTTTCCATTCAAAAGAACTATCCCGATGAAGTTCAGGATCCTATGGACGTATCCTTGAAAGTGCAAAAAGAGAAATCCCCTGCTAAGGATTTGAAGAAAAGAAAGACTAAGGAGACGACAGCCCCTCCTCAACGGGATAATAGACCCGACTCTCCAAGAGCTCCGGAGAAGTAGAGAAGGACATCTCTGGTTATAAATGAACCAACGACTACAAGAACAACTCGTTCTCAGTCAAAACAGATGCTCCTTAGTTCTTCCTCTGGAGAGAAGGAAATCACTCCTTCTTCTATTCAGAAGCAAGAGAGAGTCGCAGAAGGAGGAACATCTACCTCTTTGATCGATCCGGAGGACGATCGCACCGGAGCTATTGAAGAACCGGTCGCATCATCTCACAAAGAGGTTAGGAGAAAGTTGGTAGTCACTGAAGAAATATCATCTTAAGAAGGTAAAATTAAGATTGTGATATATCCTTATATATATTTTTCTGTCAAAAATATATACTAAATTGATCTCTTTCTTTGTATTGGCTATTTCAGCATATGTCCATGCTTCTACTACCACTGGAGAAGCTTCGAGATTAGAAAATATGACGATACATATTCCCGCAAATATACTTGCTGCGGTAGGGATAACAGTTCCATCTCCAACTCCTATGAGTCCGAAAGCCACCTCTCAAGAGAAGGATTTGCCTCCATAAGATCCTCCAAAGCTCAAGAGTCTACTCATTCTGAAGAGGCGACGATTGAAGCCTTAGCCGGTTGCGACTTTGGTGATGAAACATATGATGATGATTGGAATAACATTACTAAAGAAAAACAAACTTTAATGAATGCACCATCACCTCAGGAACTTCCAGCTGATGAAGATCCTTCAACTGCTGAAGATGAGGAGAATGTGGTTATCGATGACGAACATATCAATCCCAAGATCGATGAACCCATAATCTCTGAGAAACCTGAGACGTCTGGAGTGGCAGCAGAATTAGTAAATCAAACTCCAATGACTCTACCACTTCAGACTGAATCAGGAGTAGGAAGTAGTCAGGCTACTATGTCGGCAGAGACCCTGTCAAAGCTTCAGTCAGAACAGTCAAACCTCTTGAGAGACCCAGCTCAGGTAAATTTCTAAGCATGATCTATTGGTCATAGCGCCTTCAGTATTGTATGTTACTAATATAAATGACATATGTGATTTGCAGAAGAACCTACAGGGACTGTAGAAGGGGAGGGAAGCTCTTCTCACATTAGCGCTCAAGATGAAGTGCCTCCACCTAGTAAAACTGTAAAGACTCTAGTGGATATAGTAGCCACACCAGGAGCCATGGCAACTAACAAGTTCGTGGTGGCCTCCTTCATAAAAGTTTTCTTTACATCCCTGGAGCCTCTGGTTCATAGAGTAATGGAGAGAGAAGATGTTCCTTTCAGTACCATCAGAACTCCTTCTTCATTCTTGAGTAGAGGTATCCGAAGCCAAGGAGACGAGGCTCAGGCTACATTTTTGGAACACATCTTGAATGAGCTGGAGGGCTCAATTAAAGCTTAAAATGAGCTAAAAGATGAGACATCGAGCAACTAATAAACACAGAATATAAGGCTATGGCTCGAGAAGCAGAGACTAGTAAAGCCAATTTTGAAGCATTTTTGCTGGCTTTTACTAGACAATCCTCTGAACTATATATTCAAATTGCTGATACAGCTGTTATTGCTGAGAGCCATAAAACTAAAGCTTTAGATTAAGAGAAGAAGATTGTTGATCTGGAGGCTAAAATTGCCCAGCTTCAAACAGAACTCAATACTGTCAAACAGAGCTTAGAACAAGAAAATTAGTTACACCAAGCTGCTGTAAATCAAATGGAGGCTCTGAAGCATCAGAAAGAGGAATTTGAACGTCTACAAAATAAAGAACTAGCACGTCAAACTGCTGCTCTACAACCTTTCGATCCTGAATCAGGAAGAGTTGAAGCCAGGTAGAGAGTGCTAGATTCTCGTGATAAAAGAGTTCAAGTTCTGAAGAAGCAAATTACAGAACTTATTACCTATCCTTCGGAGTAGAATGAGCAAAACTTGTTGCCTTTTTTATTACAATGTATCTCTTTTAAAAAAAATAGAAATAAAATGAAAATTGTTTTATGTGGTTCCATTACTTGTTGTATATTTTGTTATAGATATAAGTAATAGAAAAGGAAATATATTCAGAGGTACTGGACATGATATATCTCTTTATTTAGAAAATAACAATATTTATTATATCTGCTTAGAGGTAATGTGAACGTGGCAGAATATAAAGTTTAGCAATATTGCTATTTCAATAGACAACTTTATCAGAGGTAATAAGGACGTAACAAGTTGCTAATGTAGATAATCAGAATTTAGAGGTATGGGGGACGTAAATTCCTGTTATTTACAATAAAGTAAATAAGAGACTATAAATGCCAAGATTTAATGGATGAATGAATGATAAGTCAAAGAAAGTAAATAAGTGATCAGTCACTTCGGTTTTCGATGAAGAGACGCTAAATGAACGAATAGCTATCTCGATTCTCAAGGAAGAGAATGAATGAATGAACAGTCACCTCGATTCTCAAGGAAGAGAATGAATGAACAATTATAAATGAATGAACAGTTGGACTTATTTTGAAGAGTAAAAGTCGCATCTGTTCTCGAAGCCGACTATCTAGTCGTTCTGTCTATAAATAGAGTAAAACTTTCATAGATATCGTCAATTTCTTTTCTTTCTGTATAAAATGTCTTCCAAAAATTTGCTCACTCTAAAGATCGAAGGAATGACCGAAACGCCTCCTGCTGAGCCTCCGGTGCCTCCTCAAAAAGAAGTGGGTGAAGGCTCGACTGTTCCTGCACCAGAGCAGGACTTGATTTCTAGGCTGGTGGAGCTTGGAAAGACGGCCAAAGAAGAAGCAGTAAGGGTGGCTGCGTGTGAGTTGCTAGTGTATTCAGACAACGAAATATTTGAATTACTGGCCAATCATATTTTTAATTAGGAAGGATCGGGTCCTCGTCCCCGTCCTTAATATTATGTAACTCTTTTCTGCTTTTAAATAAAAATAAACTTTTATTTATATTATTTTTTTGAATGAAGAACATTTTGCTTTTATACATAATATTTCTTAAGAAATTTGCCATTGATAGGCAGCATAGCAACTCTGCCTCCATATCTGTTAAATGATAGGCTACATTTGAGAAATCCTTATTTATCACATACGGACCTTCCCATTTCGCCTTGAACTTGCCTTTGCTCATGTGACTCATAGTCATAGGACGTCTGACTGTAAGAACTAGCTCACCTTCCTGAAATGTTCGCACTTTGACAAAAACTTTACGATTGAAAGCTTTTGAAATCTGGGCTTGATAAAGTTCAATATGTTGTTGGGCCAGTAGCCTTTTCTCATCGAGCGCCTCCAATTATTGAAGCCAAAGACGATCATTATTTTTCGTAGTAAGTTCATTAGCAATGGCAATTCTCAAGGATAGAATTTGAATTTCCAACGGTAAGACAGCTTCGCATCCATATACCAGAGAAAAAGGTGTACAACCTGTGGGATTACGGACTGTATTACGATAAGCCCATAGACATTTCCCAAGTTTCTCACTCCAATTACGTTTGTTAATAAAACCAAACTTTTTAAGGAGTTTGATAATAGTTTTGTTAAATGCTTCAGCTAACCCATTAGCTGCAGGATTATAGGCCGTAGAAGCAACATTATTGATTCTGTTATCATCACTGAACCTGTTAAACTTTTGGTTGGATGATTCGACGAGGTGCACCAAATTTGTATATCACATAATGTTTGATGAAGTTGATGACACTACTAGTCTTCACTTCAGCTAAAGGTATAGCTTCAGCCCATTTAGAGAAATAATCGGTTATAGCCAAGATGAACCGATGTCCTTTAGATGAAGGAGGATTGATAGGACCAATTATATCCATGCCCTAAGCTTCGAAGGGCCATGAAGCAGCAGTCGGGTGAAGAAATTCTGACGGTTGGTGAATGAAATTTGTATGAATCTGACATGCACGGCATTTTCTTGCATAGTCAATAGCATCTGATACCATAGAGGACCAGTAATAGCCCACACGTCGGATACGATCCTATAGTTTAGGACCAGGCTGATGTGCTCCATAAACACCATCATGAGCTTCTCGTAATATTTGTTTTGCTTCATCACCAGCAAGACATCTCAAAAGTAATCCATCAAAAGTTCTTCGAAAGAGAGTTTTGGTGGTATGATTATAATAGAATCGAAGCGATCGACGATGAATACTTGTAGCTTCCTTAGGATCTTCTGGTAAATGTTATGTACTACAAAATTGATGAAAGGTGCTCTCCAGTCCTCACTAATGACATTGACTTCAGTTGAATTACTGAATTCAATATTATGGTTATTTTTAATACAAAATAGTTCTCAATTAGAAATAACAACCATTTGTTGTCTTTTAACTGGAACTGCCAATACCGCAGCTAGGTTAGCCAAGGCATCAGCTTCAGTATTACAAGCTCGACGTACATGTTCGATAAAGAATACTTTGAACGAAGAAGCTATTCTTATTGCTGCTTCGTGGTATGGTACCATATCTTGATGTCGAACTTCGTATATGTCTCTAACCTGATTAACAATCAGCTTAGAATCACCAAATACTTCGAGATATTCGATATCCAGTTGTTTGGCTAATTGGAGTCCATTGAGCAAAGTATTATATTCTGCTACATTATTGGAGCCCGGCTCATCTAAGGAATAAGCTCTTTGAATAGCTAATCCATCTAGTGACACAAGAACAATTCCTACTCCAGCAACAAGGGTGCCTCTAGGTCCAATTCTAGATGCTCCGTCGAAGAATAAATGCCAAGTAAAAAATTCTTCTGAGATCATATTTGATTCTAATATTTCTTCTGGAATCTCATCATAAAGTTTAGATGTTTCAGGAACATGATGAGCTGCTAAGAAATCAGCAAGTGCTTAGCCTTTCACATACTTTTGGGGAACATAGACCATATCATATTATGCTAATAATATAGCCTATATAGCAAGCCTAGAATTGAGTGTGCTGGGCTTCTTCATTAAGACTTAAAGAGGATTTACTCGGGATATAACATGAATAGTTTGGCCGATGATATAATGTCTTGTCTTTTGAACAGCGAACATTAAGGCTAAGCATTCCTTCTACACCGGACTATAACGATGTTCAGCTCCAATCATCATCCGACTAAGGTAATAAATGGCTTGTTCATGACCTTCTTTGTTCTTCTGAGCCAGCAACGCTCCCAATGAATGGTCCATTGCCCGGACATACATCAAGAAGGATATTCCTGAGATCGATAGTACAAGGACCGGTGGATTCATCAAATACCGTTTTATTCCATTAAATGCTCATTGACATTCTTCTGTCTAAATGAAAGATACACCTTTCTTCATTAACTGAGTAAATGGTCTGTAACGTCCAGATAAATTCGAAATGAACCGTCTAATGTACGCAAGTCGACCTTGGAATCCTCGTAGCTCTTTTAGGTTGCGTGGAGGATGCATCTCTTGAATGGCTTTGATCTTCTCGGGATCAATGTGTATACCTTTAGAAGTAATGACGAATCCGAGAAATTTGCCACTAGAAACACCCAAGAAAGACTTGGTAGGGCTCATTTTGAGTTGATACTGGCGCATTAGATTGAAAATAGTTCTTAAAATTTGAATGTGATCTTCCTTTAGACGACTTTTGACAGCAATATTATCCACATAGCATTCAACGATCTTTCATAAATGATCTCGAAAGATAGTACTCATAATCTGCTGGTAAGTTGCACCTGCGTTCTTAAGACCGAACGGTATGACTGTATAACAGTATACCTCGCGAGGAGCGTGGAATTAAGTATGTTTTTCATCTTCGGGATCCATCCGAATTTGATTATATCCAGAAAACCCATCCATAAAAGAAATTTATTCGAATCCACAAGTATTGTCGATCATGACATCAGTAATTAGGAGAAGAAATTCATCTTTAGGGCAAGCATCATTAAGATCCCAAAATTCTATGCATACCTGAACTTTTATAGTCTTCTTCAAGACTGGTACAACGTTGGCTACCCAGTCAGGATGTTGTTCTTCTCTAATAAAACCACACACGATAAGCTTTTTGACTTCATCATCGATCGCATCCATCATCTCAGGCTTGAATCGCCGTTGCTTTTGTTTGACTGGCTTGACATCAGGCAAGATGTTAAGTTTATGAGTTACGACTTGAGGATCTAATCCCAACATATCTTCATAACTCCAGGCGAAGACATCAATATATTCACGAATGAGGTGAATTAGTTCTTGTTTATCATCTTCTGGGAGATTTTTGCTAATGAAGATCGGTCGTGGCACATCTTTCTCTCCAACATCGATCTGAATTAGTTGATCCTCAGTAGGTGGCTTTCGTTGTTCAAAATAGAGTTTCTACTGATTGTCCATCCTTTGTGCCTAAGGGTCTACTTTAGGAGCTTCATTAATATCATCTTCGTCATCTTCTGAGAATGCAGCAGACACCATATTAGAAGATACTGTTATTCGATGAACATGACCAATACTGGTATCAGAATCCCATGAAATGGAATCATAAGATTTAGATCGTTCATCTTCATCGGATTCGGAAGGTTCTGGAGTTGAAAGTGTTGAAGTATAACCTAATCCCCGCTTCGCTTTACTGTAATATTGTTGTGATTTTCCTTTTGGAACAGAAATACGAAGAGGAGTTCATCTTCCTTTACCACTATTGAGACTAGTTCTGAAATCATAGCCCATTTTACGGATGATTGCCTTGGATTATGGACTATAGCGACGTAATTGTAGCCTTCCTATATCATCTTTACTATCATTGTCAAGCATGATTTTTTGTTCTTCTCGTTTATTAAAAAGAAGGCATTTCGCCTTTCTTTCGAGACGGTACTAAGAAGTACGATTCTTGTATTGAATCCAATAATACCACATTTCGTAGAGATGATACGCTCCTATTTTAAGTGGCTTAAAGCTATCTAGAATATCTAAATAACATTGAGTATAATAAGAGACATCAGTATACTGTAAAGAAGATGCTTTATTGAGTTTTACACCATCATTTACAACAGGACATTTAGCCTTAACAGGCTTAGTCAGATTGATAACTAGAGGGGAAAAAGAAGAGCGAGAAGGAGGAGGGAGCTTCTTACAACGAAGGTCGATTACAAGTGGCTCAGAAGAGGTTAGCTCCCTTTGTTCCTGACTAACACCAGGAGGCTGCTTCTAGTGGGAAGGAAGGTAGAGAGTCAGTGGTTTGGAAGACTGAGGACAGGAAGTACGTCCTTTGACAGGAATTACCAGAGTATCATTCGGCACGCATTTTTGTTCTTCATCCATATCTATTGCTAACACCACCTTCATGAATTCCTCTTTGTACATGCGAGAGTCCTTACAGTACGCTTCAACCCCTTGAAAGGATTTAGATCTGCAACTTCTTTTTGTACTTCTCTATTACCATCTACATATTTGAAATATTGATGAAGAGTAGAAGGTACAATGTTGTGTTCGTAGAGGAATGGTCTTTCTAGCAAAGCATTGTATGAGCCATGATTATCAATCACATAGAAAGTCACCATTGTACGAAGATTGCCGATTTGAAGTTTCAGGCGTAGCTTCCCCAAAGGTGTAACACCCAGTTTCTAAAATAAGGGTAATTTTAAAATTTTGTATTTTAATTTATTTAATTATGATATTTAAATAAAAAATATAATTTTTGGTGATTTTTAATCATTTAAAACTATTTTAAATCATGACTTATGATTTTGGTGTTTGACTAGTGTAACCTTAGAGCCTAGCCTTGTGATTAGGATGTTTAACTAGTACATTTTAGCCTAGTGGGTATTTTAGTCATTTTAGGATTTATTTGAATTTATTATGATTTATAAGAATTTGTGTGAATTTAATATTAATTAAATATTGCTATGTGCTATGTTAGTCTTGACTAGTTGAGACTTTGTAGACTAACCTTGATCTAACCCTAGTTGGTGACCCTAGTCTAACTCTAGTTAACCTACTTTTAGTCATTAGAAATTAGTTTTAAGGTAGGAAGGATTACTTAAGTGAAATTAGTTCATGACTTATGGCTTAAGTCAATGACTTATGATTTATCAATTTTAAGACTTGTGATTAAGCCATAGGCCCATGACTTAAGCCCAAAACCAAATTAAACCCACCCATGGCAGCCACTATTAGGGTTTCCCATTGTCTATAAGTAATATCTTAGGGTGTTCTTACCTCTTTTTAGGTTTGCCCTAATTTTGGAGGAGAGGTAATTTCCCCTATGCTCTAAAATCCTATTAATTCATTTTAGCTCCTTTTTAATCCTAGTCTTTTGCAATAGGATCTAATTTATGTTTATATACTAATTTTGGAGGACCACCTCAGTTTGCATACCATTTGGAGATTAGGAGTTGTCATTTGGAATCCCCTCTTTGAAGCTTTTCTTGAGTTTTGATACTCAATAGGTAAATCATTTAAACTCATAGTTTTCCTGATTTCTTTGCATATAAGGTTAGGTTTTAGGGTTTCCTAGCTGTCCCCAAAATTTGGGCATAATTTGTGTCCATTTCGTGTCCGTATCGGACACGTATCATGATAGGTGCATAGGTGTTTGTAGAAATGCCACATAGGAATAAATTTTCATATTTTTTAAATGTAATTACATGTGATTTGTAGATCTTGATGTGTGTATCAATTTTTGTGAAGGTGTCCTAGTGTTTTGTGTCCTTTTGTGTCCTATTTTTACGCGTGCACACGCAGCACGGGCCCGTAGGCCGTGTCCTGCATCACGGGGTCCATTTCTCTGGACACAGGACACATCGTGTCCTAAAATTTTGGGGGAACCTTGGGGCAACGTCTGCGACCATGCTCCCAAAATTTGGGAGCATCTCGTGGAGTGTGCGTGGCACAATCGCCCTCGTACTGGCCGCGTGCTATCGCGCGCAGGCGGCAGTGCACGCGCACAGGCGCTGCTGACACGGGGTTCGTGTCGTGCCTATGTGTCACGTGGACACATTTTTGGCTGACACGAACCTAGCCCTACCCTAGAAGAACCTAGGTACACACCTACGTGTCGTGTCGTGTCGTGTGTCGCGTGTTATACACACGTTGTCACGACCCGCACCCTAGAGTAAGGACACGAGAAGTGGGTACGTCCAGCCTATGTCGCAGTGTCGGTGGTAGAACGCTGTCCTAGGTCAATCATCTAACAATACAAGGTACCTGTACAGTTTATACTCTCCGAGTGGAGGTAACATCACAACATATAGTCTCAATCACATCTAAGGTAGAAAAATGAAAGACAGAAGATATATAGTAACTCAAAGAGAACCATAGCATAGATAAAATAAGTCTAAGTGTCTAGGATACATAACATCCAGAATGTCAACTCATAATACAATAAGTCTAAGAGTCTATACATCTCCACATCTCAAAATACAACTCAGAATGTGAGACAAAATGTAAATATAGAAAAGACAGCCTAGACTAAACTGGTCTAGACTACTGGAACAACATCCTCAGCTGCAGGTGGATCCTGCTGAGGTTCCTCAATACAAGTGTCATCTAGTCCTGCTCCATAAAAAGTAGTCACCCATACCTCGTCCTCATCCTCTGTAATATTTTCAACAGGTCCAATCAGGACAGGAACGAGCACAATACATCTCACGCAGTTCATATCAGGTTAGGAAATACGATACAGGCAATAGAGTAAGATATATGAACTGCTGAAAGGAAATATACACTGTAAAAGAGATAGCTGTAATAAAATATCTACTGTATATAGAGAACTGTAGTGACTAGTGATGTAGAGCACAAGATAGGCATATGAATGGCTAGAATTTATACATGATCTACTGAGTTTGCACATGACTACTTTGGAATTATTCACATGTCCACTTCTACTCCCCCGTTTCCCCAATCAATACACAAGGATCTATACAAGTTACGTTATTATACATGATATCACATGGGGCCCATGAAAGGGTGCACATGATAGTATACATGAGGGCTCAGTAAACATGAGAGTACATGATCACATGAGTGCACATGAATGATGGAAGCATAGGAGTACATGATGATAGTGAAACACACATAACATGAAGTACCCGATGCTCCCGAGAGGGATAACATCTCATGTAAAGATCCATATAGTACCAATCCGTGTTACCAATGTGACAGCAACAAGTAAAGTAATCTAGAGCGAGAAGTAAAGCCTGAACAAGTATGAAACGGTCAGAGAATGTACTCGCCTGCTGTATGAATGTCTGTAGAGAATATGCAGTCTGAGGAGAGGTGTCTGGCTCCTGATCAGAGCAATACAAGTCACAATGTGTTCTAAATAGTAAAAAAAATGAAGTCTACTATGCATACTACATGATTCTAGGTCAATCTGGTCAAAAGTCAACTCTTGGTCAACTCTAAAGTCAAACTAGTCAAAGTTAGGTCAACACTAGTCAACTAGTTAGGGTTTTAGTCAAACTAGTCAAACTAGTTGTTTTAGGTCATTCCTAGTCATTTCTAGGTTAACTAGGTCACTTTTGACCTAAGGTTGACTTTGGTCAACCCTTAGTCAACAAGGGTCAACAAGTGGGTTTTGGTTCATTAGGGCTAGCCCCTAGCCATAGGCTAATGATCTTGGCCATAGGCTAATGATCCTAGGCCATAGGCCATAGTCATAGGTTTTCATATAAACCTATACTAGAAATCATATATATATGTATATATCTATATATAGATATATATCTATCTACTACCCATATACCCATATATGAATACTAAGTATAATACAAACCCACACTCACACATTAATATATAGTGACCTAATGTAACTAATACAAATATATATATATATATATATATATATATATATATATATATATATATATATATATATATATATATATATATATATATATATATATAAAAAAAAAATATATATATATATATATATATATATATATATATATATATATATATATATATATATACCTATATATATATAAACTCATATATATACTATATATATAGAGAGACATAGAGAGAGGCAAAGGGTGAGAGAGAGAATGAGAGAGAGAGAGACTTAATAGGTCAGGACAGGGGGAGAAATGGTTCCCAGATTTCTGGAACCAAGTTCCAGGCCCCAAACACACACACACACACAGAATACATATATACATACCTATGTATATATACATAACTACACGAATACCCAACCAAATACTCCCAAAATTGACCCACACTTACATATACATATATACTACATATATATGTACTAAAATACACTCTCTCAAAGTATTAATCTCAAACAAAATCGATTTGAATTTTGATTTTGCAAAATCTGGAAAAACCCAAAACAGTGAACTGTGCACTGTGCACTTCGAAAATAGGTAATTCGAAATACACACAATAAAACGAGCTAAGGCTCGCAACCATGGGTTGGTAACTAAGGCCCCACACATATACTAGTGTCCTAGGTCACTGATACGACACCATGACACAGTTTCACGTGTCCAATCTCACAAAAACACGGCTCGGGTAAGCTCTGATACGCGCACACAATAACAGTGTCGTGCACGTGTTCCAGGAGCTCATGGACACACCACGAGACACGTAGGGCTACACGTTCCACACCCTGATACGTGTCTACGACACTCGTGGATACAGAATGAACACCGTATCAGTCGTGAAAACACGACTGATACACGCGTGTTACGACAGCATCGTGCACGCGGTTACACGCGTCGTACTCGCGACACAGGACACGATGCACCACATGCTCGTGTCCACGTGTACACCACGTATAGGGCACCACGCTCGTGTCACTACGAGATACTCTAGTGTCGTGTCCATGCGACATGACACGCTCAAAGTCGTGCCCGCGCGCGTGTGGGCTGACAGCGCGTGTCCAGTGCGAGTGAGTTTTCTCACTCGACACGACACGACGCGACCCGAGACTTTGGGGGCATGTTCGCAGACATTGCCCCCTTGTATGTGTCAAATCTTACGTGTCCTAGTGGCCTGTGTAGTGCACACGAGGTGTCGGGTAGCAGGGCATGCACGATGGGCTCGTACGGTCGGTTCGTGTCCAATTTGGACACGGACACAGCACAGAAATGTGCTCAGTCCACGTGTTTAGTGATCAGCAAGTCTAGGGCTACAAGTTTGTGTAATTTGTTCTACAAAAACACAAAAACAAGTCCATTGTGGCATTTCACCAAACAAGGGTTTCTAGCTTAGGATACGTGTCCGATACGGACACCAAAACACTTCTAATTCCCACCAAACTTTACCCACAGTAGTGTTAGTCCTACATGAATGCATTTATGAAGGAAAAACAGGAATTTAACTAAGTTTGTGAGAAAATACCTATTTGTGCAATCCAATGAAAATCAAGGAAAATGGGGGTGTGTGTTCTTCCACTTGATGATGTCCAAAGCCTCCAAATTCTTGATTGCTATCCTCCTTTAGTATCCTTGATGTAGTAGGGTCCCAATGCAAAAGACTAGAGTGAATTTGGATCAAAATAGCTCAAGTTGTGAAGGGTTAAAGGAATGGGAATTTTTGTGGATTTAATTTCATGTAAATTGTTCATGAATTAATCCAAAGGGTTTATATCAAGGTGTGGGCTGCCAAGGGGGGTGCCCTTGGCCGGCCAAGGCATGGGGGGGTGTCCTTGCCCTTCCTTCATGGCTAAGGCTTGGACTTTGCATAAAGGGGTTAGATATTTTGAATGCTTTAAGGAAAATATCCTTAAAGTTAATATCTAGATATTTAACCACTTATCCCCTGACCAAAACTTCATCCTAATGCTTCTAGATTAGTGGCTAATCTCTAGTTTAGGGTAGGATAGGTTAGGGACTAATCATGGAACTTTAACCATGATTAAATAATAATAAAATCACATAATCTCAAATAAAGTCTAGTAAATTACCAAAATACCCTTTAGGCTAAAAATCACTAATTTGGTGTTCTAAGCCTATGGCTAAGCTCTCATGGTCATGGCAACTTCTAGGTTAGAGAAAACTAGGGTTTACACTAAGTTATACTAACCAAAATCACAAAGTCATAAGTCATGACTTAGCATGACTTTAGAAATGGTTTAACTTAACTAAAATCACCAGAAAATCATACCATGACTAAAATACCACTAATAAAAAAATAAAAATAATAAATTTTCAAAAATCCCTAATTTCAGAAAACAGGGTGTTACACACGTGCATGCGTGCACGACAATTGCTCGTGCACTGTCAGTGTCTGTGTTTGTGTACTGTTTGGGACACGATTCGTGTCCAATTTCTGGACACGAATACACTCTATAGTACACTCACAAATATAACACTAATTACCAACCCTTGGTTTGTCGTTTTGATGTGTTTTTGATTTCAAAAATCCAAATTTCCCTTTGAGCACTGATACACTGCTCACATTTCTGATTTCTGAGATTTTGAAATCGATTTTACTATTTTCTAATGATTTTGCAAAGTTAAATACACCTATATGTATCTGAGTAATAATGTACATGCTAGGGATTCATGTTGATTAAGGGATTCATGGAGTTTTGAATTGTTTAGGACTGTATTGAACTGTCAATGTTGGACTGATACGGCTGATACCATTAGCCTATATATGTTTTCCTAAAATCGATTTCTTTTTCCTGATTTATGATGATTGAATATCAGAATTTGATTCACCAATATATGTATTTAAGTTAATGAATTGTGGGATTGTGTGGGGTGTTTGATAATTGGGTTCAAATGATGTTTTCATGTTTGATACAATAGGCTAATACAAGAAAACTGAAAATTGATTTTTCCTGATTTTAATTTGTTTTTATTAACTGTTAGATGCTGTTAATTGTAGTAATTAGTTCACCTACATTTGTATTGATAGGTGAATGGGTAGTTGTTTTGGTGTGGGGAAAAGGGGAAACATTGATTTAGTTTTTGGCATATGGATTGGGGTTTTCCTGTCCTTGTTCAGAAAACTGAACTGGTATGCAGTTCCAATTTTTCCCCCACATCAAACACTCTCACACACATCATCTCACATATGGGTTTTCCTCAACACTATCACACACATGTTATTTTCCCTCACACCCTACATCCTAATCACACACACACAAACCTGTTTGCAGCCCACATTTCTGGATACACTCTTCACACAATATACACACACACATTACTGAGTTTCCAGATTTTTCCCTCACTATGCACATTCTACATAATTATCACACATGCCACCCCCTTAGTCCCTGTCATACTATTTTTCCTTCCTTTACCTGTTTGGTTAGCCACTGTTTTGATTCTCAAAAACTTGTCATGTAATCCCAGATTTTTTCCCTATATCATTGATCTTCATTCCTTAATAACTGAGTTCTTCCCATTCACCATGAATTGATTCAAGGGACTGTCAACAGGGTTTGGGTTATCTAGTTAACTATTTTGAAACACAAGTAAACTGTCAATGTTACTCCCTCACACTCACAGTACCTGCTAGCCTATGTTTTTCCTCAAAACACTCCAACACATACACACACATATGTGTCATCACACAAAACTGAATCATCATCACACACTCCTCAACTTATTTTTCCTGTCACATTCTCTCACTCTCACACATTCAAGCAATTACACACACACACACACAAATCACTAACACACACACTCTATACTAATGTCCTGTCACACACATGACACTATACACAAACCCCTTTTTGACATACACACCCATGCCTAAACACTATACCACACACACACATGTTAGACACATGCCTACACTCTATGCACACCACACTCACACACACACCCCCTATATGACACTGTCACTCTCTATGATACATTACACTCACACACTCTGTCACACACACATTGCCTAGAGCACACATCTCTCTCTCTCTATGCCTATGTGTATGTATATATATATATAAATATATTATCTAACCTATGTGTAATGTAATAAATATATATGTGAAATGTGTAGTGTGATAGTGTAGTATGAAATTGAGATTTCATTAGCCTACGTATTTGGCCTATGGCATGTGTGCATCACTAGGATAGGTGGCTTGTGTGGTATTTAGCTAGTTGACCTAGAATTGACTGGTTATGCCTAGGTTTGACCGACCTAGACTAGTTTGACCAAGTTTAACCTCGTTTGACCTATTTTGACTTATTTAGACTAGAACTGACCTAGTTTGACTATTAGGGTTGACTAGAGTTGACCAAAGGTTGACTTTAGCCTAGATTGACCCCAAACTTTATATAGATGCATTATAGCAGTCTATTTTCTTATTTTAGACTTGTTGTGACTTGTAATATTCTATAGGAGACAGACACCACTCCTCGGATAATATATTCTCTTCGGACATTCGGGATACCAGGCGAGTACATTCTCTGATCATTTCATATCCTGTTTAGAATTATTTTTCTGCTTTAAATTACTTTACTTGATACTGTCACGTTGGTCACATAGATTGGTACTATATGGATCTTTTCATGAGATGTTATCCCCCTCGGGAGCATCGGATACTGCATGTTTTGTGCATTTCACGAATCATCACGTATCTCTATGCTTCCTCTGATTCACGAATCACTTGTGACACATGTACTCTCATGTTCACAGAGCCATCATGAATCACCTTCATGTATCACTCATTTTATGAGCCATATGAAGTTTCACGAATCTTAACATAACTTGAACAGATCCTTGTGTATTGATTGGGGATGGGAGAGTAGAAATAGGCATGTGAATATTACCCAAGTTGATGTAGTCATGAATCACTCTCTTAGCTGTAGTCATGAATCTCCTATACCATTTACATGTTTATATTTTACTCTGACTCACTAGTCACTGTTATTTCTCTATATATAGTAGATATTTCTATTACAGTTCTCTCTCTGTTTACATACTGTATTTCTTCAGTTCATGTATCTTACTTTACTGTATGAATATTTTCTAACCTGCTATGATCCGTTGAGATGTACTATGTTCGCTCCTGCCCTGACTGGACCTGTTGAAAATATTAGAAAGGATAAGGAGGAGGCCCTATGTTCCACCTATTACGGAGCAAGCTTTGACGACACCTGCGACCTGGTTCCTCTGGAGGACCCAGCTGCAGTATAGGATGCTACTCCCATAGTCTAGGCTAGATAGCTAGGCTTTAGCGTTTCTTTCAGCATTGTTATTTGACTTTCAGTTGTTGTTCTGAGATATTATATATATTTAGAGACCTGTATTGAGCTGGATGTTCTTGAGTTGTTATCTTAGACACTTAGATTCTCTCTCTCTTATTCATATTAAATTATGGTTTTGATCTCTCTATCTACCTTTACTATTCTGTATCTGCCTTAGATGTGATTGAGACTGTTCTGTTATGTCACCTCCATTCGGAGTGTATATACTATTCAGGTACCTTATATTGTTAGATGTTGTGACATAGGACAACGTTCTACCGCCGATACTGCGGTGTAGGCTGGACGTTGTTACGTTCTCGTACCCTCACAGTGGGTGCGGGTCGTGACAAAAGGTTCACTTCTTCCTTGATTGAACCCTAAGATGGTAGTGATAGTTGTAGAAAGATTATGTACTGGAATCTTCAAAGCATCTAGCAAAGATTTTAGCATGATACTAAGAGCAGGCCCTGGGTCAATCAGAATACGATCAACTTTTATGGTGTCCACATATCCCGTGAAATAGAAAGGATAATTATGACGATTGTCTTCTAACAACATGTCATCTAGTGTAAAAGTAATGTTAGGCTTCAGTTCAAATACACTATGACAATGTGTACAGCTGATCGGCTCCTTTTCGGGCTTCTTGAGAAGAGCAAGACAAGCATCAGCTTGCATCAAGGCTTCACTTAATGTCTCTCGAGTTTCTTTTAAGAGACGTAAGAGTTTGAAGATTGACAATCTTGCTGGAGTGTTAGCAATTGAGCCAATATATCAAAATTATATGGCTTTTCAAGTCCGAGAGATAAGAACTTTTTCAATACTTTATCAAAGCCGACAGGTTATTTTCTCTTGTCTGGTAATATTGGTTTGGAAGGAGTTGGTTCCACTATCGGTAAGAATGTAGATGGTACAATCTTAGCAGGGGAAGATGATACAAGAGGAACATCAGGAGAAGGGGCAAGATTCTCTTATGTTTTGGGATATTTTCGAAGATAAGGTTTCCCAGATCTGGTACCGACTAGAATTTCTTCTTCTGCTACCGGTTCAAAGGATACCATGTTGCAGCTTTTGGTTTTAGTTTTGGAGCGCTTCTTTTGATTTGAAGAAGAAGGCGCTTCAAAGTCTGCTACCAGATCTGGATGAATCTACATAATTTCTCCTTTATCAGTGGATAATGAAATAAGTCCTTCATATTGGGGAGGTAGGAGGTTCACGATTTCGAGAGTAGCCCTTGGAATGAGGACAACACCATCTTGCACTAGTTGTGGTGGAAAATCACCAAACTGTACAGAGACAACATTGGCCGTCATAATTTTCTCATCCTGCTAGATGGTAACTGCTCTAGAGTTGACCATCTCCTGGATTTTTCTTTGAGCACGTAGCATGCTCTAGTTGGATGACCTATAAATCTGTGATAAACACAATATTTATGGTGGTCAGTTTTACCTACTTTTTCTGGTCATTTTGCTTCCGGCAATTAAAGTTTATTGCTTTTGATTAAGCAATCAAAAATGCTCATAATATCATCTTCGTCAAAAGAATACTCTTCTTTTGGACGAGGTGCTTTCTGTGGTGGTGCTGATGGAGTAGGTGTCGTCTGAGTAACATTAACAGCCAACGATTCCTTGCCCTTGAGATGATGGCCAATATTTCTTTATCCTTACGGTTGTTCTGGCGATTATTACCATCGGGTGTAGAATGTTTATCTTGGTTTTGATAAGTCATTTGAACTCCTAACTGCTTGAACTTTTTAGCACTAACCTCCGCTGTCTTGGCATTCACAATAAAAGAAGGCCAATCTTAGAATTGTGTTGATCCCGTCCACGTGCTAATAATAGGCAACAAATTTGATTTGCAAGTGTCTATTGTTACAGCAGATGGAGTGCCTAAAGGCATTTTAAGTGCCTCTCGGCAGAATCTTTCAATGAAACTCTCTGTGGATTCATTATGCCTTTGTTTAATTTTAATAAGGGCAGACATAGTCATATCATTGACTCCCTCATAGAATCATTCCAAGAACATTTGTTTGAAACAAGCAAAAAAAGTTATGCAGCCATCAGGCAAGCTACGGTACCAGTCGTATGCTGCACCGGCTAAATAATCGACGAACACTCAAGTAAGGAGAGCATCATTTGGCTGCAATTGGTCAGTCATCACTTCAAAGTGATTAATGTACTGACTTGGAGAAGTGCTACCATCAAATAGCATAATGGTTGGAAGCTTATATTTAGGAGGAAATTGAACCTCCTTCCATTCTGCAGGATAAGGTTGTTTTATCCCAAGTCTTTGTAGACCATCATTCTGCTTAAAGGCCTCAAACTGAGTGCGTAAGAGTTTACAGCCTCATTAGCATCTCCTGATATTTGGGAATTGGTAGCCTGATTTGAATTGTTAGGAGGAGGAACAATATGGTAATTACCACCCCCAGCACCAGACTGATTGGGAGTAGGTTGAATTGGTACAGAAACAACCTGGGGAGGTGGTACCCCCAGACTAACATTAACAGGTACAGAAAATACTATAAGCTCAGGATTTGTAGCAGAATTTACAACCGGTGGCTGCATGTTGGGCCACGATTATAGTGTGCATACTTGCGACCATTTCAGCTATGGTCTTCAATTTGTCTTCCAGTACAGCAATTATTTTCTCTTGACTGGCTGAACTAGAAGCATCTTGATCTTCTGTAATGGCATATGCTGTAACCTCTCTTACCATTATTGATGAGATGGTTTGTTTAGAACTTTTACTATCTACATCAAAATCAGACAATAAATCCTCTCCTAGATGAGTAATGGGAAGATCTTCCTGATTGAAGTCATCTTGATCCGAATTACGATCTTTCGATCTAGTAAGTTGAAAGACCCCTTCACTGGATTCACGGAGTTGTCTTAAGTATTGCTGACTTGGATTATGAGACGAGCCACGCTTTGAGGATTTTTTACCCCAGTGTCTCGGGAAGTCATCTTGACAGAAGCATATAATAGCTCATCTTCATCTCTCGTCATAGGTTCAGGAGTTAAAGTATAGTTTAGACGATCGAAGATAGATCATTTAGCTGATTAGAAACAACACTTGATGACCACTTCATGAAGACAGTGGCGTTCTAATGAGTGATTTAGAGGTGAGTGAGACATTTCTGTGATCTTCCGTCTTTGTGTAAGACGTTCCCGGAGATCGATCACCACTATAGGACGAGAATAAGTCGGAGGAACATATTCTATAATGATGTTAGGAACATGTCTCCTGTTCTTAAGATGCTTAGTTTCGTGAGTGTACAAAGAAGTACTTAACTCATTAGCATAAGTTATTGGGTCCTTCTTTTCAAACTTTTGTTTCTGGTACAGATTGGCCTTTGGCATAGGTTTCTTGCATTTTACCGAAGTTGATACTAATTGACGCCTATTGAGATAAGTGCTTAAATCAGAGAATTCTACTCCTGATGTATATGTTTGAGATACCAGTAATTTGTTTTGCTTTGATCTTGAGATATGCAAGGTTGGAAGATCTTGAACAGTCCCCGTAGGGGTAGGCAAGATACCTCTCTGATCAGTATTCTTTCCCCTAGCAGAGATTAGAAGACCTCTGTTTAAGGGAATGGAATCTGATATATCGTCCTCTGAGTCATAGACTAGGGAAGATTGAGAAAATACCAAAGGGTGCTTTCCTTTATTTTGTGGAGAGTTAGCTAAAAAACGTTTCTTTCTGTTTTATTGTGGGACCACCTTAGGCACAGGTTGCTCCAGTTGAGAAAGTGTCAAAGGACCTTTCCTTTTGTTCTGTCTAGTTTTGGTACTAGAACATTATTTCTCCAAGTTCAGAACTGGAGAATTAGAGGAGGGAATAGTCAAAAGACTAATTCCCATGGGTTGCACCAGAGCAGTATGGTGAGCAGACTACTCCTGGACAACTGAGCGCTTAGGTTGCGCCATAACCATATGGGCTACTGGTTGTGCCCTCGCAATAGGTTGCGCCTTGGCAGCAAGATGGGTTGACTGTGCCTTGGCAGCAGCATAAATGGACTGCACCTTGGCAGCAGCATGAGTGGACTGTGCCTTGGCTGTAGGAGTAGTGGACTGTGCCTTGGCAGCAGGAAGAGTGGACTGCACCTTGGCAGCAGAAGAAAGAGTGGACTGCACCTTGGCAGTAGAGGGAGTAGGTTGTGCGCGGGCAAACAGAAGCAGGCTGCGCCTGAGCCACAGAGACAGATTGTGCCTGGGCAATAGAAACAGGTTGCGCCTGGGCAACAACAATTATGGAAGACTTAGGAGTCCACACAGTCTTGTTCGTGGTGATAGCCACAGCGCGCTTGTTGCTCTTGATGTTGATCAAATCTTCGTTGGCAGTCTGGTTGAGTCGAACAACCAGAGTCTTCTGCGTCTTGCCGATCGACGCAGCATCACATTGAGTTATCACCTTCTCATCGGCGGAGAAAGCCGTCCCCAGCAGAGCCGCCATTTTGTTTACAAAAACAAAAGTTTGATTACAAACTAAGAAAAGAGTACAAGAATATAATTAATTTCTGGGGAAGTACAACTTTAGGAATCTGATCAAAAGACGATCATTTTATCCCTTGGACTATGTGAACTGGAAGGCTAGAGCCTCTGGAGAATGCAGTAGCAATTTTGCAAGAGTTCTTGATCTCTGTGATGCTTTGATAATGATTGGAAACTCTATTTATAGAGTTCTGGAAATAACTATTTTAGTAGTTATTCTGATGTACGCGAGGCTGGACTGCACCACTTTAAGTTGCACCAACCTTATGTTGCGCCAACTTTCATTCAGTTACACAATCGTATACTAACTGTAATTAGATGCGTGGCATCATGTGATTGAGATGCGCATGATCGTGTACAGAGTAGTGGACACGTTTTGAGAGATTTGTGGCATGTGTGCCACGTCATCCTGCTTTAGAATGTAAGTTCTCTCAACTTTATCAGGTTGCGCGAGCTTCAGTCAACAAGTCAAACTGCGCCTGATTGGGTTGCGTCTAGACGCAACTCAGTGCATAGGCACGTGGCAGCTTTTGAATATATGAGAAGAATTTATTCAGATTGCGCCTAGGTGCAACTTGCATGGTGTGCAGAGAATTTGTTCGGATTGCACCTAGGCGCAACTTGCAGGGTGTGTAGGGTATTTGTTCGGATTGTGCCTAGGCGCAACTTGCAGGTTGTGTAGGATAGCTGTCAATCAAATCATCTCGAGCGGCATGCTTTGAGGGATTCGAAGAGATTTTTTTCATTTATCATGCTGTCAGCTGTCAGTGCTATCAGGCAATGATGGCAATTATTGTCAGACGCCACGTAGGCGTAGGCGCAATATGATTTGGACGCAATCTGTTGTCAGGCGCAACCTAATCAGTGGCGCAGTTTGATCCTTTAAGCCTCAAAACAGTGGCACAACTCGATTTTTGGGGCGCAACTTGATTGCTGGGTAGTAAAAACATAGTGCAACTTGATTTTTAGGCTCTATACTGAGCATTGGGGTAAAGTGTAGGAAATTATCTAAGATGTAGGGAAGATGGTTTAGTGATGCAAAACACTCTATTCTGGAATACAGTACATAAAAGATAAAATGGTGATCAAGCTCTATGAAGTACAAGGACCCATTGAATGTGCAGAACATATCTATTAACATGCAGGACATACAAGAATGGATTGACACCTCAATATATTGAATAGGATTAAGGTAAATGGAATGGAAAAACTGATACAACTGAACCAAATGGCTGATTCATCTCATGTAATGGCTGATACACATTAGAGGATGGATATAAGATACACCCTTACCTCAATTTAGTGCACAGGCTGATAGTGATACAAAAGAATAATTTGGACTGATACAAAGGTGAGTAGGTCTAAAACTAAAAGCAACTGGACTGGACCAAAACGGATTGGTTAAAAGGTAAAACAAAGGACTGAAACTAAGTCAATTAGTGGTCTGATACTCAATGATTTCAACTGATACCAGAGTGGTATCATACTGAAATGCAGGACACTCTCTAAAAGGCTAACAAAACCTACTGTGAATGAATGATTGTGCATGATACATTTGATATGCAGGCAATATAGATATGTGACATTGAATAGTGAAATGAGGTGAAGTAAAAAATTTGAATACAATGAAGGGTAGGTAACTATCTAATGAAATTATGCATGCACTAGACAAGGAAGTAATGGATGTACAACACATCAAAGGATTAAAGAAAAATGGCTTAAACCAAGAGGGATATGGACTAATACTGCAAGGATTTGGACATGAATATTTAAATAGGGATAGAACAAATGATATGGTCTGACATTCAAGTGAGATGGAAAGATCAACCCAATGAATTTTTCAGTTAAAATCGAGCCTTTACTCTCCATTCCTACTTGACTGCAGTATGTGTGGTGTAAGGACAGAACTTAAAAGTAAGGTAATATCTTTTCTAACAAGATTGATCTAGAGCATGTCTGAACCCAAGCAAAATAGGGACTGAATCAATCAATGAAATGGAAACCCAACAGATGGGGACTGGCATCATGAAGAGAATGGACTGAACCTGAAATAAAGAGGGACCGATCGATTTGATATTTAAACAAAAGAAGATTGTGCTGAATGTATAATATATGCCTCATGCCAAACCTTTGAGTAACCAATAGGGTTTACTCAAAACTGAACTCAAGGTGGCTGAGCACTTGATATGCATTGGGACTGAACCTGAAGTGTTAGAGATCTGAACAATAGGTGAATGAGGTAACTGATACTCAAAGAGTATCAGTCAACCATTAAAACTAAGACACAACATTGGGTATAAGACTGATATTTAAATGGGAGAAATCGAACCACAGTACGAATTCAACACCAAGTGAAGCACAAATTCCTAGGCTACACTGTCCCTATATGAATCAGTCGCTAGGGAGTGAAATAGTATCTTGTCGAGGGGACACGAGACTCGCAGCAGCAGGGGACTGCTACAGTGCCAGTGTAGTGTATACTATGTGTCTCCATGTCCATTTTGACATAGCAAACGACACCAAATCTAACTCTGTCCTATACCATTGCAATCTACATAATATAGGCTATCCAAATATATAATTATATCAAAAATTAGAAATCAAAACAACCTATAGAAAATTTCATCGAACACTTGAGATACGTATTCGATACTTCTCCGATACGTACCTCAAATAGACTCGAACTAGATCCAAATCATTCCTAGGGCTAGGGGGATCCTAAAGGGATGCATCTACAACAAGAAATCTAGAATTTAATCGGTTTAAAGGCCCTTACCAATAGGGAGTTGGAATCCCAATAAAAATCCTCTTGCAAAGCTCTCCCACCAAATCCAATGGTCAAATTGCTCCAAATCCTTCCTATCTAGCCAGTAGAGACCTCCTATACTCAAGGAGAGTTGTTTGCAATTGATTTGGTTCAATTTGGAGTTGATTTGGTGAAAGAGGCAAATTTGGAGAAGAACACCAAAACTAGGGTTAGGGTTTCAATGAAAGAGGAAGAAATGGGCCTAATGATGACTTATATAGTGGGGTGGGGCTATTGTGGACGGCCATGATGGTGTGGGCTAGGGTTTGGTCAAGTTGCATTAGCTGCAAGTCTTTCTATTGTCATTTAGAGGCCCTTTTTGAGAAAATGTCCAAAGTGGTTTGTCATTCTAAGTTAATTCTAGCCTATTCATGCTATTCTAACATAATTAGAACCCAACTAATCAAGTCTAAGTCCTCTAGCTAGGTTCTATGGTCATGGTTTGCCTCTAGTCAAAGTAGTTCTAAGGTTTCACTAGCAAAAGACCAAAGTCACAATACACCAAATTAATTAATTAATTAATTAATAAAATAATTTTAAAAAACCACAATGACCAAAATACCCTTATGCCAAACGTATAAATAAATCATCATAATCACATGGTTAGGTCTCGATGGTCATGGTTAGTCTCTAGGTCAAGTAGTCTCTAGGGTTACACTAGCAGAACATCAAAATCACAAAGCAATAATTTAAATAGTTTCAAATTAATTAAAATTTCACTAAAAATCATAAATCATATTATTAAATAACAAATTTTTACAAAAGTTCAAAATTACCCTAATTTTAGAAAAGTGGGAGTTACACACGGTCCGCCGGAATCCAACTTTGGATACATGGTTGGGCTCTTCTCAAATCAGACCCGTAGACATGTAGTTTGACGACTTTAGAGACCATAGACATTGGCACGCATTTTGGTACAAAATGGGTCCAACGATGGACATCGTTTTGACCCGAAACTACAATTTTTCCTATGTTACAGAATTGGACTGTTGGACATGTATTTTCTAGATATATCTTTACACCGAAAACTTTCTTGATATTTGTTTCAGCATCCGGAGCCGTTCGTAGATTTTAAGATTTCACTGCCGACGTACTTGATTGTTGGATTGTCATTTTCGTACCGCCAGGCAAGATACCTTGCCACCTTACTTTGTGATTTACTTATTCTTATTTTTAGTTATTTATATTTAGCATTACTTATCTATTGTTAGTATTATATCACTGTGCGTCCAAGTCACACTTGGGTGCAAGCGACTCCATCGGTCATTTTACTGCTTTTGGTTTTATTCTCTTGCATTGACTTAGCCTAGTGACCACCCAGTTATGATGAGGTATTGGTATACCGCATACGGCCTTGACACATGATTATCATGAGTTATGAGTCACATGTAGGACACGTACTAGCGTAGTCGGCTGGCCACCGATACGTATGAGGCGTGCGACGGTTAGGAGTAATTGCCAATAGAATTGCATGCTAGTGGACTTGGAAGTTACTAGAGGTTCCTATAGGACATGGATGTGGCCCTACTAGGCATTGGGTGGGGAGGACAGTTCCTTAACGTATGGGCCACGTTTGTACTTTTTTATTCCTGATCCTGCTGGCCTCTGACATTCGATGAATGTTATGCTTTGAGGTCCCTGGTATCCTGGTGGGACCATACCGAGTTTTTGTAGCCAAAGTGCCCATGCGTTGAAGGTTTGTTCTTAACTGCATTTTTACTGTAGAACTGGTAGGCATCCTATTGCATGCATCTCTTTCTTTTCTTTTATATATCACAGTTTATATGGCATGGTGTTTTCTTGTATCTTGTTACGTCTCTTTGAGGATCTGGTTATCTCTCTGGGGTTAGACGATTTTCTGCAGGAGTACAGAGTGGCACTGGATCCTTCATACATCGATGACGAGGCATCTCCTGCTGATTTCTAGTTTATTTATTCAAGACATTTAGTGGACATCTTTTGCATTCCTTTATTTCTCTTTTCTTTCTATTTTGCTGAGGTTGGACTCCGATCATTTGAGACTATTTTTCATAGCTGTTTGGAGTGGGTATGTCCACCCGGCTATCTCTTTGATACATTATTTATTTGGACTCTTATATCTTCTGTGTTGAGCTATGATGAGATTAGATTATTATATTATGGCCTGCGATTATTTTATATATACAGCTTATGTATGTATACGAAGATTCTATATATTGGAGTATTCTTCGTATATGTGCAGCTGGCATGTCTACGTACTCGGTCCTAAGTATTTTGGGACTGGAACATTACATATTTTTGTGTAAAAATTCATAAAATGTATACATAAATTTGGCGTACGGACCTAAATGGGCCACCACAAAAATATGTAACGCCCCAGTCCCAAAATACTTCAGACTAAATACGTAGACATGCCAGCTGTATACATATGAAGTATACTCTAATATATGGAAGCCTCGTATATATGCATAAGCTGTGAAATAGAGTAAACCATGATAACTAATTCTCGTCCACCAAATAAAAGAATAATAATATAAATCAACTATGAATTTTGTCATTTATACATGTAGTTGGACGGAGACAAATCCACTACCAACCATTTTAAATGAGATAAAATGTACAAGGAAAGGATAGATAAAAATGGCTATGAATGATCCAAGAGCAACCCTCCTCGATAGAAAGGAAAAGACCACGATCTTGGCTAGAGCACCTTTGAAACATCATAAAAGCAGCAACCTGGAGAGATCACCAAGTTCTCAGAGGGATGTAACAAGATACAGAAAGAACATGCCATACTAAACAAAATATAATATGTCACAAGTCACAAGTAAGTAAAATAGTCCCAATAGTAACAAGACCCAATATCTCATCTTCGAAACAGTAGACTACCCCTACAACCAAACAAGGACAAGGGATAACACACTATTCCATGATGCGACATTGTCCCATGCTACTAATAGAACGGGGGTGACATGACATTGACTAAGGTCTCCTAACCTTTCTAGTATGCAATTAGAAGACATCTCGATGTATGGGCAGGTGAAAGCTGACTCTCGCAAGACTAACTCACAACTCACGACACACACATCAAGTACCAATACTATCAGTCGGCATAACTCGAGGCTAGTGGCCCATGTGACCCAACAGTCCAGATAGCTCAATGCTAGTGATTGTCGCGACACGACTACCATAGTACGCAGTTACTAAAGTTTTTTTAGATTTGGGTAGCCCATACATCTAACTGTCTTCACCCTTCCAAAGGTTACTAACAAAAGGTATGTCACGCCCCGCTCCCGTAGGAGCGATCGTCCTCGCTAAGGCGTGATGCCGCATGAGCCTAGATTGCATTCATGTAAGGCAGTTTCATAACGGTCGATTACATCGACGACAACGAGGTCGTCTCACAGAAGTCCCAAGCAGAAATATTAAAATATTTAGCGAAAATTTAGAACAAGCACACATGAACACAAGTCATTCAAAAGAAGCTCTTTATTGACATTGAATACAAGATTACATTTGTGGACGCAAGGCCAAATTATAAGTCTCTCGTGCTCACTTTTCTCTCATTTACAAGTCACTCTGCTCTCTCTTATCTCTCGATTACAACGCTTGAGCCAGCAAATGTTTCGGAAGGCGATGTCCATATATTATGTCCCGTATAAGTTTTGACTTCACGTGGCCGCACGGTTCGAATCGCCAAGGAACTCCGTGCCTCGACGCATCCAAGCGAGCTCCGTACCACGAGCTTCTACCTGTGCCTGCACATAAAACACTGTGTGGCTGTCAGTACTCAACTATACTTGTGGAGTGAGCTCCTCGCCCACCCATACATAATCGACACGTTCATTTACTTTGTGCAGTTTAAATCCTTTTCGATTGTCTTTCTAGTCTTGTCTTAGGATCAGTTTTAAGACTACAACACCTGACCAAACCAATGCACAACGACATGGTCGTGCTATAATGCCAACGTGTGTTTCGATCGAGGCAGTGCCTCATCGCTTATGTACTTGATGGAACTTCAACTCGGGACAGCAGGGTCGTGCCGTATTCTATTCGTATCTTAACATATTTGAGACAGTGATTCGCCGACGAGCAACTTATGCGAACTCGGCCATGCCAAGGCATCAAGGGGTTGACTCGTGCAGGGCGTGCCCTTAGACTTTTCCTAGACTGTCCGTGCTTCAAGATGAGGTCGTGCCTAACGACTCCCTGACTTAGCCAACTTTTACATTACGGTCCTTTCGACTAAAAGTGATGGCACTCGACTTAAATTATGCAAACTTAGGCCAATAATGCCGATACGTGAATACCGATATTGATACGCGAAAGCCAATACTTGATATGCGAAAGCCAATACTTGATACGCAAAAGCCAATACTTGATTGCGTTCATACAGCACGTATCTATGCTGCAGCCCAATCTTAGGCCCAGACCTTATGTTATCGTCTGGACATCCATTCAAGTTCTAGACTCAATCCAAAGGCATACACGCGGTGTGCCTCTATCTGTCGACCCATCTACATGAGTGGTCACTAGCAATGTCAAGCTATCTTAGACTCAGCTCGGTGGGGGTATCGGGTTGCCCTTCCATGGGTAGCTAGCCCCGGAAGAGCCGATACTCCCATGAGGTTATCCGGCATCCTGCTTTGAGCCGTACTCGCTTCCCCCGGGCCGAATGATCCCGACGCCCTGGCGATCATTCGAGAAGACTACACCTTGTTGACAAGTTGTCCAATGACCATGCAAGAGTCAACTCGATCTATCAAATCCTTCCTTAACATGACCATGCTTTCCTTCTATCTGTCGAGACTCCCAAGTAGCGGGATCGATCTCGTGTGCGAGACTTATCGAGACTCCCAAGTAGCGGGACCAATCTCATGTGTTTCTTTTTGAGACATAACGAGACTCGCAAGTAGCGGGACGGATCTCGTGTGCGGGACTTATCAAGACTTAGCGAGACTCCCAAGTAACGGGACCGATCTCGACGACAACCAGTCACGTGGACTTCCTTCGTTCGTGGCATGCTATTCGCTAAACCGACCGTGGCTCGTGCCTTAGACAGGCTCTGTTCTCTAGGCGATGCTATCGCTCAAGTCATATACTTTATATGATGAGCCTTGTTCTTAAGGGACTACGTGACTTGTCTAACTTATTCGGACAACGACTCGACGAGCAAAGGCTACGTCGAGCTCCGCGTCAAGGGAACGTGCTATGCACGGGGTCGACTTAAACAACCAAGTTCTCGGGTGCCTAGACTTAAGCCAACAAGCCGTGCAAGACGACTTAACTCGCGGCACATACGAAGGCTATGCCAAGCCTTGGACGATGGGACCATGCATGCTTTGCCAAGCATTCATGCGGGCGACGCCTATGACTTAGGCTACTCTAAGCATTGGGGCAAAATGATAGGACCGTGCATGCTTTGTCAAGCATTCACGCGGGCGACGCCTATGACTTAGGCTTATTCGAGTGTCGGGGCAACTTAGCAACTTAAGCCAACTTCCTTCTCCCAAGCCACGGGACGAAGGATCGAGTGTCATTTGAAAGCATGCTGAGCCGACTTTTAAGCAGACCGTGGGACCATTTTTCGTGTTCTAAGACATTCCGACGGATCGGGATTATTTTCTTAGCTATGTGCGTTCGTATCTTTTATATCAGCCTACTTGTGAAAGTTGAAAACATGTAAGTTATTAAGTGAAGGCTAAGATGAGGCAAGTTCACCGAAACTACCCCACCTGAGCGAGGAGTCGCCTCGACCGAGCGAGCCTTCGAGCAGCCGTTGCAAGGTTAAGTCCGAACGCTATCGGCGTTTCGATTCCTCCGATTGACTTGCAGGACGGGACACTACAACATACACCACTCAGAACAAGTCTTATCCTCGAGACTTTCCTGAAGGCAAGCCATCCTACCATTTCTATGGCCAAGACTTAATTGTGCTTAGACACAGAACTATAACAGTCGTGTGAGGTATGCCATAATTTATCGTGCACACTCCGCCTACACATTTTCTCGATTCCGAGCCACGCTCATGCTATCATTAATCTTTCCTTCAACATAATTTCAAGATCCTCAACACTTTTCTATTCCTCAAGTCTCGTTTGAATTCAACGTGTCACTTGGTTGGATCGTGCACGCATTCCAGGCATCCCCAAAATACATGCATTCACCAAACTGCATGATAGAGAATTCGTTATTCCCACTCGAGTCGCATCGTGCATATACTCAAGCGTCCCTGAAATATATACATGTCAGCCGAATCTCGTGAGGGGTATTCCTATATTCGTGATTCACACTATCCATTCATACCAATCCTCAAGATCAATCTTTCGATTGGTAACACTTGAAACAGGGCGCCTCGCCTTCTCTAGGCCATCTTTTCGAGGCTAAGTCAATGTCAAGATTGGAATCATAGTTCCCCAACAATAATGCCAACACTGACACCAATCCTAGGGTCAAACCAAAGTCGGTAGTACGGGGTTTTCTACCCGAGCTCGCGTCACTCAGATTTCTAAACATCGAGTACGATCACCTAGTTCGTATCGAAGCACTCATTGCGTGTATTCGAATCCATTTAATTCACCAATTCTAACTAATTCGTGTATTCGATCACGAGGTCGCTAGCTTAACCATATGTTGTGCCCCAATCTCACGCGAGTCCGATTATCCACGGTGGTTCATGAATCACCATGCAACGCTCCCGTAGAATAATTATTCTCATCGGGGCGTAACTCTTGTGTGAGTCCAAACTAATTTATTCTCGATACGCGGATTGGACCTACGCAATCCTCAAATTCGACCGTCACACACGCTAAGTCATTCTCGAGTCCATTTTCGCATCAAACCACAAGTCGAAGCACACAAATTGCCACGCCACGCTAGTTTGATCACCCCCGCTGTATGAATCACCATACCAGCGCTCACGCGGAGTGATCACCCTAATCGGCGTGATGCATGTGCGAGGCTGGAGTTGCACTCGCATAAGACAATAAAGTCAACGTTGTGGTTACGTCGAAGCAATTCCAAATATTTTATTTTTCATCCAAGCCAAGATCTCACTTCGATAGTCCGATCGTCATTCGTTCAACTATAAAATCCTCGAGCCAAGTCTATCTTTTCCTCAACATATTTCAACATCACGAGTACAGCATCCATCGGAATAATAACATTTGTAAGATCGTTATTTGTCGAGTCAGAGTACCCGTGAGTTATCGCATATCGATCTTTGATACGCCTCAATAACATCGACGATATGCGTAACCTGATGATCTTCCTTTGTAACCAATTTTCGAGTCGTACGACTGATGCTATTGTCCGAATTGGATATACCATAATTCCTTGATGTTCAAGGTCAAGTTCGATCGCTATTCCTCAAGCTCGTTTCAATATCGTTCTCCAAAACTCAAGTCATATTTCATTTGACTCCATCCGAAATCGTACGCGCGATCCTCTAATTTTCCTCGATCAAGACATACATTTTTATTCATCATTCCGAATCATTTTCTAACTCGCATTGTCTATTCATAAGTTGTCCGAATGACATCTCGTTTGGGACATTCGAAGTCACGACCAACTAAGCGTGACGCATTCTAAGGCTTTGCGCGATCGCATCGTCTCGTCGACATAGTCATCGTTACTCGTAATCCTCAATTTACTCGAATGATTTCTAAGAAAACCCATACACCATTCGGATTCGAGCCATCTGATCTAGTCCTCAATCACGTTCGTATCATTCGCTAAGACATCTTTTAGATTCGTTCGACGAATCCCTAACATAATCGCTCACGTCGTATCGACGCACTAAGTCATTCACACTATTTCTCAAAATCCAAATCAATCTTTTGTGTATGCCTAAGCGCTAGTTCGATAGCGTTCCTATCGATATACTCTAAGTGTATCTCCGTTCCCGACCGAACGATACTTGATATCGCTCGCGACTCGTTTGCACCAAAAAGTCAGGGTGCGCGATACCCGGCACAACTTAGCCAAAAGGCCGTGTGCATAGCTCTCCCATGCGGACTATATTCGAGTTTGCACGCTCAATTGCTAGATCGACACAGAACTAGTTAGGCACGCACGCGACTTGCTCACTTTAGCATGTGTCTTCTATCGAGTCAAGTTAGACACCGTTCGGCATAAAGGCCTATCGATGTATTTGGTTGAACGCTTGCACGAGCTTTTAAAAATATTTAGACTTATTGTATGGATATGCCGAGGGACAATCGAGAGAGAGCATACACTTATTTTCCAACGACGAGCTTTCAAAAATAAGAAATTCGACGTGAAGTCCAAGGACGTAAAGTCGTGCTCTGATACCATTATGTCACGCCCCGCTTCCGTCGGAGCGATCGTCCTCGCTAAGGCGTGATGCCGTACGAGCCTAGATTGCGCTCATGCAAGGCAGTTTTATAACGGCCGATTACATCGGCGGCGACGGGGTCGTCGTACAGAAGTCCCAAGCAGAAATATTGAAACATGTAGCAAAAATTTAGAACAAGCACACATGAACACAAGTCATTCAAAAGAAGCACTTTATTGACATTGAAACAAGATCACATTTGTGGGCACAAGGCCAAATTACAAGTCTCTCGTGCTCACTTTTCTCTCATTTATAAGTCACTCTGCTCTCTCTCATCTCTCGATTACAACGCTTGAGCCAGCGGAAGCTTCGGAAGGTGATGTCCATACATTATGTCCCGTATAAGTCTTGACTTTACGCGGCCGTACGCTTCGAATCGCCAAGGAACTCCATGCCTCGATGCATCCAAACGAGCTCCGCGCCACGAACTTCTACCTGTGCCTGCACGTGAAATACTGTGTGGGTGTCAGTACTCAACTGTACTGGTGGAGTGAGCTCCTCGCCCACCCATACATAACCGACACGTTCATTTACTTTATACAGTTTAAATCCCTTTCGATTGTCTTTCTAGTCTTGTCTTAGGATCAGTTTTAAGACTACAACGCCTGACCAAACCAATGTGCGACGACATGGTCGTGTTATAATGCCAACGTGTGTTTCGATCGAGGCAGTGCCTCATCGCTTATGTACTTGACCGAACTTCAACTCGGGACGGCAGGGTCGTGTCGTATTCTATTCGTATCTTAACATACTTGAGACAGTGATTCGCCGAGAAGCAACTTATGCGAACTCAGCCGTGCCAAGGCATCAAGGGGTTGACTCGTGTAGGGCGTGCCCTTAGACTTTGCCTAGACTTGTCCGTGCTTCAAGATGAGGTCGTGCCTAACGACTCCCTGACTTAGCCAACTTTTATATTATAATGCTTGTGGTTCGTATTACGTATTTCTGGAATACGTGTACGTATTTATTCTTGTATTGCATAATTTCCTTGCTTAATTTCCTCCCTAGGCTTGGTTTATTCTTGGTTTGGGTTGGCTTGGTTCGGTTTGGGATTGCTCCTGGTTCATCATGAACCAAGGAGTGAACCCCCTACCTACCACCACCACTCATATTTATTACCTATTCTTCTTCTCTCTCTTCATTAGTCTCTTCTTCTTCCATTTACTCCTTTCACCTACCAAAGAGAGAAGAGAGAGGTCTAGGCAAGTGCAACTTGCTTCCACAAGAGAGCCCATTTTTATTGTTCTATTAGCTTTCCCTCATGTTTCTAAGACACATTAGAACTTGTTATTTTATATTTTGATGCTTTAATTTTTGTAGATCTAGAAATTAGTTATTTTTGGATTTTTATGGTTTTGATCTATCAAACTTCTTTGTTTTCAAGTTTTGATGGTTCCATGTTGTAGAGAATTTTATTTTACCCAATTTTGACCTTTAAAAAGTTGGATTTGGACTTATTTTAACCAAGTTATGGACTTTTGAAGCGTTGGGTTCAACCATGGAGTTCTTGCTGATTTGGAGAAGACAGTGAGCAGCGTGCACAAGCTTTTTAGCTTGCGCCACTGAGCTGCGCGCGCTCTTTAGCGCAGCACAGTCTGACTCATACGCTGCCTTTTGGAGGCGTATGTCTTGCATACGCTGCCTTGACAAGGAGTCGTATGGACCTCATACGCTGCCTTGACAAGGAGTCGTATGGACCTCATACGCTGCCTTAATGAGGAGTCGTATGGACCTCATATGCTGTCTTGATAAGGAGTCGTATGGACCTCATACGCTACCTTGAAGAGGAGTCGTATGGAGTACATACGCTGCATTTTTGAGGCGTATGTCTTGCATACGCTGACATGAGCGTAGCCTGACTTGAGCGTAGCCTGACTTGAGCGTAGCCTGACTTGAGCGCAGCCTGATTACCTTGGATCTTCTATAGCCCTGTATATTGATATTTTATTAGATATTTAACGTCCATTTTATATCCTTACGCCTTTTGTCCTGAATTTGATAATCACGAATTTACTTGATATGTTTGGAATTGATAATTGAGCATGACGTGATAGTGACCCGTAGTGGTGCACTCCTGACATAAGAACCTGACATGACCTGATAGTGGTCCGTCGTGGTGCACTCCTGACAAGTACACTCGGCATGACAACCTGACATGATTATCTCGAATAGCTGTTGCGGCGGCTACCTGACATGGCATGACCTGTATAATTAATCTGGACACCGTGGGCGATTGTGTTTGTATAAATAAACCAGTCCTGTCTTGCATCGATCATGTCTAGGACAGGGACTCCTGAGTACTACGGTCAGGAGTACCTACTAAAATTGACTAAGGCTAATAACTAGATTAATACATTAGTCATGACGAGATTTTCCAGCTACAGGCAATCCCGTTACCTGGGTACGCCTTGGGATCTGTAGCCTGCCGTCGAGTAGGGCACATTTCCAGTACACTGTCATATGTTGCACCCTTCAAGCTACCTAAGGGTACATTCGTTTCCTGGACGATGTACCCACATGAATTCAACTCTAATCTTTAACCCGGGTAACTTGGATGGTCTACAGGGCTTGTGGCTGTAGAATAATCTCACTGCATCTTGTTAGTAATTAGGCTTGTGACAACCCTAGTTAGTTAAAGTATCAAGCCGTAGTTCTTGCCTGACCGTGAAATGATTGGACGGAGTCTAACCAGTCTAGTCTTGCCCTGATCCTGTTCCAGATTACTGAATGACCAGAATGCTTGTATTTATTTTACCGATAAATGGTGAAAATTCCAAGTTCTGTTCAGACGAAGGGTTACAACCCCGGTCCTTGTTTGGTTTACGGGTTGTAACCTGGTTATCTGAATAGTTCCATGGTTATCTCGTCGTATATCATCCTGGTGTATTTTTTTTATTTCCAGTTCTTACTTTATTTATATCTTGTGCTGATTGCTGGTTTTAGTTCTTAAGTGAAGCTTTCTTTGTGGCACTTGCTCTTTCTGGGGTCTGACCCAGCTGGTTTTGTGTTGCCAGATTTCGGAGCAGCTCCAGAGGATCTACCGACCTTCCAGCCAGATGGTGGCCACTAGACAGAACCCTGGCAACGAGTGGGTTATTTTTGGCTCTTCCACTCTATTGTAAAAATATTCTTTTGAGGCGTTTAGCCGACGAGCACCTGTTTAGATCGATTGCACTTACGTACTGTTTGCCTACGGGCTGTAACATGATTAACAGATCCTAGGGTTGATCATGTATGACTGAACTCTTGCTAGTCCTGACATTTTGTAACGACTAGCTTCATGATCAACTGAATATATAATTTTTGGGACGCCTTACTATTGTATATTTAATGATCATATATCTTGTGACTTTTACTTACTTGCTTGTGATTAAGACACTAGGCTTGTTCATGACCTTAAGAGACTGTTGGCTTATAGATAAACCCTCATGCATCTAGACAGCCGTGACCGTATAGCGAGATGGAATCCATTTCAATATACGTAGCTGGCTATGTCTGCCCCCGCTCTCCAGTATTCTTGTTTTGGGGCGTGACATGGTTTAAGTGGTGGCCCATGCAGGTCTTGTAAATTAAGATATGTGAGGGTTTACCGAATAGATGTCTCAATCAGTTTTCGTCCTTGATCTCTGCTCGTATCTTCTGAATCCCTGGATTCTTGTCCTGATCATATGCCTGTATCGTTGACCTGTCCTGGTCCTTCCTTATTGTTTCCTATGTCGTCTTCTTCAGCGGTATTGTTCGTGGTCCTACCGACCAGCAAGGCGGAGCACCTCCCGCGGACCAGCAGCAACCTGGAGATTAAGCCCAGCATTCCGGAGTAGCCTCCAGAGTCGTGCCTTCTGACGGAGAGCCACCAGTCCAGCCAGTTCAACCTGTAGAACATGATGACGGCACTTTGGTAGGACTCGTCAGGACCTTGATAGCTTCCAAGACCGGTGTGGAGATGCCTTACACCAGGCAGTGACGGATGCTTTGACCAGAGGAGGTCATCAGGGTAACAAGCGCTGCCAACAGCTTCAAGCGCTTGAACCCTCCATTCTTCGACGGTAGTGAAGATGCTATCGCAGGCAGATGCATGGCTTCAGGACACAAAGGTGATTCTAGAAGCAGCCAGGACTCCAGAGAACGAGAAGGTGGCCGTTGTGCGCCTGCAGTTGTTAGATCTTGCCCGCAGCTGGTGGGCAGCACAAGCCATTGGATTAGCAGCACCCATTGCTTGGGCAGTATTCAGAGAGAGATTCCAGACCAAGTATTTCGATGTCCGTGGCTCGGTATGATCTACAGACGAGGTTACCAATCTGAAGCAAGAAGGCAGGACGGTCGACGGATATGCGGCCGAGTTTTCCAGACTCAGTCGGTTTGCTCCTACTTTGGTGGCAACCGAGTATGATAGAGCCCAGCGGTTCCAGCAGGGACTTCACCTGGAGATCTTGTTGGCAGTTGAGCAGTTTGAGCATCAGACTTTTGATGCAGTCTTGAGAACGACCCGGAGGCATGAGTATACCTCCCAGAGGATTGTGGATAGGGCCGGAAGTCGAAAGAGATCTCACGGCCAGATGAATCAGTATTCAGCACCAGCACCAGCACCAGCAGCCAGGGCTTTGACTATTGGAACTCCGAGGCGGGCGGCCTCAGTGACGTCGGTTCAGCATTCAACTCCGACGCACCTTCAGCAGCAGAAGCAGAAGCAATCTTCCACAGTGGGTTGTTCTCATTGTGGAAAGCCAAGCCATGTGGTGGCAGAATGTCGCAGAGCACAGGGATTGTGTCTGGCTTGTGGAGCACCAGACCATAGGGTTGGATCCTGCCCGAATAGGGGTGGTTCATCATCGTCCAACCTTTCTAGTTCTTCGGTGAGAGGACCCGCACCGGTCCAGCAGCAGCAGCAGCAGTATCCATTGCCGAGGCCCTTGCCGCCTCAGTCCCAGGCGTTTCAGCAACAGAGCCCCCAGCAGTATGCGTAAGCCCAGGCCTTGAGTCAGAGTAGGCAGCGAGGGTTTCAGCAGAGGGGACCAGCACCCCGAGGGCACGGTCAGGCTATGGTGATAACCGTAGAGGAAGAGTTGGCACCAGGTGAGGTAGTGGCAGGTACTATTCTCGTCAACTCCTTTCCAGCTTCAGCTTTATTTGATTCTGGTGCATCATATTCTTTTATGTCTGTACGATTCGTAACACGGGTAGGATTGGAGCCCGAGTCATTATCAGTAAGGCTCAATATACTTACTGGTAACGGACTTGTGGGAGTAGATAGAGTGTTTTTCCTCGTGTCGGATCGTAGTTAGCGGTAGGGAATTCCCCGCTAGATTGATAGAATTCCCGATGGCCGATTATGATGTGGTCTTAGGGATGGATTGGTTGAGGAACCAGTATGCTAGGATAGACTGCCATATTGGCAGGGTTGTTTTTAGCATTCCAGGCGAGCCGGAGTTTTCTTTCTTCCGAGGCGAAGTTGAGTCATCTCCTCCAGTATTGCGGATGCAGTAGCAGCAGTTCAGTTGCCCAGGATAGTCGAGGAGTTTCCAGATGTTTTCCCAGAAGAACTTCCAGGTATGCCTCCGGAGCGGAAGATCGAGTTCACTATAGACTTGATTCCCGGGACAGCCCCAGTGTCAGAGAGAGTCTACAGGATGGCGCCGTCAGAGTTGGAGATAATGTATAAGATGATTGAAGAACTCAGAACCAAGGGATTCATTCGTGCTAGTGGATCACCTTGGGGAGCCCCGATGCTTCTTGTGAAAAAGAAGGATGGTACGTCCAGGTTATGTGTTGATTATCGTACCTTGAACTCAGTGACAATCAAGAACAGATACCCTCTTCCGAGGATAAATGACTTGTTTGATCAACTCAAAGGGGCATCAGTATTCTCGAAGATCGACTTGCGCTCAGGATATCATCAGAACAGAGTCAGAGAGCAGGATATCCCAAAGACAGCTTTCAGATCGAGGTATGGGCATTGGGAGTTCCTTGTTATGCCCTTTGGAGCGACCAATGCGCCGGCAGTATTCATGGAACTCATGAATCGCATCTTCATGCCTTACTTAGATCAGTTTGTGATCGTGTTCTTGGACGACATCCTGGTCTACAGCAAGAGTGAAGCGGAGCATGAGCAGCATCTCCGTGTGGTTCTTCAGATCCTCAGAGAGCACCAGTTATATGCCAAGTTCAGTAAATACGAGATCTGGCTCGATCGTATTTCGTACTTGGGTTATATCATCACTCGAGGAGGAGTAGAAGTGGATCTCCAGAAGATTGTGTCTATTGAGTCATGGACAGTGCCTAGCACAGTTGCAGAGGTTCGTAGTTTTCTTGGATTGGCCGGCTACTACCGGCGGTTTATTTTAGATTTTTCTCGGATATCAGCGCCATTGACGCCAGTTGACTCGCAAGGATGCGCAGTTTGCTTGGACAGCGGAGTGTCAGAGTTCTTTTGAGCAGTTGAAGCGAGGCCTGATAACGAACCCATTCTCACGCTTCCAGATGGGACCGGAGGATTCTCAGTGTACTGTGATGCTTCAGGCAGGGGTTTAGGATGTGTTCTGATGCAGCATGGGAAGGTAATAGCTTATGCGTCACGATAACTTCGTGATCATGAGAGGAAATTATCCAACCCATGACTTGGAGCTGGCAGCAGTGGTGTTTGTACTTAAGTTGTGGAGGCACTACTTGTATGGAGACAGGGTGGAGATTTTCACCGACCACAAGAGCCTGAAGTATGTTTTCACCCAGAAGGATCTTAACATGCGTCAGAGAAGGTGGCTGGAGCTTCTTGTGGATTATGATGTCAACCTTGCAGTATCATCCCTGGGAAGGCCAATGTTGTTGCGGATGCATTGAGCAGGAGAGCAGGAGTTTATTTTCTAACAGCGCAACCAGAGCTCTTAGCAGATCTTCAGAAGATGGATATTGAAGTTGTTCTCCCTTCCAGTGTGGCCTTGATGGCCAGTATGCAAGTTCAGTCCACTATAGTCGAGAGGATCCGGATGGCGCAGTCGGCAGATTCCAAGCTTCAGCGACTCAGAGCAGAGTGTGAGGCAGGACGAAGACCAGAGTTATGCATTCATGAAGATGGTACACTTCGACATGGTAAGCATCTTTGTGTACCCAGCGGAGATATCCGACAGGAGATCATGTCAGAAGCGCACAGTTCGCAGTATTCCATCCATCTCGGTAGTATGAAGATGTATCGTGATATTTGGCAGCATTTCTGGTGGAATGGCATGAAGCGGGAGATAGCTCGGTTTGTCTCTCGGTGTTTGGTTTGCCAACAAGTTAAAGCCGAACATCAGAGACCGGCTGGACTTCTTCAGCCCTTACCGATTCTAAAATGGAATTGGGAGCATGTGACCATAGATTTTGTGACATGACTACCTAGATCCCCAGCTGATAGAGATGCTATCTGGGTTATAGTTGACAGGCTCACGAAAGTGGCTCACTTTCTTCTATTCAGAGTTGGTCAGTCGATGGCTCAGTTAGCAGGGATGTACCTCAGGCAGATTGTCAGATTGCACGGTGTGCCAGTCAGTATCACCTTGGACCGAGATTCAAGATTTACGTCGCACTTTTGGCGTAGCTTGCAAGAGAGTTTGGGAACTCATCTCCAGTTCAGTTCAGCATATCACCCACAGACAGATGGCCAGTTGGAGCGCACGATCCAGACTCTTGAAGACATGTTGTGGTCTTGCACACTTGACTTCGGTGGTTTATGAGAAGATCACTTGCACCTGGTGGAATTCTCGTACAACAACAGTTTCCAGGCCAGTATCCAGATGGCACCGTTCGAGGCACTATATGGTAGGAAGTACAGATCTCCGCTAGCCTGGGATGATGTTGGAGAGAGACAGATGCTCGATCCAGAAATGATTGCCCAGACAGTTGAAGTGGTCAGGCGAATCAGAGATCATCTTCGAGTTGCCCAAGATCGCCAGCGCCATTGGGCCGATTCTCATCGGCGCCCTCTCGAGTTCTCGGTCGACGATTCATGTATTCCTGAGGATTTTGCCTAACCGTGGCGTCATTCGTTTCGGCATACGGGGCAAGCTTAGTCTTAGGTATATAGGACCGTTTGACATTCTGGAGCGAGTAGGAAGATGTATCCTATCGTCTCGCTCTTCCACCGTCGCTAAGCAAGGTGCATGACGTGTTCCATGTATCCCAATTACGACGGTATATCCCGGACCCGAGCCACATCCTGGATCATTCGGAATTGGTTGTTGGTACCAACCTTTCGTATAGGAGAGGACCCGTGTCTATATTGGACCGGAGAGAGAAGATCCTCAAGAACAAGACTATCAAGTTAGTCCGAGTTGCTTGGGGTCATCACTCTTTGGGGGAGTCAACGTGGGAGCGTGAAGATGATATCCGATCGCGATATCCCGACTTATTTGACTCGTGAGGTATAATGTCTTTCTTATGCATCATGCCTTCGATTCCTTGCTTGAATGAGTAATTGTCTGCCTAGTTATAGCTTACATGTGATTAATGTAGCTTGTTATTGCTCCTCTAGCCTCTTGATTAAATTCCGAGGATGGAATTCTTTTAAAGTGGGTAGAGTTGTAATGCCTGTGGTTCGTATTACGTATTTCTGGAATACGTGTACGTATTTATTCTTGTATTGCATGATTTCCTTGCTTAGTTTCCTCCCTGGGCTTGGTTTATTCTTGGTTTGGGTTGGCTTGGTTCGGTTTGGGATTGCTCTTGGTTCATCATGAACCAAGGGGTGAACCCCCTACCTACCACCACCACTCATATTTATTACCTATTCTTCTTTTCTCTCTTCATTAATCTCTTCTTCTTCTTCTTCCATTTACTCCCTTCACCTACCAAAGAGAGAAGAGAGAGGTCTAGACAAGTGCAACTTGCTTCCACAAGAGAGCCTATTTTTATTGTTCTATTAGCTTCCCCTCATGTTTTTAAGACACATTAGAACTTGTCATTTTCTATTTTGAGGCTTTAATTTTTGTAGATCTAGAAATTAGTTATTTTTGGATTTTGGTGGTTTTGATCTATCAAACTTCTTTGTTTTCAAGTTTTGATGGTTCCATGTTGTAGAGAATTTTATTCTACCCAATTTTGACCTTTGAAAAGTTGGATTTGGACTTATTTTGACCAAGTTATGGACTTTTAAAGCTTTGGGTTCAACCATGGAGTTCTTGCTGATTTGGAGAAGACAGTGAGCAGTGTGCGCGAGCTTTTTAGCTTGCGCCACTGAGCTGCACATGTTCTTTAGCGCAGCACAGTCTGACTCATTCGCTGCCTTTTGGAGGCGTATGTCTTGCATACGCTGCCTTGACAAGGAGTCGTATGGACCTCATACGCTGCCTTGATAAGGAGTCATATGGACCTCATACGCTGCCTTGATAAGGAGTCGTATGGACCTCATACGCTGCCTTGAAGAGGAGTCGTATGGAGTACATACGCTGCCTTTTGGAGGCGTATGTCTTGCATACGCTAACTTGAGCGTAGCCTGACTTGAGCGTAGCCTGACTTGAGCATAGCCTGGTTTGAGCATAGCCTGACTTGAGCGTAGCCTGACTTGAGCGTAGCCTGACTTGAGCGTAGCCTGACTTGAGCGTAGCCTGACCTGAGCGTAGCCTGACTTGAGCGCAGCCTGATTACCCTGGATCTTCTATAGCCTGTATATTAATATTTTATTAGATATTTAACGTCCATTTTATATCCTTACGCCTTTTGTCCTGAATTTGATAATCACGAATTTACTTGATATGTTTGGAATTGATAATTGAGCATGACGTGATAGTGACCCGTAGTGGTGCACTCCTGACATAATAACCTGACATGACCTGATAGTGGCCCGTCGTGGCACACTCCTGACAAGTACACTCGGTATGATAACCTGACATGATTATCTCGAATAGCTGTTACGACGGCTACCTGACATGGCATGACCTGTATAATTAATCTGGACACCGTGGGCGATTGTGTTTGTATAAATAAACCAGTCTTGTCTTGCATCGATCATGTCTAGGACAGGGACTCCTGAGTACCACGGTCAGGAGTACCTACTAAAATGGACTAAGGCTAATAACTAGATTAATACATTAGTCATGACGAGATTTTCCAGCTACAGGCAATCCCGTTACCTGGGCACGTCTTGGGATCTGTAGCCTGCCGTCGAGTAGGGCACATTTTCAGCACACTGTCATGTGTTGCACCCTTCAAGCTACCTAAGGGTACATTCGTTTCCTGGACGATGTACCTACCTGAATTCAACTCTAATCTTTAACCCGGGTAACCTGGATGGTCTACAGGGCTTGTGGCTGTGGAATAAAATCACTGTATCTTGTTAGTAATTAGGCTTGTGACAACCCTAGTTAGTTAAAGTATCAAGCCGGAGTTCTTGCCTGGCCGTGAAATGATTGGACGGAGTCTAACCAGTCTAGTCTTTCCCTGATCCTGTTCCAGATTACTGAATGACCAGAATGCTTGTATTTATTTTACCGATAAATGGTGAGAATTCCAAGTTCTGTTCAGACGAAGGGTTACAACCCCGGTCCTTGTTTGGTTTACGGGTTGTAACCTGGTTATCTGAATAGTTCTATGGTTATCTTGTCGTATATCATCCTGGTGTATTTTCTTTATTTCCAGATCTTACTTTATTTATATCTTGTGCTGATTGCTGGTTTTAGTTCTTAAGTGAAGCTTCCTTTGTGGCACTTGCTCTTTCTGGGGTCTGACCCAGCTGGTTCTGTGTGGCCAGATTTTGGTGCAGCTCCAGAGGATCTACCGACCTTCCAGCCAGATGGTGGCCACTAGACGGAACCCTGGCAACGAGTGGGTTATTTTTGGCTCTCCCACTCTATTGTAAAAATATTCTTTTGAGGCGTTTAGCCGACGAGCACCTGTTTAGCTCGATTGTACTTACGTACTGTTTGCCTACGGGCTGTAACATGATTAACAGATCCTAGGGTTGATCATGTATGACCGAACTCTTGCTAGTCCTGACATTTTGTAACGACTAGCTTCATGATCAACTGAATATGTAATGTTTGGGATGCCTTACTATTGTATATTTAATGATCATACATCTTGTGACTTTTACTTACTTGCTTGTGATTGAGACACTAGGCTTGTTCATGACCTTGAGAGACTGTTGGCTTATAGATAAACCCTCATGTATCTAGACAGCCGTGACCGTATAGCGAGATGGAATCCATTTCAATATACGTAGCTGGCTATGTCTGCCCCCGCTCTACAGTATTCTGGTTCTGGGGCGTGACATACATTACGGTCCTTTCGACTAAAAGTGATGGCACTCGACTTAACTTTTGCAAACTTAGGCCAACAATGCCGATACGCGAAAGCCAATACTTGATACGCGAAAGCAAATACTTGATACGCGAAAGCCTTGCTTTGTGCCAAAGCGCGTGTCTATGCTGCAGCCCAATCTTAGGCCCAGACCTTATGTTATCGACTGGACATCCATTCAAGTTCTAGACTCAATCCAAAGGCATACACGCGGTGTGCCGCTATCTGCCGACCCATCTACATGAGTGGTCACTAGCAATGTCAAGCTATCTTGGACTCGGCTCGGCAGGGGTATCGGGCCGCCCTTCCATGGGTAGCTAAACCCAGAAGCGCCGATACTCCCATGCGGTTATCCGGCATCCTGCTTTGAGTCGCACTCGCTTCCCCCGGGCCGAATGATCCCGGTGCCCCGGCGATCATTCGAGAAGACTACACCTTGTCGACAAGTTGTCCAATGACCATACAAGAGTCAACTCGATCTATCAAATCATTTCTTAACATGACTATGCTTTCCTTCTATCTGTCGAGACTCCCAAGTAGCGGGACCGATCTCGTGTGCGAGACTTATCGAGACACCCAAGTAGCGGGACCGATCTCGTGTGTTTCCATTCGAGACATAGCGAGACTCCCAAGTAGCGGGACCGATATCGTGTGCGGGACTTATCAAAACTTAGCGAGACTCCCAAGTAGCGGGACCGATCTCGGCGATAACCAGTTGCGTGGACTTTCTTTGTTCGTGGCATGCTATTCGCTAAACCGACCGTGGCTTGTGCCTTAGACAGGCTCTGTTCTCTAGGCGAAGCTATCGCTCAAGTCATAATTTTGGGTCAAAACGATATCCGTCGTTGGACTCGTTTTGCACCAAAATGCGTGCCAATGTCTATCATCTCCAAAGTCATCAAACTATATGTTTACGGGTCTGGTTTCAGGAGATGAGCCCAACCGTGTGTCCAAAGTTGGATTCCGGCAGGCCATGTACAATTTTGCACGTAGGATCAAGTCGCGGGCCCGCCAAAAAGACGTTCCGATTGACCTTCTCAGAATCGGACCAAACTTGGCACACAGGACCAGAATTTTGTTGCGGTCTTGTTGGTGCAAGTTTTGTCTCGAGACTATGAACATACATGAAGTTATGGCCAAGTTTGCAAAAGGTCGATACGGGGGTATCTCGACGATACGTACTGATTTCGTCGCGCACGCGCAACGAAATTAAGTTTCGTCAGTTCCCATACGTCGGCACCATCCATTCACGCAACAAAATCGAGTTTCATCAGTTACCATGTCGCCCGATTTGCCGGGGCGTACGCCGTATCGGACAGTTTATAAAATTTTTACAGTTTTAAAGGCAGTTTTTCTCCCAACATTGACAGCGACTAACTTCATGCATAATAATCGAAATATAGATCTAACAGGTGCATTTTATTCTCGGTTATGTTGTCTTCGACTATTTTTAACTAGCTTATCAAAAACTCTAATATTCTGTCCATAAATTGGCTTCTAATTTGGGTTTTGAAACTGGTTTTATAAACTGTTTCACTGCAATTTTTTGCTCGACTTGGCGTCGAGTTTACGGTCGATCCAGGGGACGATATCGAATTCCCTTTGAAGGGACACGAAGAGGGTTACATAGGCTCTCTATAGAAGTTTACAAATTTGAAAACTATCGAGTATAATGGAAGAAGGACGAAGGGAAAGAAAGGGTACCCGCTGAGTTTTTCGAACAAAGATGCTCTATTGTAGGGATCCTTACGTTGGTCGTACAGCGATCCGGTGTCACGCGATGGTCGACGATGGGTGCGGCTGTCTGAGGACGTCAAGGACAAGTCGAGTATCACGAACAGGGAGGGAGTTTTCTTCGATAAAAGGATAGACAACCCTAGTTTCTCAATATCGGTTATATATATATGCCCACACTTTGATTCCGTCTCCAATTTGCTTTAAACTCAAATTTTAATAGGATTTGGATTAATTATTTGATCTAGACTGAGGAAGAATCTAGATATGATTTTAATGGATCAAATCCGAAAAGATTTGGTTGCCAATTGAGGGGGTTTTGAGTTCGTTAGGCCTACTTGCGTTCAGCGCTCGGGGAGGTCGGGTAAACCAGTCTACTGTAGCCACAGCTACAGTAGATGCCCTCTCTTTTTTTCTTTCTCTAATCACTTATATAATATATATATTTTTTTATATAATATATATATATAAAAAATATATATATATAATATATATATATATATATATATATATATATATATATATATATATATATATCAAAGAACTTTATTGAAGTAATAGGCGCAAAATGCCGAAGCCTATACAAGTAAGCGCGCTTACGCGGCAAAAAGACAGAAAACAAAAAGCATGGGATACGCGCCCCCAAAAAAGGGGGGAGGGTGGCCTAAGCCAGAGCCTCCCATAACGAGTGGGAGATGTGGGGAGCAACGTCTCCTGACTTTGAAGCATTGTCTGATGACCTCTCTGGACAACTGATGAAGGGGAAATGTCGGCCTTCGTATCTGAATTTGTTCCTGTTTTTCTAAAGAACCCAAAAGTCGGCGGCTGCTACGATCTGATGACCGTAGGATCGGCTCTAGTTGGCCAGGAGATCGTAGAAGCCCCCAGTTGGTTGGACCATGCTAAGTCTATTATGGAGCTTAGACCAAAGTCCGTTGGCAAGTTTCCCCAAAAGCAGGACATGCTCGACGGTCTCCGTCGAGTGCCCCTCGCAGCAATGGCATCTCGAAGCGAGGCTGAATCCCATGGATCTGATGGTGTCATCCGTCGGGATCTTCCGACGAAGAGCACGCCAAATGAGAAAAGACCATTTGATGGGGATGCAAGGCTGCCAAAACTGGGCTAACACAAGGTTCTGCACCCCGCTGCCTGTGGCCACAAGTTTGGCGGAAGCCAAGGTCAATAGGCCGCTCGGGTTGGGGGACCATCTCCATGTGTCTTTCGCGTCGGTGATCCGCAGATTAGCAGCTAGAAGACCGGTTTTCGCTGGCTGGCCAAGCCAATCTCTGACCTTCCTCCAATTCCATCCGGAACTGCCATTCCAAAGGTCCCTAATAGTGCACTTCGGAGGGGTACGAATGTTGGGATGTATGATGTCTTCTCCTAGCCACCGCTCCAGGCATGCCGGAGAGCGACCGTCGCCCAATTGAAGATGGATGAGAGGTTCAGCGGTGATACGCCCTTGGATAATGCGACGCCACGAAGCCGATGATCTGTTATTAGAGGTCTCCTCTGACAGATGGGAGAATCTGGAGTACCTGGCTCTCATGAACATCGCCCATAGAGAGGTCTCGGTCCGCAACTTCCACCACAACTTAATGGAGCAGGCATGCGCAATGTGCGCAAGCCTGCTGAAGCCCAGACCACCTTCTTCAGTGGGTTTGGCCATCGACTCCCAGCCGACCCAGTGATATTTGTCCTTGCCGTTGTTATGACCCCAGAAAAACTTGGCAAATAGGGATTCAAGAGAGTAGAGCACCTTCTTGGGAGGGGAACAAACGAGCACGGTGTACATCGGGATGGAGGATAGAACGTGTTTGATAAGGATTGTTCCTCCCCCAGAAATAAGGTTGCATTATGCCATCCCACGATGCGTTTGCGGATCTTGTCAACCAGGTGCTCATATACACCTGAGTTGGCCTTACCGTATACTAGCGGGCATCCAAGGTAGAGGAAGGGAGGGTATGTCGTACGGAAAGAGGTCATCCTGGCGAGCAGATTAGAGCGGGTTCTGTCAGCTTTGTGATGGGTGTAGATAACGCACTTGTCGTTGTTGACGCGCTGACCAGAGCAGGCGGTGTATTTGGCGATCATACGCAGGACGACCTCGATCGATCCGCTGTCTCCAGAGGAAAATATGAGGATATCGTCAGCGTAAGCCAGGTGAGTGATGAGGGGGAAACTGGTGGTGGAGTGAAAGTGATTAATGCCTGACATGTTGGGCATACTGTTAAGGCTTCTGCTGAGGGCTTCGGCCGCAATTATGAAAATAGTGGAAGACGGCGGGTCTCCTTGTCTAACCCTGCGGGTGGAGCGAAAGAATCCCGCCGCCTGGCCGTCGATGACAGTGGAGAACCATGCATTGTTGATCGATCTAAAAATGATGTCAATCCACTGTTCGGAGAAGTCGAAGGCCCTCAGTATCCAGATCATGAATTGCCAGTCCAGACGGTCGTACTCCTTCTCCATGTCAAGTTTGATGGCCACATTTCTCCCCTCGACAGGAACTTCATGCACGTGATCATCTCTTGAGCTGGAAGGATGTTGTCAAAAATGTTGCGACCTTTAAGGAACCCGCTTTGCTCTTCAGAAATGATCTTGGGGAGGAGATCTGACATACGATTGGCGACGATCTTGTTTATGATTTTGTTGGTGAAGGTGCAAAGGCTGATCGGGCGAAAGTCTTTGAACGTTTCAGGATTGTCTTTTTTGGGGATAAGGATGATGTTGGCGCAAGAAATCGAGTTGGGGTATCTAGCTCCTTGCAGAAAGGCTGCGGTAGCTTCGACTAGGTCAATTTTAATGATGTCCTAGAAAGATCTGCAAAACCCCCGTTGAAACCGTCCGACCCCGGGGCGCTGTGCTCGTTGATGGACCAGACTGCCGCTTTAACCTCCTCCTCCGAAGTGGTGGCCAGTAGGGTTTCGTTGTCGTATTCGCTAATGAGGGAGGGAATAACGGACAATAATGACACGTCCTTAACAACCCCCTCTTTGGTGAAGAGGTTGGAGTAGTAGTTCACCGCAGCTGCCTGGATATCGGCCTGGTCGTCCACCAGGTTGCCGTTGTCGTCAAGAATCCGGTAAAGTTTTAATTTGTTTCTGCGACCTTTGACGCAAGCATGAAAGAAACTTGTGTTCCGATCTCCTTCGGTATCCCATGTCGATTTAGCTTTTTGCCTCCAAAACTCGGTTTCCACTCTCAGCCTAGATTTAAGAAGAGCTCTGGCGAGGTTGAGGGAGGCACGGTCCTTCGGGGATCTGGTGCTGGTAAAAGCATTCTCCGTACGGGTGATGTCATCCTCCACCTCCCTCATAGCCTGGAAGATGTCTCCGTAAGCCTCTTTGCTCCAAGACGATAAGGCCTTACGAGTGGCAGATAGTTTAGCCGCCATCCGGGCCATAGGGTCGAGAATCGAGACGGAATTCCAGGCATGGGCTACGATGTGTTAGAATTGGGGGTGATGTCGCCAGAAGTCGAGGAAGCGAAAAGCTTTCTTGTTGGTGGTGTGATTATTTTTGATCTGGACGAGAAGAAGGGAGTGGTCCGATTCGGTGGAGTTAAGGTGGGAGAGGTTAGTGATCAGGCCCATGTGCTTATCCGTGGTAGGAGCCCGAGATGGACCTGCTCTGGTGCGTTAGGAGCTTGAGATGGACCTGCTCCTGATACATCTGGGATAGGGGAAGTAGTCGTTGGAGACTCCACCTGCTCTGGAGCCAGGATATCCTCTTGTCCCTGCGTTGAGCGGGTGGTCACCAAAGCATCATCAGTCGAAGCCGAGACCATGCAACATGTTTTGCTTTTATTCTCTTTGGTGGAAAGGGACGTATACGCCATTCTGTCGGGGACTAAGTCAGGATGAATCCACATGACTTCGACTTGAGGTATGGAGAACGGGATGAGCCCTTGAGCATTGTCCCGTACTAGTGGAAGGTTGACTACTTCCATTGTCGCCTTTGGAATGGGGACGACGCCGTCTTACACCTCTGTGGCTAGAAAACTCCCAAACTGGAGAGTAACCATGGCTGGAAAACTCTCAAACTTGTGACTTAAAGTCAGCATATGGACCAGACACACATTTCCAAGATTAGGCCTCCTTCATAGTCAGTGCCAAGGCAGCTGAGGACAGTGCTGATAAATTCAAGCAGTTGGGCATTCAGATGCCTAACCTGGACAAGGATTAGCATTCTAGTACCAACAGCGGTGGTCGTCAAAACAACCGCAAAGGAAAAGAAGCCTTAGCCATCAATGTGGGTTAACCAACACCGACAGCGATGACACCTCCACAGAGAGCACCACGTCCCAAAGAGAAATATTCCATTAACGAAGATGATATTCTGAGCATATTTGATTGTCTAATTAAGAGCAACAAACTTCAACTGCCCGAAGCTAAACGGCCAAATGAAGTAGGTAAAATTTACAATCCTAAATATTGTATGTATCACAAGTTCTTGGGGCATCCAACCAGGGCGTGCTACGTACTTAAAAGGAAGATCCAAGAGCTGATCAATGCCAAGGCTATCACTTTTCAACAAGACGAGAAGATGGTGACTGCCAATGTCATCTCTCTACAATTTGGCGACTTTCTTGCTCAACTGGTACAGGATGGAGTCATCCCCATTCCAAAGACTACCTTCGAGATTGTCAACCTTCCACCAGCAAGAAGTAACGGCTTGGTTCCTCTGTCAACCGATAAAGGGAAGATAATGTGGATTCACCCCGACTTGGTCATTGACTTTGAATCAAAGATACCTGCTTCTTCTAACAAGACAAGAAAGGTAGCCAAGTACAAGTCGTGTCATATGACATCACTGGGCAATCATCTTCTACCTTTGGATGCTACATTCGTTTCAGCAGCAGTTTTACCTTCTTCTTCCAAGACGGAGGTACCAAAGCCGAAAATCAAGTACAAGCCATAATTCTATCGGTACAATCAGTAGTCTCGTAAAATAATGGCAAAGATGGGATATGATCTACAGAAAGTCCCTGGCTTGAATGACGAAAAAGTGTCTCATATACCCTTTTTTGCGTCTTCAACACAATCAATCCCGTGTTGGCCTAGGATTTTGGACAAATCATTCATCTCTCCAAAAGAAATCTTCCAAAAACAAGACTGGGATGAAGAACTGTAACATGGTTTCTTTTGCACCAGTTCTAGAAGAAGAAGCTATGATCGGTACCAGATATGGGAGGCTCTATCTCAGAGACTATCCAGAGGGACAAAAGAATGTGGTCACTCCTCCTCCAGTCTCCGATGCCCTATGACATCTTTTTCTTTTGCTATCAATGCTCCTTCGGCATCATCACCCCATGCGGAACATGTTCCTTCCGAACCAAAAACAGTTGACAAATGCAAACAACCAGTTCGCTTTGACAAGAGTTTGAAGAAAACTCCACCTCAGGGACTCAAAAAGTTGTATATTTTTACATATTGGCGCAACTAGCCAATACTCTGGCAAGATTATCAATTTTCGAACTCCTACGTCTCTCGAAGGAAACTTGAGAAACTTTAAGTAAATCTTTGATGCAAGCTGACGCTTGTCTGACCCACCTCAAAAAACCAGACGAGGAACCAGTAGCATGCTCTCACTATCATAGTCACTACAAAAATACTATTAATTAGCGACTGAATTTACTGACGGAAGTCAAAATGTTGCTAATCAGCGATAGAATACCGACTGACTAGCAACTGATATATTATGTAAAATATAGTATTATAACACATCGCTAGATCCATCACTAGTTCGTCACTAAGTAAATAGCGACAGTTTAGCGTCTGACAATTCCGTCACTGGACACGAGTAAAAGTAAATCAGTAACTCTTTCTTTCTTATTCTAAAATTTTTACCCAAATTTTCTTTTCCCCCCCCCAAAGCTCCGACCCCTTTTGACGATTGACTCCCGACCCCTCCTCCACCCTCGACGACCTCCTCCTCCTTTTCGTGGCGACCCCGACCCTAGACCTCCGGCCCCCTCCTCCTCCGCTATCCTCGTCGACCCCCTCCTCCTTCGCTGTCCTTCGGTGACCGTTCCCCGACCCCAACCCCCGACCCCCTCCTTCTCATGCGGCGACCCCGACCCCCTCCTCCTCACACGGTGAACCCTCGACCCCCTCCTCACGCGGCGACCCCCGACCCCCTCCTCTCCGGCTCGAACGGCACCGACAACAAAATAACCCCTCTCCTCCTCGTTAATCTTTGACACAGCCTCCTCTTCTTTCAGGTATAAATTTTTTTAGGTGTTTAATTAACATATACTTTGACACAAAAATTATGACATTAAGTTAGTAGCTAGACTTTTGGACACGGAGGCTGTGTCAAAGATTAACGAGGAGGAGGAGGCTGATATTTAATCCAATATCATAATCCAATTTTTTTAGGTGTTTAAACAAAAAAAATTTATACCTGAAGGAAGAGGAGGAGGCTGATATAAATATCATCTTCCTTCAGTCGTATAAGGTTGTGTCAAAGAGGAGGCTGAAAAAATTTATACACCTAAAAAAATTTATACACCTAAAAAAAATTCGATTAAACACGGAGGCTGTGTCAAAGATTAACGAGGAGATGGAGGCTGATATAAATACCTTCTTCCTTCAGCCGTATAAGGTTGGCTACTGGCGTATCTTTGGCTCGAATATTTTTGGATATTAAGATATTGAATCCGTTAATATTGGATTATGATATAAGGATATCTGATTCTAATTTCGATAGGCCGATACTAACCTGATACGGCCGATACGAACCCGATACGGACATTAAGATATTGAATCCGTTAATATTGGATTATAATATAATGATATCCGACTCCAATTTTGATAGGCCGATACTAGTACTAATCCGATTGGCCGATACTAACCCGATACGACCGTTACTAACCCGATAAGGATATCCGATTCCAATTTCGATAGGCCGATACTAACCCGATATGGCCGATACTAACCCGATACTAATCTGATAGGCCGATACTAACCCGATACGGCCGATGTAACCCGATAAGGATATCCGATTGCAATTTCTATAGGATGATACTAATCCTATAGGCTGATACTAACCCGATACTAATCCGATAGGCCGATACTAACCCGATACTAACCAGATACTAACCCGATACGACCGATACTAATCTGATACTAATCCGATAGGTCGAAACTAACCCGATACTAACCCAATTTTGATATTACCGATTTTGATATCGATACTCATAGGAATGGTCTGATACCGATTTCGATATCGATACTCATAGGAATGGTCGATATTACCGACTTCGATATTGATACTCATAGGAATGGTGTGATACTGATTTTGATACCAATATTGTTAACTTTGGTTGTTATAATTAGGTACTCTATTATTTTTTACTTGTATTTACAACATATATGGTACTTGGTGCAGAATTGGTTTGAAAAATGAATCGATACTTAGTTAACCGTTCGTGGATGTACAATCGGCAACATGAAAGCAAGATTGGTTTGACGGATGATCTCAAGGCGGGCTTCGAGGAATTTCTGAGATACGCCAGTAGCCAACCTTATTTCATGGATGGAAGGCTCATAAAGTGTCCTTGTGTCATTTGTCGTAATATACCATTCAGAGAGGTAGATCTCGTGAGAGAGCACCTCTACAAGAAGGGTTTCATACTGAACTACAACGAGTGGACGGCTCAAGGAGAACCTTTGGTTCCGCAATATCAGTCCTCCTTCAATACGAAGGTGGAAGACTGCACTCTTGGAGACCACTTCCAATATCGGCATCGAAACTTGGCACGTGAGTTGGTATTTGATGCGGCTTGTGCTGGTCCAAGTTTTGATCCGGAGGATCCGAATCCTGTTGTAAAGGAGTTCTATGATATGTTCAACCATGCCGATAATCCGTTATATCCGGATTATGATTCTCATTCTATCCTGTCGGTGGTAATGCGGTTGTTGAACCTTAAATCTGATTTTAACTTATCGCAAGAATGCTACGATCGGATAATTCAATTTGTTAGAGAGTTGCTACCAAAAGGAGCGAAGGACTTGCCAAAAAACTTTTACACGTCGAAGATGATGATACGAAAACTCGGATTAGGCTGCAAAAAGATAGATTGTTGTCGAAACGGCTGCATGTTGTACTATAAGGAGAACAATGATAAAGACAAATATATTTACTGTCACGAGGACTGGTACAAGCCCATTCAGGGCAAAGAAAAATCAACTACACGATGAAGGTTGTGCCCCTATAAATACATGCTATTTTTGCCGAACATAAAGAGGCTATAGAGAATGCATATGTCCTCGAATACTGCAGAACACATGACATGGCATAGTAAAGAGCAAAAGATGTATGAAGGGGAATTATCTCACCTATCTGATGGAGAGGCATGGAAGCATTTTGATCGATGTCCTCCTAGATTTGCTGCAGATCCTAGGAATATTCGGCTGGCTTTATGTTCTGATGGATTCGCTCCTTTCGGACAGTCGGAGGCTCAGTACTCTTATTGGCCGATAATTTTGACCCCTTACAATCTACCACCGTAGATGCGCATGAAGACTCCTTATATGTTCTTAACACTTATCATACCCGATCCAAAAAATCCAAAAAATAACATCGATATCTACTTGCACCCATTGGTGGACGAGTTGAAACAATTGTGGCAGTTCGGCGTTCAGACGTATGATATATCGACGGAGCAGAACTTTCAGATGAGAGCGATGTTGATGTGGACCATCAATGATTTTCCAGCATACGGAATATTATCTGGGTGGATACTCATGGTATTATGTCTTGTCCGATATGTATAGAAAAGAGTAAGGCATTTTGCCTTCAGAATGGAGGAAAAGCTTTTTTTTTATTGCCATTGTCAATTCCTTCCTATGTCGCATCCATGGAGAAGGAACATGGATGCCTTTAGAGCTGGTAAATGGGAACTAACTCCTTCCCCGTTGAGATTGACTGGAGATATCGTTTGGAAAGAGGTAGAGGATTTGTCGACTGTAAAGGAAGATCCGAGTTCGGGCCATCACTTAGAAGGATTTGGACATAGCCATAGTTGGACGAAGCGGGGTATCTTTTGGACTTACCTTATTGGAAGGACAATCTCATAAGACACAATCTTGATGTCTTGCATATTGAGAAAAATATATTCGACAACATCTTCAATACGGTAATGGATATCAAAGGAAAAACGAAAGACAATCCCAAAGCAAGAAAGGACTTGGAAATTATTTACAAGCGTCCAGAGTTGCATCTAACACGAACATCCAGTGGTAACTGGGTCAAGCCCTCAGCACCTTTTACACTAAGTAGGGATGATAAATGATAATATGCAATTGGATTACAAAGTTGAGATTTTTCAGACGGTTGTATTTCGAATCTGGCAAGATGTGTCAATCTCACTGAACGCAAGCGGATAGGGATGAAGAGTCATGATTGCCACCTGTTCATGGAGCATTTACTTCCTATCGCTCTGAGAGAGATGTTGTCTTCTCAAGTATGGGGTCCGCTGGCCAAGTTATCTATATTCTTTAGAGATTTGTGTTCAAGTAAGTTAACGGGCAACATATGTTTGAACTTAAGGAGAAGATTGTATTGACATTGTGCAAGTTAGAAAAGGTGCTTCCTCCCGACTTTTTTGATAGTATGGAACATTTTCTAATTCATCTTGTCAATGGCTTCAAATTTAGAACCACTGATAAGACTATCAATCACTCATTTGTCGAGGAGAAGGCAAATTACATAAAGAATTACGAAGTTTGTATAAGGGGTTCAGTCTACGACGCTGATCCAGAATTTGACTATTACGGTGTTCTAAGAGATATTCTAGAGCTGGATTACTCTTTTGATACCCAAATTGTGCTATTCAAATGTGATTGGTTTGACACAACGCCCAAGCAAGGATAGAGAATTGACAAACAGTTTAGATTTATTGATATAAAATACGAAAAAAGATATGTAGATTTTGAACCGTTTGTATTGGCTAGTCAAACGGTCCAAGTGTATTATATGAATTATCCTAGTCAATGACACACTACTCATTCTTGGTGGGATGTATGCAAAACTAAAGCAAGAAATACATATAATATTAGAGATCAAGCATACCAGGAGGATGAGGTAGTCATGCCTCAACCAACATATATGAGTTTAGCCAACGTTGATGACATGGAGGTTGATGTTACCGTAGAGGATGATATATTGACGAATAGCTTGACATAGAGGACTTACCTCATGTAGAGGAGTCTAAAAAGGACGTATCGGATGAGAAGGAAGAATTTGAAGATGAAGGTGAAAGTGGAAGTGATAGTGAAAATGCTGAAGATGAATATGAAGAAGATTCAGATTATGAAGAAGATGAAGAAGATTAGTACGTATTACCTATTAGATTTGTATTGATTATTTGTATCAACACACCTTTAGTTAATTTCTATTAGATTTGCATTGATTATGTGTATTATCATATTATTTTTTATTTTTTTCAGATTTATATATGGCGGGACGAGGCCGTACACGTCGACTCCTTGGTCTGCGTCGACCCTTCCTCCTACTCCTGCTCCTCCTAGTACTCTAGCTGCAGATCATAGAGGAGTTAGCAAAGATGATTTGGTTGATGAGGAGGACGTCTTATCTCCATCGTTCACTCGTTCTTTGGTCGGCGGAGCTAGTCCTGATATTCCTTTAGCATCTACTCCTACCAGTGTTGGTGCCCTCCATCTTCTACGCCTGAGACTACACCTGTCGCTCCTACTGTGACGAACCCATATCCTGGCCTTTTGGTCGACCGTAGAGTGTACATACGTCGACCAGGATTTACAGACCCTCCTACTCTGCCAGAGAAGCCAGCCAACATCACTCGTACCGAGCTGTGGGCCGATGGAACGATGCAAGTATATTAGTGTTACTAGACACATTTGTTCATACTCTATTTATTATCTAATCATATATTATTTTGTTTATTCTAGGTTCTTTCCGGTCCAGGCTGGTAGAGATTTGGGGGATTTGATGCATCGTTAATTCCATGGTCCTTATCTGAACTTTGGGGACATGCCAGTTGATAGACGATTCATCTGGCTCGAGATGCTTGAGTTATGTCTAAATAATATTGTCCTTATTTACAAAATTTCTTAAATATTTGCTTATTTATTTTTATTTGTCCTTATCTGCAGAAGTTGTATTGGTGGCTGGCGCATAGAGATCAGGCGATCCGGAAAAGTCCGTCACCAGCAAGAGGTTGAGGGATATGGTCAATGACCAGAAGGCGTTGGCTCTACTGAATAGTGCTCTTCGCAAGAAGTGGTTGAAGGAGAATTCTGGGAGGAGATGAAGAAGAAGATGGACACTACGACCTATAAGGCCAAGTGTGAGAAGACAAAGGCTGCCAGTGCTAAGGGTGGTCACCATACGGGTGGATCCATCCCAATTACAGAGCATTATCGACGACAGGTGAGTATTTTTATTTATTATTTCTTCAATTATTTAAATTTATTGTTTAGTTATAAATTGATGTTTAATTGTTACAGTGCGAGTAGGTCGCCAAGGCAGGCAGAGATCCGAACGTCGTCAACTTTCCTAAAAATTTTGAGCATACCTATAAGCGAAAGAAGGATAGAAAGCTCGTAGATGATCGGACGATCAAAGCCTATGTAAGTTTTTCGAGTCCTATATCTAATTACATTTCTTCTTCGTCTTTATGTACTTAACTATATTTAGTTTACCGAAATAGTTAGTCCGAACTCTAATATGAATATTAACTCTAAATCATAACCCTAAGTAGAATTATAAATCAAAGAATAGTTTAAGAGATGTATAAGAACGTAACCATAATAATACTTAATAGTAACTAAAATACCAATATTAACTCTAAATATATTCACCTATATAAATAGGAGATGTATGAGACTTTAGAGAGTCGAGTCGGTGAGGGATGGACTACCGAGGGAGTTGGGACTAGTTAGGGAACATCGTCGGCCTAAGGAACGACTTGTGGATACAAACCATCAGTAGAAGGAAAGGGGGCAGTGTGTACGGTACCGGATCGTTGGCATCCCAACCGTCTGTTTATTCCAGAGCTCCACTATTTCCACCACCTCCACCTCCACAGACCGACGATACTGCTGACACCAACACCTTGCGACAGATTCCACAGATTCTGGTGTCCCTCCAGGATCATGTAGGGCAGATGAGTGGAGTTCTGAGCACAACAGGTCTGATGCCTGCCCCTACTGCACCGGCTCCTGCTTCGACCACAATGCCTCCGTCAACGACTGCTCCTCCTACAATGGCGCCTACTACACCGGTTCCTCCTTCGACCACAGTGCCTCTTATCGTGCCGCCGACTCTTCTTGACGTTCCTACCCAGAACGTACAGCTGATTATCACTTTGGTCCTGGGCAGTTATATTCATGCGGACGGCCGGCTATGCCTCCACCACCTCCTCTATCTCCTCCACCATCAGTTTGAGTTTTATTTATTTTTTTGCTGTATTTGACGATGAGTTTGTATGAACTTTATGGGGTTTTGATCGATGAGTTTATGTATTACTGAACATATTTCTATATTTGTACTATATTGCGACTATTGGATGTGTTTGTATCATTTGACTGTTGGACGTGTTTGTATATGTACTATATTGCGACTGTTGGATGACTTTATGTATTACTGAACATATTTAACTGTTTGACGTGTTTGATCGATATGTTTGGGTTAATTTTTTATATATTGGGGTTATATTTAATGTATATCATTTGAAGTAATGTACATCTATATTCACAGGTTTGAGCAAAGCTGGAACAATTTAATCTGGTAAAAATAAAAAATTTAGCGACTAACCAGCAACGAATTAGCGACGGAAAGCAAGAAATTTTCTAGGCTAGCGACTGATTTTCGATGGATTAGAGACGAAAAACTAGAAACTTTTTTACGTTAGCGACTACTCAGCGATGAAAATTTTAGTCGCTGCGCTACTGTCTGATACCAAAACCGTATCAGACGAGGCAGCAACGGAAATTTTTGTCGCTGAGCTTCTGAAAAATTTAGTATTTTAGCTCACTAAAAAATGTCGGTAGTCCGTTGCTAATATGTCGCTGTGTTTACCGACGTTTAAAATTTGTTGCTAATCCGTCGCTATATTTCGTCAGTAATTCCGTCGAAAATCCGTCGCTATAGCGATGGATTACCGACGTTTTTTGTTATAGCGACGTTATGTTTATCGACGTCATATTTTCATCGGAAATCCGTCGGTAAATAGGTTTAGCGACGAAAAATATGTTTTTAGCAATGGAATTGTCCGTTACTAAATACCAATATTTTTGTAGTGAGTGTGATGGAACTGATTACCAATATCATCTTTACTTAGGATGATATGCTTCTAGAAGACAATCGACATGACCGACCTCTCTACTATATGGGGTATGTCGATACAATGAAGGTCGATCACATTCTAGTCGACCCGGGATCTACACTTAGCATTTTACCGAAAACTTTGTTGGATGCCCTTAAAATCCCAGTCCATAACCTCTCAACAACGATCACGACTATTCTGGGGTTCAATTCTGGAAGAAGTGAACCACTGGGGAAGATTCGCCTAAAAGTCCAAATTAGAAATCTCCGTTCGAAGGTCACTTTCTATGTGATTGACAATCAAGTCTCCTACAACGTATTGTTAGGAAGACCGTGGTTGCATGAACATAATGTCGTGCCATCTACTCTCCATCAATGTTTCAAATATATTGATGACAATGGCGAAGTACGGAAGTGGCTGATCTTAATCCCTTCCGAGGCATCGAAGCATATTATACAGACTCCAGAATGTATAAAGAAGAGTTCATGAAAGTTTTACTGGTTATGGACATCGAAGAAGACCGGAAAGAGAGTCTGGATGATATTTTGGTGATTTCAGTCAAAGGACGCACTTCTCGTCTCTCGTCTTCTCAGACGCTGACAATCAATCTCTTTCCTTCTACTAAGCGTCCTCCTGCTGAAAAGACAAAGCATGGGGATCTCACCTCTTCTGAGCCTCTTGTTATCGACCTTCGTCGTAACAAGCCTTCTTTTTCTCCTCCTTTTGTTATTAATCTTATCAAGCCATCAGCTTAGGTTAAAAGCACTGTTGTAAATGAAGATGTAAATATCAATAAAGTAGCTTTTCCTTTGTAGTATATTGATATCAATTATTACACACGATGTTATCTAGAAATCCTGGATAACTTTGAACCTCTTATCTTAGGAGCAGTTCAACCTTTCCAAGATAAAGTATCACTCGAATCAGTACAAGACTCATTCTTTCTAGTTTCCTTCCGAAAAAAGGATGAACATCCTATCCTCTTCAGCAAAGGGTTAAATCAAAAGGCTACAGCCGATAGCAACTCTGAAAATGATGATAGTGGGCGACTTCAACTATGTTGTTACAATCAACAATCTAAGAACATCATCCAAAAGATGGCTATAATTTCAAATCTGGCCTCAACGGTGGTAAGGTTAGACGAACTCCTATTCGTATACCTGTTCTAAAAGGAAAGTCACTGCAATATTATAATAAAACAAAGCATGGCTTAGGCTACACTTTGCCAATCTCAACCCCGGATGTTTTTGAGTCTGACAGGAAAGAATGATCTAACTCTTCTGACTCTACTTCTTGGGATTCAGACACCAGCATAGGGCACGTTCATCAGCAAAAGTCTTTCGGAGGTAGATAAACAAGAACTGGTCCAGCTCATTCGGGAATATATAGACGTAATCGCCTGGAGCTATGAAGATATGCCGAGATTAGATCCTCAGATCGCTACCCACAAGCTCAATATTCTGCCAAATGCTAAGTCAGTCAAACAACAACAACGTCGATTCTGACCTGATATGATGGACGCCAAAGAAGCTGAAGTAAAAAAGTTAATTGCTTACGGCTTTATCAGATAGGAACAACATCTGGAATGGGTGTCTAATGTCATCCCAGTTATGAAGAAAGCAGGGAAGGTCAGAGTCTGCATCGACTTTAGAGACCTTAACGAAGCTTGTCCTAAAGATGAGTTCCCTCTTTCGATCACTGATGTCATGATATAATCAAATCAGGATGGTTTGAACGAATGTATTTCATGGACAGATTCTTCGGATATAATCAAATTCGGATGAACCCCGAAGATTAAAAAACATACATCTTTCTGTACTCCTCTAGGAGTCTACTGCTGCACAGTCATGCCATTTGGTCTTAAAAATACTGGTGCAACCTATCAGTGGGCTATGAGCACCATATTCCGTGAACATTTACGGAAGACATTCGAATGCTATGTTGACGATATTGCTGTTAAGAGTCGTCTAAAGGAAGATCACATCCAAGACATAAGAACTATATTCGATCTAATGCGCCAGCATCAACTCAAGATGAATCCTACTAAGTCATTCTTAGGATTCTCTAGTGGCAAATTCTTCGGATTCGTTATTACCTCTAAGGGTGTCACGACCAAACACCCAGTGTGGGGGTACGAGAAGTGGGTACATCTAGCATATGCCGTAGTATCTACGGTAGAATGCTGTCCTAGGTTACAACATCTAATAATATATAACTGTACATGTACAATAATATACTCTCCAAAAAGGAGGACATCACAGAAGGTACAACTCAATCACAATGTCTAAGATGGAACTAGAAAGATAAGATAGATAATCTCAACAGAGAACTACAAACAGAAAGAAATAAGTCTGGGTGTTTAAACAACACCAAAATCCAAATATCTGAAATACATCAAGGCAAAACAACTAAAATAAGATAACTAGTCTAGCAGTCTAATCTAGACAATGGGAAAATCCTCAGCAACTGCTGGATCCTCCTGGTGGTCCAAGTCACCTGTGTCATCTAAGCCAGCGCCATAATATATGGGGCAGAACTCCTCCTCATCCTCTGTAATATTTCAACAGGTCCAATCAGGATCGGAACGAACACATATCTCTCACACAGTTCATATCATGACAGAAAATATAAAGCAAGCTATAGAATAAGATACATAAAACGCTTGAAGAAATGAACATAAAGACTAAATAAATATATGATAAACAGAAATACAAATATGGTAAGTAAACTGTAAGTGACTAAGTGATTTAGAGCATAAGATGGTTATGTGAACGACTTGAATTGCACATGACTAAGCTACAGAGTTTGCATATGATTACCTACTTTGGAATTGTTTACATGACCACTTCTACTCCTCCGTACCCCAATCAATACACAAGGATCTAGACATATTATGTTATTGGACATAAAAGTTTATACATGAAGCTCATGAGATCATGAGAGTACATGAGAGCACGTGAGTGTACATGAATAATAAGAGTCCAAGGAATACATGATGTTCGTGAAAAGCTCATGACATGATGTATTCGATGCACCCGAGGGGGATAACATCCCACGAAAAGATCTATATAATACTAATCCGTGATAACATCATGACAACCTCAAGTAAAGTAGTCTACAACAAGAATATAATTCCTAACAAGTACGAAACAGTCAGAGAATGTACTCGCATGATAATCCGAATAGCTGATGAGAAATAATGTCCGAACCGGAGTAACTGAGTCCTATTTAGAGCAACCACAGGTTACCAAGTGTCTAATATGAATTAAAGGAAGTTTACAATGCATCCTATATGATTCTTGGTCATTCTAGGCCAAAGTCAACTCTTGGTCAACTATGGTCAACCATTCTAGTCAAACTAGGTCAAACCTAAGTCAACTAGTCAATTAGTCTAGGGTTTGGTCAAACTTAAGTCAACATGTCAATTTTATCCTTAGAGTCAATTTTAGGTCAAGGTTGACCCACAGTTGACTTTGGTCAACTTGGTCAACTAACTAGTCAAGTGTGCCTAATTAGGCCTATAGGGTTATTTCTAATCACCACTAGCCATAGGCTATAAAATCCTATACCAATATATATATACACATTCAATTACAATAATATATATATATATATTTTTCAATTACAATAATATATATATATATATATATATATATATATATATATATATATATATATATATATATATATACATATACATGTACATGTACATACCAATATACATATGTATATAAGGAAAGGGATGAAAGGCAAGTGAGTGTGTGTATGATGTGTACTGCTAGTAAGGGGTGAACCCAAATCTCGAAAATGAGATTAAAAAACAAGCCAACTCTAAAGCCTAAACTCAAAGTATCAAATATCAATACCTAACAAACAACCCCTTATCAAATACATAAGCCTAAACCAAAACAAATCAACTCTAAACACAACTCAGAATCGAACTAAAGCTAAACATCAATATCAACTTAGAAATCTGAGTTGAAAACTAAATCAAATCTCCAATTCGAAAACCAAAACACACAAACCCAACTCAACTCATTATGGAAATCAAAAATTCCATTCACTAAACCATCTCAAAACCAAACATCTCAAATTCACATCCATGTACCGTGCAAACTGGAAACAGGGAGGGGGTGTATGTGTGTGTCATGATCGTGCCTAAACAGAACCAAAATAGTTTCCACACTGTGTCCAAACAGTGCGTATCCGAAATAGTGCTCGTGCACGTGTGTGCGGGGTCTGTCGAGCACTGTAGGACTCATCGCGTCCAACGAGAAGCCTCGTGCTCGTGCCAGTGGGTAGCTAGGGTGTTAGGGTACGCGTCTAGGGCCCTGAGTTGTGTCCACGAGTCACCATGTCATATGTCCACACACGTATCAGGGAGGGGCTGTACGCGCATGTGCATGCGACCTCGTGGAGAGGTTGTAGAAGTATAAAAAATTTCAACTGAAGACATCCCTTCGCTAAAGCGAAGAAGATGCAAAAGACTCCAGCTCAGTGATAAAAAGACAAAACAGAAGATAGGATTTGTAAAAGAGACTTGGTGGCTATAAGTTAAGATTATATAGAGTGGGGTCTGTTTGGCTAGCCACATACCGCAGCTAGGGTTAGGGTTAGGGCTTAGGGTTTAGGTATGGGCCAAAAACTCCACTTAAGTTTAATAAAAAGCCTTCTAGTAAAAAGCCCAAAAGTAATATACTAAAATAGCCTACAATGAATTCAAAAGTTTCTTAATTAGGATTAAAACTTAAAATTCAAGTCTAACTTGATAATCAAGTTTCTAAAGTCATGGTTAGTCTCTAATCATGGTTATCTAAGGTTAAACCAACTACTAACACAAAAGCACCAATTAAAATATTATCAAAAATTTAAAATCACACAATTACCAAAATACCCCTAATCTAGAAAAGTGGTAGTGACAAATCTACCCTCCTTAAAATAATTTTGTCCTCGAAATTAAAGACAAAATTGAACAGATGAGAAGAATAAAAAAATCTTACCTCAAGGCCGAAAAAGATAAGGGTATCGCTCACGCATCTCATCCTCCCTCTCCCAGGTAGACTCACCTGGAGAGTGATGCCTCCATGCGACGCGTACCAAGGATATCGTCTGGTTCCTTAGCACCTTCTTTCGTCGATCCAGAATCTCCACAGGCTGTTCTGGATAACTAAAAGTTGGGCCCACCTCGATCTCGGAATGATCTAGTACATGGCTAGGATCTGCCACGTACCGTCTGAACTGCGACACGTGAAACACGTTGTGAACTCCCTCTAGGACAGGTGGCAAGTCTAGTCTGTAAGCCATGGCACCGACTCTCTCTCGGATAATGAAAGGTCCGATAAAACGCAGACTAAGCTTTCCACCTCCACCAAAGTGAATAGTGCCTCGTGTTGGAGATATCCTCAAAAAAACCAGATATCCAACCTAGCACAAATATGGTCTCAATCATAAATATAACAATCACATGATCAAACAAAATTGCAAAACAAACAAAATCCTAATCCTAAGTCTAAGCTGTACCTCAAACTCCAAAGGTCTCCGGCAGCTATCGACCTAATGACGTTGTTTGTCCTGTGCTACATGAAGTCGATCTCTGATGATCTTCACCTTCTCGGCTGCATCCACAACCATCTCAGGTCCCAATAAAGCTTGCTCTCAAACGTCATCCCACGACAAGTGAGTACGATATCTATGCCCATACAACGCCTCAAATGGTGACATCTCAATACTGGCCTGGAAACTGTTGTTGTATCCAAACTCCACCGAGTACAAATGATCCTCCCAGGAACCTCCAAAATCCATGACACAAGTTCGCAGCATGTCCTCGAGTATATGAAAAGTTCTTTCTGACTGTCCATCTGAGGGTGGTATGCAGTACTAAACTTGAGCTGAGTGCCCAAACTAGTCTGCAGACTCCTCCAGAAATAAGAAGTAAAGCGAGTATCCTGATCTGAGACAATGCTTACCGGAACTCCACGAAGTCTAACAATCTGACGCATGTACATCTCTGCTAGCTTCTCCATAGACAAGCCTACTTTGAATGGCAAGAAGAGGGCTGATTTGGTCAACCTGTCAACGATGACCCAAATCGCATCTTCTCCTCTTGGTGTACGTGGCAATCCTGAAACAAAGTCCATCGTAATATGTTCCCACTTCCATTCTGGAATGGTCAATGGCTGTAACAGTCCTCCTGGCCTCTGCCTCTCTGCCTTTACCTGCTGGCAGACTAAACATCTGGCTACGAAGCGTGCTACCTCTCGCTTCATACCATACCACCATACATAATTCTTCAGATCCCTATGCATCTTGTTGGCACCTGGATGCATAGAATACTGAGATCGGTGAGCCTCCTGCATAACCTGCTCCCGAAGGTCTCCACTAGGCACACACAGCCTAGAACCGTACCTCAATACGCCATCCTCTGCAATGACAAACTTGTTGACCCAAACTGGATTGCAGTCAACCTAATCTTGATAATTAACAAGACGATATCTGTTATAATCTAACTTGACACATCAAGCTCCAAAATAGAACATTATCACATATAAGTTGAAAACAGACATCATCGACGATTGCTTCGACAGTGATGCTATTACTTTTACTCTGAGTCTATAATCTTTTTTAATTTTTATTGAGTCTGGGCTATTGTAAGTAGAGTCGTACTGAGTATCTCAACACTAGACTTAATACCCAAGCTCCACCAAACAAACTCCAAAACCTGCCAAACCCAAATAGCCCACTTGAACTTTATATCCCCTAGGAGATAGAGTTTGGGCCGAACTCTACCCCACACAGAGGTCGGACCGAACTCTGCTCCCTTAATTTTAGGACCTAATTTTTAGGGCTTGGTGGTTGTTAGTGGTCCAATGGCTAAATATTTGAAATTTTGGAACAGCGTTCTGGCCGAACTTTGCCTCTCTGGACTAGTATATATAGACCTTGATTTCTCTCATTCTCAATCATCCAATCTTCTCATCTACTTTTCTCCAATGGCCTATACATTAAGAGCTTATTCTGCTCATCTAACTAGCCACAAAATTTTCTAAGCCCCTAAGGTGCTCAGTGCGAGTCAACTAGAAGTTTGTGTGCAAGAGTTTCAAAAGAAGTCACTTGGATAATTCCAAGTTTCGCCATCCACGAATCTGTAAGAAGTTGGCGTGCTCTTCTGAGTAAAGGCACGTGGTTGTATGCTATTTCACAAATAGTGGATTTCAATCCCGAGCTAGAGTTCTCAGGCCTGGACTAGTCCTTTACGAGGGAAACCAGGTTAAAAATTGTTGTGTCTGTATATGCTTTCTCTGATCTCTATTTATATTCTGCACTTATACTCTGATTATTATTTCTGTTGGGTGGATTTGAAGAGAGTTAATTTTTAATTGGGTATTATCCATACATACTCTATTCAGAGTTTAGTTCAATTGGTATCAGAGTTTAGTTCTCTTATATTGGATTAACATCCAAAGAGCTGAGCTATGGCAAGCACACAACCTACCTTTTCCAACTATGGTGAGGGACAGTCCACAAATAGGCTACCCCTATTTGACGGAACTAACTACACAAATTAGAAAACTAGGATGAGTTTTTATCTCAAGTATCTAGACTTTGATCTGTGGACCATCGTCACGGATGGTTACAAGAAACCTGCCAGAATAGTTGTCGAGGGGACTCTTGGTTAAAAACCCTAAGACAAATATTTCGACCAGGAAAAGAAACAGGCTAGTCTAGATGATAGGGCTATCAATGCTCTCTTCTGTGCAATAGATAGGACTGAATTCAATAGGATCTCTACATGCTCTACCTCACGCGAAGTATGAAGGCTTCTGGAGGTGATTCATGAAGGAACCACACAGGTTAGACAATCAAAGATCAGCTATCTGACACAAGAATACGAGGCATTCAAATGAAGATAAATAAGACGATTACTCAGATGTTCACCAGATTCCTCGACATCGTCAACCCTCTATCTTTCCTTGGCAAAGTATATTCCAACCATGAGAAGATACGCAAAGTGCTAAGAGGATTTTTGAAGATCTAGAACCCCAAGGTCACGGCGATTATCGAAGGAAATGATCTTACGGCTATGTCACGAGAAACTTTGATGGGCAAGCTGATGACGCATGAGCTCGACCTCGAAGATTTTGAAGAAACTGCTCCAAAAGAAAAAAGAAATTACTTTAAGAGCTCATCGCCGAAGAACCATTTCAGAGGATACAGATGACGACGATTTCGAAGGTGACGATCAAGCACTCATGGTTTAAAATTTTAAGAAGTTCCTATGCTTCAACCGAAGGAAGAAGGAACAAAAAGACGATAAGGAAGAACCTACCTGCTTCAGATGCAAGAAGACGCGATACGTCAGAAAATATTGTCCTGTAGCAAAGAAGGGAAGCAGATACGAAAAACCATACAAGAAGCCAACCTCAAGGAAGTATGCCAACACTAGCATCTGGCACGAAAGCGAGGCCAGTGATTCAGACGAAGAAGAGGACTCTCCGTAAGATACTGCAAACGTCTGCCTAATGGCAACTTCAGGTAAGGTAAATAATTCTCTTGACGACTTTTCTTTTGATGAACTAGGTGATGCCTTTAGTGATCTTCTTAAGGACCACAAAAAGGTTATTAACAAATATAAACATGCTAAGGATAAAATCACGGCTCATGAAGCTGAAATCCATAGAATTTTATGCTTATTAGAAAATGTTAGAAACACTACACCCACTGAAAACAATGAGGAGGTATCTAAGCTTAAGTTAAGCTTACACGATGCCGAATCTCTCATTGATAAGCAAACACATGATATCACTACTTTAAATAAAGAACTTGCTGAAGAGAAAAATAAGTACAAGATTGCTACTGGTAGAATAAATGGTCTTACCGCTAAATATGATGAGTTGCATGCTGCCTCTAAGAAATTAGAGATTAGACTGGGTAAAAAGGTTATTCAACCTCAAACTCAGTATCATAATCATAACACTTACACTAAATACCAGACGGCTCAACACAAGAGAGCACGTAATTACAAGAACACTCATCCACATACCACACACAAAAAATGCCTTTATGTACACCTACTCCCATGCAGCACGTAAAACACACACACATAGTTATCATCATCCTACTGCTATACGTAATAATTATCATCATACTGTTAGTACACACAGTTATTATCATCATCCTACTACTATATCCTACTACTACACGTAGTTATCATCATCCTACACCCACATATAGACTTCACTATCATCCTGCACCCAATACCAATATGCATGCTACATGTACTTACTATGGTTAACATGGACACATATCACCAGAATGTAGAATTAGAAAACTAGTGGATATTAATCTATATACATGGGTACCAAAGACTAACTTTTCAGGACCTACAAGAATCTGGGTACACATCTACCCATGGTGTAGGTGGACCTTCCTTCTTAAACTAGAAGCAAATGGATTCTCGATATTGGGTGCTCACGGCATATGACTGGAGATGCTAATCTATTCACAACACTATCGATAAAAAGGGAAGGATATGTATCCTTCAGCAACAATCTGAAAGGCTATATCATAGGTAACGGTACAATTAGTTATCCTCCTTCTCCCGTTATTAAGGATGTTTGTTTAGTGACCGAGTTAAAACATAACCTGTTCAGCATTAGTCATCTTGCTGATCGGGGATATGGTATTAACTTCGATAAAACTAAATGCTTTATCTATGATAGATCATCTGGAGACATCGCTTTCGAAGGGATAAGAGAAGATAACATATATATTTTCTATCTATCTAGAGATACTAACAGTGCAGGTAGATGCCTTTATGCCCACAAAGATGAAAGGCTATTATGGTATCAACGTCTTGGTCATGCTAACTTAGACACCATATCGAGACTATCTACAAAGAAGCTAGTAAAAGGATTGCCTAAAATCACATTCAAAAAGGACACGGTATGTACCGAATGTGAAAAGAATAAGGCTACCAAATCTTCTTTTAAATCCATCAACACTGTAAGTACTACTAGACCGTTGCAACTACTCCATATGGATTTATTTGGTCCTAGTAGAGTAACCAGTCTTGGCGGAAAACTCTATGCTTTCGTTATTGTTGATGACTTTTCAAGATTCACTCGGGTTTTCTTTCTTGTAAATAAAAGTGATACCATTTTAGTTTTCAAAGTTTTTGCTAAAAAGGTCCAAAACAAAAAAGGCTATATGATTACTCGTACCCGAAGTGTTCATGATAGCGAATTCAAAAATTCAGATTTTGAAAAGTTTTATGATTTAAATGGCTTTAATCATGAGTTTTCTTGTCCTAGAACTCCTCAACAAAATGGTGTTGTGGAGCGGAAGAGTAAGAATCTTGGCGATATGGCTAGAGTCATGCTAAATCAATTTTACCTTCCAAAATATTTTTGGACAGAAGCTGTCAGCACAGCGTGCCATATTTTAAATAGGGTTTTGTTTTGACCTATTTCGAAGAAAATACCCTATGAGCTTTGGTTTGGTAGAACTCCAAATGTTTCTAACTTTCGAGTGTTTGGTCGTCGCTGCTTTATCCTGAATACCAAAGATAACTTAGGCAAGTTTGATGCCAAAGCTGATGAAGGTATTCTTCTTGGTTATGTTGCCAAGAGTAAGGGATATAGAGTGTTCAACGAACGCTCCATGATTGTTGAAGAGTCTACTAACGTAACTTTTGATGAGGACAATAGTACAACTATCATTTCCAATGATGATGAACCATCAACTTCTACTCATGTGGATACACCACCCGAAACAAGTTCTCTGCAGAGCTTACCAAAGGTTCCAATTCAAAACTTCGTATCTAGAAAACTTGGTTATAGGTGTGCTATCGAAAGGGGTAACTACTCGATCTTCTTTAAGAGATTATATTGCTAACACTGCTTTTATTTCTCAAATTGAACCTAAAAATATTTTAGAAGCTTTTAACGATCAATTTTGGATATCTACAATGCAATAAGAACTCAACCAATTCAAACAAAATCAGGTTTGGGAACTTGTTCCTAGACCTGCTGGTCATTCAATCATTGGTACCAAATGGGTTTTTCGCAACAAAGTTAATAAGGACGGTTCGGTCACTCGCAACATGGCTCATCTTGTAGCTCAAGAATACATATAAGAGGAGGGTATCGACTACGATAAGACGTATGCTCCTGTTGCACGACTTGAATCTATTCGGATGCTTTGCGCCTTTGTAAATTTCTAAAACTTTAAACTTTTTCAAATGGATGTGAAAAGTGCTTTTCTAAATGGTTTTATTAAAGAAGAGATTTTTGTCAAGCAATCTCTTGGTTTTGAAAATCACAAATTTCTCGACTATGTTTTTAAACTGAAGAATGCTCTTTATAGCCTCAAACAAGCTCCTCGAGCTTGGTATGAACGCCTTAGTACTTTCTTACTTTATAAAGGTTTTTTAAAAGAAAAAACTGATACTACACTTTTTTATTAGTACAAATCTATGTAGATGATATCATATTTGGGTATACTAATGTGGGTCTACGCAAAGATTTTGCCAAGTGTATGTTGAACGAGTTTGAGATGAGCATGATGGGAGAGCTCAACTACTTCCTTGGACTGAAAATCAAACAATACTCAAAAGACGTCTTCATCAATCAGTCAAAGTATACAAAGGACATGCTAAAAAAGTTTGAGCTTGACAACATCAAACCTATCAGCACTCCTATGGCTACTACAACAAAGTTGGAACCTGATGAAAGCGGTAAACCGGTCGATCAACGTATGTATCGAGGTATGATTGGTAGTCTATTGTATTTAACTGCTAGTCTTTCCAATATTATGTTTAGTGTTTGCTTACATGCTAGATATCAAGCAAATCCTAAAGAATCACACATGACCATTGTTAAGCGTATCTTTAGATTTCTTGACGGAACGATTACGGTAGGCTTGTGGTATCCCAAAACTACTTCCTTTGACTTAATCGATATTCCGATGCTGATTTTGCAGGATATAAAGTTGACTGTAAGAGTACCAGCGGCATGTGTCATTTGTTAGAAAAGACTTTAGTCTCATGGTTTAGCAAGAAGCAGAATTCTGTCGCACTATCCACAACAGAAGCTGAGTACATCGCAGCTGGTCATTGTTGTGCACATATTCTATGGATGAAGCAAACTCTTGAAAACTATAACTTATTATTCAAGCACATACCTATTTTTTGTTATAACACTAGTGCAATAAATTTGACCAAGAACCCAGTATGTCACTCACGCACAAAGCATATAGAAATTAGACATTATTTCTTGCGTGATCATCAACAACACGGTACTATTAACTTAGAATTCATTGACACTGAACATCAGCTAGCAGATTTCTTTACAAAACCACTAGTCGAAGAGTGCTTCAATTTTCATCATCGAGAGTTAGGAATTTTGGATGAAACTGTCATAAAATAAGTTGTATCTGCGTAAATAACGGTTACAATGTAAATCATTCATGGTAACATTGCTTTGGGTACAAGCCGAAAGGGTCCTACTAACAATAAGACGTAAAAGCCTAAGCGACATGGTGCACTAGTCTTCGAACTACTGCTAGATGGGATCCGGCCCCTACAGCTAACCTAAAGCAGTTTCAATATAATGATCATCGTTTTAACAATATTTATTATATGGCTACACTATTTTTATGGCTTGTAACATTCAATATTTTTAATTCAAGATTTTTTTCTATCAAATCTTTCCTTATTAAAACCTTTTCTTTATTCTAGAGCCAAAGCCACAGACCTCGGGCTGAACTTTGCCCTACACAGAGTTCAGGCCGAACTCTGTGTGCCTGCTTCTAGAACTCCCAGTTGCTCCTGGCCATCAAATTTTTGATCTGACGACCACGATTTTACCCGACCTGCTGGCCCTAATCCTCATATACCCAAACTCTCTCTCTCTCTCTCACAAAACTTTTCTCTTCTTCTACCTCCCTCAAAACCTTTGCTCCTCAAACCCTATCCCTAGAAAACTCAAATCTTAGGGCTATTTTTTCCCCAAACACAAGATTTAAGGGTTTTTGGTGGATCTCTTCCATCTCCAACTACTTTTGTGAGGTATAACTTTTTTTATCTACTTCAATTTCAAATTAATCTTTTCATTATTAATGACTCCAAAATTATTTGGTAGAGGAAAGAGGTTGAGAAGTGAGGGAGCATCTTCATCTAACCCTCCACCTCCTCCTCTTCCTCTTAGTCATCCTTTGTTCAATCCACAACCTCCACCAAATCCCAACACCAACAATGAGCAAATTTTTGTCTCATTGGATGCATCCAATGAGTGGTACACGGACCTCTGCTCACGTAGTGTGTTCCCAGGCCATCCGAAAACTTTACAATTTTTTCGACATATGACGCACTTTTTCACAATTTATGCGAGATGAACTCATCACAACTTCATCTCTTGTCTATCTCAAAGCCGTACATATGTTTTACTGTAATTTAACTCATGATGACACTAGAATTTATTCATGTGTCGTCGGTATTGACATATCTTTTGACGATTTTGAACATGTCGATTACCTTGACCTTCCGAAATCCAACACTTGGAAAAAACTTGTTGATGTCCGACAGTTCCAATTTCCCGGTGATACCACTCTTGAGGGTTTTAAGGATGCGTTGTGTTCTCCTAACACATGTCCTCGCAAGCTTCGAGCCAAATATCTTAACAGCTATTTTTATGAACTCCATCGGATCATCTTTTCCTCGATCTTACCCAAAGCGGGATCCACCGATGAAGTCACTTATCTTGAGATCTCGGCTCTATATCATCTACACTTTTGTCTTCCGTTCAACTTCCCTCGCACGATGATGGACTGGATGAATCGTGCAAGACCGAAACCAAAATCTTTGGTTTATGCCATGTACCTTCCAAAGATTTTTCGTGCCTTCAATATCCCTCTTGATGACTGTCAGTTCCTACCTCCTCCTGCCTCTCTGTCCAAGGCACATAGGACTATTACTGCTACTGCTGCATCCTCTGACTCTGATGCTCCTGATGCTCCTGAGCCCGAGCCTCCTGCTACTTTTGACTCCATCCAAGCGATGTTGCACGATCGCTTCCGTTTGAAAGACGACCGTTGTACCCAGTTGGACTATCGCACCACCCTTCAGATGAGTGCTATCAGCAACTCGCTGCACGACCTCCAGTACACCCTGGCCACCCATCCTACTATGTCGTTCCCTATAGTATGATACCCTTCTTACGAAGGTTACCGTATTGACGACACATGGGTCAGGCGTTATCTGGACCCGGATACGGCATTTGTTGACCCTCGTTGCTCTGTCAGCGATCTTTCAGACACTGCTGGTCATTCTCGTGCTCTATGATAGTCCTGGTTTATTACCTGCTGATATGCTGATGTTAGGCTGTAGTTTTATTTTGATTTATGTAGTAGTTTTAAAACTTTGAGTTGTAGTATTTCTATCTCCTTCATGCATTGTATTTCTTTCAAAACTATGCACTTTGGTTTAGTATTGAGGTATAAAACTGCTAGTAATTTCTTTCTCTATGGTTATGATTCCCAGTTGTATTTTTGCATGTATTCACTTTGTCTACTTTTATGGAGAGCCATTATTTTATTTTGCTAAATGACAAAGGGGGAGAATGCTTAATATTTGCATTGGGAATACTTGATATGTGCATTGAGCTTCAATATATATTATGTTGTGCTTGCTTGGATTAGAAATTGTCTCAGCACATATCTATTAACAGGGGAGCCGACATGTTCATCTACGGGAGAGCTATTCTCTTTATTCCATGTGTCCAGTTATTAATGTTGCGACATATAAATATCGTGTTTTTGTCAAATATCATAATGGGGAAGATTGTTGACCCAAATTGGATCGCAGTCAACCTAATCTTGATAATTAACAAGACGATATCTGTTATAATCCAACTTGACACATCAAACTCCAAAACAGAACATTATCACATATCAGTTCAAGACAGACATCATCGACGATTACGTCAATAGTGCTGCTATTACTTGTACTCTGAGCCTGTATTTTTTTTACTTTTTATTGGGTCTAGGCTATTGTAAGTTGAGTCGCACTGAGTATCTCAACCCTAGACTTAATACCCAAGCTCCACCAAACAAACTCTGAAACCTGCCAAACCCAAATAGCCCACTTGACCTTTCTGTCCCCTAGGAGACAGAGTTCGGGCCGAACTCTGCCCCACACAGAGTTTGGGCCAAACTTTGCACCCTTAATTTTAGGACCTGATTTTTAGGGCTTGCTGGTTGCTAGTTGTCCAACGGCTAAATATTGAAATTTTGGAATAGAGTTCTGGCCGAACTCTGCCTCTCTGGACTAGTATATGTAGGCCTTGATTTCTCTCATTTTCAATAATCCAATCTTCTCATCATCTCTGTCACGCCCCAGAAACAGAATACTGGAGAGCGGGGGATAGACACAGCCAGCTACGTATATAGAAGTATATTCCACCTCGATATACGGTCACGACTATCTAGATATATGAGGGTTTATCTACAAGAAATCAGTCTCTTATGGTCAAGAACAAGCCTAGTGTCTCAATCTCAAGCAAGTAATAATAATTACAAGATGTTAGACCATCGAATATTTAATAGTAAGGCGTCCCATACATTTCATATACAGATGATCATGAAGCTAGTCGTACAAAATGTGAGGACTAGCAAGAGTTTCAATCATACATGATCAACCCTAGGATTTGTCAATCATGTTATAGCCCTTAGGCAGACAAAAAATAAAGTATTCAATACGAGCTAACACTTGCTCGATGGCTAAACGCCTCAAAAGAATAATTTACAATAGAGTGGAAGAGCAAAATAAAACCCACTTGTTGCCAGGGTTACATTTAGTGTTCACCATCTGGCTGGAATGCTGGAAGATCCTCGGGTGCTGCTCCGAAATCTGGCCATACAAAACCAGCTGGGTCAGACCCCAGAAGAGAAAGTGCCACAACGAAGACTTCACTTAAGAACTAAAACCAGCATATTAGCACATGAGACATAAACGATAACATAAGACAACGATAACATAAGACATGAGTTAGGGAAAACAAGGTAATAAACGGTAAGACAACTAAGGGACTATTCCGGTAACCAAGTTACAACCCTTAAACCAAATAAGGACCGGGGTTGTAACCCTTCACCTGAATAGAGCTTAGTCTCCAACCGATTATCGACAAGAGTAAAGCATAGGGAAGCATGTCCCGCGATAACCATATACTGGATCTAAACAAGTCTAGACAAGATTGGACTCCAACCAATATTTTTGGCCAAGCAATAAGTACGGCTTGATACTTTAACTAACTAGGGTTATCACAAGCCTAGTTACTAGCAAGATGCAATGAGATATTCCTACGGCCACAAGCCCTGCAGACTATCCAGGTTATCCAGACGCAGGTTCAATAGTTATCAAGAATCATTAGGTGACTTGGAGTGCAACACATGACAGTGTGCAAAGTACTTGTTTTATGAAGTACCCCACATGTCAGTGGGCTAGAAATGTGCCCTACTCGATGGCAGGCTACAAGTCCACAAGGAAGGCGCCCAGATAACGAGATTGATTGTAGCCAAAATATCTCAATCTATATGAGCTACTTGATTTATCTAATCATTACCCTAGCCAGATTCAGTCTGAATTCCTGACCGTGGTACTCAGGAATCCATATCCTAGACATGATACAAGACGAGACTTGTAGCTTGTAGAGACATAATCAAGAAAAATCACCCACGGTGTCAAGACGAGAGTTATTTGTTACTTGTCAAAATTACTTATCAAAATTACTTGTCAGGAGTGCGCCTCGACGGGCCATTATCAAGCTTATCATGCTATGCCAGGTTTACTTGTTACTTGTCAAGAGTGCGCCTCGATGGGCCAATATCAAGAATTTTAAGTCAGGTTCGTGTTGTCATGTCATGTTCATGGATCATGTCGTGCTCATGGCTAAGTTAATACAAGATATGCCCAAGATTCACAATCATCCAAATTGGGTAGTCGTAAGTTAGGCTGAGTACAAAATATAAGCAATTTAAACATAAAACTACATCCTAAAGATGAACATTCAGGGGGCTAAGGTGTCACACCCAGTTTCCAGAAACAGGGGTATTTTTGTTATTTTTCATTTTTAAATTATTTTGGAATTATTTATTTATTGTAATATTTTGGGGTTATTTGAGTCGGGTTCGAATTTTAACTCATTCCGACTTGTATCGGGGACCCGGGGTAGTTTTGACTCTAGCGGGCCCACACACTAGTTAGGCATGGCCCACATAATATTAATTTTAGTCCACATGATATTAATTTTAGTTAGTGACTAGACTAATTATTTTGGTTAGTATTAATATGGATTAGTGTTTTAGGATTGACCAAACTACCCCCGACTTAACCCCTTACCAATGTATTAGTAAATAGACTAGAAAAGGGGCTTTTGGACTTTTCCTAATAGGACAAAACTACCTTTATTGCCAGCCACAATAAGGATAGGGTTGAGCCTCCCATTTGTCATTATCCATCTATCTTTCTCTCTTGTTCTTCCCCAAATTCCTAGAGAGCAATCCCTAGCAATTTCTCCACCAAATCATTCCATTTCACCACCAAATCTTCTTCTTTCCTTCTCCATTCTAGCCAAGGAGGAAGCTACCCAAGTTTGGGAGGATTCGGAGCTCGTTCGTGTCCTTTTGGAATCTCTACGTGTCAGTGTCGCTCCGGGAAGGCTTTTCTTCGATTTGATCTACCGAGAGGTATAAATCCCTTCTCCTTTTCATTTTCTCATACATATAGGTCTATTTTGAACCCATAGGAATGACCCCCATGGTTGTATCTCCATTTGTGTCCATTTGGAGGTCATAGGAGTGTCCTTTGTGTTGTGGTTGTGTCCATGTGGGAAAATCCCAAATTTGGACACACTATGTGTTGTTGTTATGTATGAATGAATTATTACATGTTTAATCTCATATTTTTGTATTGGAGATGTGTTCTATAGTGTCTCATATATACATATTAGTGTAGAGAGTGAGTTCTTGATATATTATGTTATATACTTGTGTTCTTTTGTCTCAAACTACCTAAATCCGTCATGATTTTTATCCACGTTTTTAATTTCAGCCCTAACTTAGAAATGTCATAACTTCTAGCTCAAAGCTCGGTTTAATCTTTCGTTTTTTTAAAAGAAGCGTATTGAAGTTAGCTTTCCAAAAACATGTATTAATAGGCCTAATTCTTTCTGTAACTTTCTGGAGAATTATTTGAGTGTTAGCTGTATGAAAGACAAACGCGTTCTCGGTGTTTTCGCGATTCCGGGAGTTTCCGGAAACGAAAATGCGATCCGTTTAAAGTTTCGGAAAGCTAACACATAGATCTATAGCATACTTTGATCCTAAATTTTAATTCATGCTGAAATGGTACAGTATTGATTATTAGTAGGAGTTACTATTCGGCATATGCATTTTGTGCACCCTTGTGTGTAATATAATGTTCTATTTGATTTTAAACCCATGTTAATGTATATACATTATGTAATTAAATAGAGAATACAAGCATGAGTAAATGGTTAAATAAATGATGTATGAGGTATAAGTATCCTATCTAATGTAAGCATGCATAAGTATGGCTGGTAATGAATATGTAGGTTCCATATTATGTAATGTATGGTGCATATAGTGGTGCAAGAGAATAATGAATGATGAATGAATACAAGAATGAATGTAATGTAATAATAGATGTAATGTATGCAATATACAAGTTAATGAGATGTAATGTTCTATGTTAACACAAATCCTATATTACCTCATGTACCCCCTTACACTATGTTGACACTATCACACTTGACACATTGTTCGCTTACACTTTGACACTCTTTGATATGTATACACTATGTATGCCCATTTAACCCTCACTTGCCCCTTTGCCATGTTCACATACACACACATAGCCTCTTAAATAAGTATTTATGAATATAGTTAACTTAGCTATGTATGTATATTATATATATGTTAGCATATTGTGTTGTAATATATAAGTTTATATAACCATTTGAAATGCCATAATTATAGACCTAATGTTGAATACCAATATATGCATGTGTATATATGTGTAGACATATATAGCTTAAAGTAATAGATTACCTAGTGTATATCCAATATGAATTCTTGCCTATTTGAGTATTGAATAATTGCATGCTATATAGAGTTGGGTGTATGTTGGCTTGTATAGCCTTGTATTGATGTGTGCTTACTAGGATAGTCTTGGTTAGGCCTAGTAAGACTTACTGGGTTAGGACATGACCTAGTTTGACCTAATTTGACTAGTGCAGTTGACCAGAGTTGACCAAGGGTTGACTTTGGCCTAGTTTGACCTAGATTTATGTAGAATGCATTGTAGTACTTTATATTACCCTTCTGGACATGTTGTGACTTGTGCTGTTCTAATTAGGAGCCAGACACCTTGTAACCTGTATTGCTTTAAATAGGAATCTGTGGCTTCAGTTGGACCCCCTATACTTATCAGCTGTTCAGGTTATCGAGACGAGTACATTCTCTGATCATTTCATATCCTACTTAGAATTATTTTCTGTAGTAGATTACTTTACTTGTACTGTCACGTTGGTCACATGGATTGGTACTATATGGATCCCTTCTTGAGATGTTATCCTTAGGGAGCATCGGGTACTATATGTTCTGTGCGTTTTACTTACATGACGTATCATATGCTTCATTGGTTCTTTGATCACTTACGACATATACTCTTATGATCGTAGAGTCTTCCTAGAATCCTTATCCCATTTATGGGACTACTATGTATCACCTTCGGGGTCTATTACCTTTGGGGTCTATTACCTTCGGGGTCTATCACCTTCGGGGTCTTATCACCTTCGGGGTCTACCACCCTTCGGGGGCTGTTATATAGCATCATATAACATAACCTGGTTGGATCCTTGTGTATTGATTGGGTGTACGGGGGAGTATAAATAGCCATGTGAATAATTCCAAAGTAGAATAGCCATGTACACCTCTTTAGTATAGCCATGTACAATCAAGCCGTTCACATATCGACTTTGTGCTCTAAATCACTAGTCACTGGTAGATCTTTATTTATAGTAGATATTTCTATTACAGCTCTCTCTCTGTTTACATACAGCATTTCTTTTAGTACCTGTATCTTACTTTACTGCATGATTATATTTTCTAACCTGCTATGAACTGTTGAGATGTAATGTGCTCGCTCCTGTCCTGACTGGACCTGTTGATAAATTTTACAGATGGCCTGGGATTGCCTGCTAGCCTAGAGGAGACACAGTAGGGGTTGTTTAGGTAGTTATTTCATTTTGTCTGGAGTTGTATTTACTTTGTGGATTACTGTATCTATATTTGAGTTTTGAGATGTATTTCCGGATTTATGTATCTTAGACACTTAGACTTCTATCTCCTGTATCTCTTTTGGATTTTATGTTTTATCTATCTTTATCATGCTCTACCTTAGATGTGATTGAGACTGTATCTTCTATGTCACCCCATTCGGGAAGTATAGCTGCTTAGTCTTATACTGTTAGATACATTGAGACCTAGGACAGCGTTCTACCGTCGACACTACGGCGTAGGCTGGGCGTTGTTACGTTCTCGTGCCCTAACTCTAGGGCGCGGGTCGTGACACGTTTTTAGTAGTGGCCCATGCAGGTCGAGTTTATGTAGTGGTATTCGAACTTGAGTACCACTACAGCCTGTAGTAGGATTAGAATATATTTTGAAGGTACTCAATCACAGTTAGGAACCCTTGAGAGATTCCTAGGACAACCCTTGAGAATCTAATTTTAACTTCGATTTGAAAACTCTCTTTTTCTTTGATTGTTTTATCTTTATTTTATGTTGTTGAATTTGATGGATTATTGTTGAATTTGGGTTTGTATTTATTGATTTTGATGGAAGATTGTTGAATTTTGAATCTTGACGATTAGCTGTAGCATCCGAGTTTGTATTTATATGATTGAAGGATTTTGTTCATTTTTGAGTTTGATGTTCGTTGATAAATTTGATTTGATTTTTGGGTATTCATTGTTGATTTAATTTAACTTTTGGCAAGATGAAATTATGTGGGCTAGGTCATCTATGTTATGGAATCTAGTCTTCTATAGTCACATTAGCCAGCATGGTGAGGACATATAGTCTGACTCTGGATATATTTCTTGGGTGTAGGAATTTAAGGTTTTTGCAGCCAAGCTAGCGGCACCGCGAAAATGTTAAATACCATAATTCTAGAGATATGTGCATAAGTCAAGGGCTCTGTGATTATCGTAGCCTTGCTTACTAGTATGACGAGGATTTAGTGTACCATGATTTTGGACAGACGCATATGATTATCAGATTGTACCTTAAATGTTTTCGAAACATATTTTCTCTACTTTTGTTTCTGTCCTTCAAAAAAAAAATTTAATTATTAATTGTTTTATTTTGTTTGCTTCTCATTATTTAACTTAAGAGTAGGTTTGCCTGTTTTTATAAACCTTTGCGTAACTTCTTGCTATGAGTTTCTTCTTAATGCAATGAATCGATAATTTTGCTAGACTTTATCTTGGATTTGATAATTTAGCTCTGGATTTCAAAATGGTTCTTCTTTAAATAGATAAGCAAAACAGATTTTATCGTTATTTCTTCCTTGCTATTATTCTTGTATTAAATAATAATAATAAAACTGCCTTGATTACGTCAATCACCTGCTTGAAATCTTGGTAGGAATCTAAATGTTAGTCTTAACGTAGAAATAATTTTTTTTTATATTAGGACATGAGAATATGTATATGAATATATATAGCATACACTTTGCCTAACACGTATGCATGCTACACTTGATTTTTCTACCTATCTAAATACATATTAATATGTTGTTGAGTTTAAATTGTCAAAACCCTAATATTTCTGGTTCTCTGCTTTTTCATGTTTAAATTCGTAATTTAAATATAAATTTTATATTATTAGTTATGTTTAAATCACTGCACATGTATGTTATACGTGGGGTTTCAATTCAAAATTTTGGTTGAGTTTTGTGTTTAAATTTGTAAAATCTGAGACTGTGTGCATGTTAACCCTTGATGCGGGATTCCAAATGTTAGTTCAAATTGCTGTTTTATTTCTTAAATGTAATATTTGAGCTATATACCTTGTGGGAAGTAGGGATATAAATTTATGTTTCATATTCTTACATGTTAGTTGTGATAAACATTGAGTTGGTTTTTAATGTTCAAATTTCTCCAAAACCCTGAAAACTAGTTACATGTTAACATTTTTACATTTATTTCCATGTTTAGTTAAATTTCAGATTTAACATGTAATATTGAACTGTATGCGTAGATAAATGTATGGATAGTATGTTAGGGTTTCATTTCTATCATGTTAGGATGTATTTGGACCATTGAGATTGGTTGCGATGTTCAAAACCCTAAAATCTGAAACTGTGTTATGTTAATATTGCACTGGTTTAAATGTTAGCATCTTTTTAGATTTTGTATGTAAATGCTGAACTAAAACTGGGTTTAACCTTTCAATACTAGGCTATAACCCTGTATAAGGACACACACACACCCTCTTTATATATGTATGTATAAGGTTAGCCATGCATGTTATGAGTAAATAAGTTGCGTATTGTAGATTGTTTAACCAATATGCCATGATTAGTGTAACTTGATAGCCGTTGTTTTGAAACCCAATTTCTCATATACAATTTTATGTATATTTCGTCTACACATATGCCTACTATCTTACCATATTAACCTGTTTACATACACCCATACACACACAAACCATATAACATTACATAATGCCAGCTTTTCCCTCTCTAACGCTCTATATATATATATATATATATATATATATATATATTGTGATTGGATTTCAATGCAAGTGACTTTCAATTCTTTAACTTTGAAATTGATTTTTCTGTACCCTTTTAGATTATTGGAAGTTACCTTTCTTATTTTTATATATATATTTTTTTTGAGTACCAGCTTTCACATAGGATGGTAGACTGTCTTACAGTTTTGATGATTTGTTATTTATATATCTTTTCCAGTTTAGCACTCTAGATTTCTTGTGTGTTTGATACCCTATGACCGTCTTGGTTTAGCATGACTAGTATACCTCGATGAGACTTTCACTACCACCGTATGCAATGACCCTGTATGTCATCCTTTTGATCACATGATTTGTTTTAATCTAGGACTTTGATTTGTGGGGGTTTGACCTAGAGGGAGTATGGACATTTTAATTTCGAGGATGAAATTTTTCTAAGGTGGGTAGACTTGTAACACCCAATTTTCTAAAATGAGAGTAATTTTGAAATTTTGTAATTTTAATCATTTATTGATTTGACATTTAAATCATGATATAATTTTGGTAATTTTTTAAATCATTTTAAAACTATTTAAAATCTTGACTTGTAATTTTGATGTTTTACTAGTGAAACCTTAGAGACTGTTTGACCTAGAGCCTAACCATGTGATTAGGATATTTTAATGTCATTTTTGGCCTAAGGATATTTTGCATTAGACCTCCTTGAATTATTTTGATATTTATTGCGTTGGTGATTGTTAATTTTGACCTTTGATAGGTGTGATGGTTTTCTGTCCGTATCGGATACGGATCAGTTTTTATTTATAAATGTTTAATGTGCCTCAAGGAGATTTTTTTTTATTGCTGATTTTTTTTTGAAAAGTATTTGAATGAGATTGTTTTCTGCATGTGTTTCCTGTGATTGATTTTTTTAATTTCGAGGACAAAATTTTTTAAGGTGGATAGATTTGTCACCCCCAGTTTCCAGAAACAGGGGTATTTTTGTTATTTTTTATTTTTAAATTATTTTGGAATTATTTATTTATTTATTGTAATATTTTGGGGTTATTTGAGTCGGGTTCGAATTTCAACTCATTCCGACTTGTATCGGGGACCCGGGGTAGTTTTGACTCTAGCGGGCTCACACACTAGTTAGGCATGGCCCATATAATATTAATTTTAGTCCACATGATATTAATTTTAGTTAGTGACTAGACTAATTATTTTGGTTAGTATTAATATGGATTAGTGTTTTAGGATTGACCAAACTACCCCCGACTTAACCCCTTACCAATGTATTAGTAAATAGACTAGAAAAGGGGCTTTTGGACTTTTCCTAATAGGACAAAACCACCTTTATTGCCAGCCACAATAAGGACAGGGTTGAGCCTCCCATTTGTCATTATCCATCTATTTTCTCTCTTGTTCTTCCCCAAATTCCTAGAGAGCAATCCCTAGCAATTTCTCCACCAAATAATTCCATTTCACCACTAAATCTTCTTCTTTCCTTCTCCATTCTAGCCAAGGAGGAAGCTACCCAAGTTTGGGAGGATTCGGAGCTCGTTCGTGTCCTTTTGGAATCTCTACATGTCGGTGTCGCTCCGGGAAGGCTTTTCTTCGATTCGATCTACCGAGAGGTATAAATCCCTTCTCCTTTTCATTTTCTCATACATATAGGTCTATTTTGAACCCATAGGAATGACCCCCATGGTTGTATCTCCATTTGTGTCCATTTGGAGGTCATAGGAGTGTCCTTTGTGTTGTGGTTGTGTCCATGTGGAAAAATTCCAAATTTGGACACACTATGTGTTGTTGTTATGTATGAATGAATTATTACATGTTTAATCTCATATTTTTGTATTGGAGATGTGTTCTATAGTGTCTCATATATACATATTAGTGTAGAGAGTGAGTTCTTGATATATTATGTTATATACTTGTGTTCTTTTGTCTCAAACTACCTAAATCCGTCATGATTTTTATCCACGTTTTTAATTTCAGCCCTAACTTAGAAATGTCATAACTTCTAGCTCAAAGCTCGGTTTAATCTTCCGTTTTTTAAAAGAAGCGTATTGAAGTTAGCTTTCCAAAAATATGTATTAATAGGCCTAATTCTTTCTGTAACTTTTTGGAGAATTATTTGAGTGTTAGCTGTACGAAAGACAAACGCGTTCTCGGTGTTTTCGCGATTCCGGGAGTTTTCGGAAACGAAAACGCGATCCGTTTAAAGTTTCGGAAAGCTAACACATAGATCTATAACATAATTTAATCCTAAATTTTAATTCATGCTGAAATGGTACAGTATTGATTATTAGTAGGAGTTACTATTCGGCATATGCATTTTGTGCACCCTTGTGTGTAATATAATGTTCTATTTGATTTTAAACCCATGTTAATGTATATACATTATGTAATTAAATAGAGAATACAAGCATGAGTAAATGGTTAAATAAATGATGTATGAGGTGTAAGTATCCTATCTAATGTAAGCATGCATAAGTATGGCTTGTAATGAATATGTAGGTTCCATAGTATGTAATGTATGGTGCATATAGTGGTGTAAGAGAATAATGAATGATGAATGAATGCAAGCATGAATGTAATGTAATAATAGATGTAATGTATGCAATATACAAGTTAATGAGATGTAATGTTCTATGTTAACACAAATCCTATATTACCTTATGTACCTCCTTACACTATGTTGACACTATCACACTTGACACATTGTTCGCTTACACTTTGACACTCTTTGATATGTATACACTATGTATGCCCATTTAACCCTCACTTGCCCCTTTGCCATGTTCACATACACACACATAGCCTCTTAAATAAGTATTTATGAATATAGTTAACTTAGCTATGTATGTATATTATATATATGTTAGCATATTGTGTTGTAATATATAAGTTTATATAACCATTTGAAATGCCATGATTATAGACATAATATTGAATACCAATATATGCATGTGTATATATGTGTAGACATATATAGCTTAAAGTAATAGATTACCTAGTGTATATCCAATGTGAATTCTTGCCTATTTGAGTATTGAATAATTGCATGCTATATAGAGTTGGGTGTATGTTGGCTTGTATAGCCTTATATTGATGTGTGCTTGCTAGGATAGTCTTGGTTAGGCCTAGTAAGACTTACTGGGTTAGGCCATGACCTAGTTTGACCTAATTTGACTAGTGCAGTTGACCAGAGTTGACCAAGGGTTGACTTTGGCCTAGTTTGACCTAGATTCATGTAGAATGCATTGTCGTACTTTATATTACCCTTCTGGACATGTTGTGACTTGTGCTGTTCTAATTAGGAGCCAGACACCTTGTAACCTGTGTTGCTTTAAATAGGACTCTATGGCTTCAGTTGGACCCCCTATACTTATCAGCTGTTCAGGTTATCGAGGCGAGTACATTCTCTGATCATTTCATATCCTGCTTAGAATTATTTCCTGCAGTAGATTACTTCACTTGTACTGTCACGTTGGTCACACGGATTGGTACTATATGGATCCCTTCTTGAGATGTTATCCTTAGGAAGCATCGGGTACTACATGTTCTGTGTGTTTCACTTACATGACGTATCATATGCTTCATTGGTTCTTTGATCACTTACGACATATACTCTTATGATCGTAGAGTCTTCCTAGAATCCTTATCCTATTTATGGGACTACTATGTATCACCTTCGGGGTCTATTACCTTTGGGGTCTATTACCTTCGGGGTCTATTACCTTCGGGGTCTATCACCTTCGGGGTCTTATCACCTTCGGGGTCTGCCACCCTTCGGGGGCTGTTATATAGCATCATGTAACATAACCTGGTTGGATCCTTGTGTATTGATTGGGTGTACGGGGGAGTATAAATAGCCATGTGAACAATTCCAAAGTAGAATAGCTATGTACGTCTCTTTAGTATAGCCATGTACAATCAAGCCGTTCACATATCGACTTTGTGCTCTAAATCACTAGTCACTGGTAGCTCTTTATTTATAGTAGATATTTCTATTACAGCTCTCTCTCTGTTTACATACAGAATTTCCTTCAGTACCTGTATCTTACTTTTCTGTATGATTATATTTTCTAACCTGCTATGAACTGTTGAGATGTAATGTGCTCGCTCCTGTCCTGACTGGACCTGTTGATAAATTTTACAGATGGCCTGGGATTGCCTGCTAGCCTAGAGGAGACACAGTAGGGGTTGTTTAGGTAGTTATTTCATTTTGTCTGGAGTTGTATTTATTTTGTGGATTACTGTATCTGTATTTGAGTTTTGAGATGTATTTCCGGGTTTATGTATCTTAGACACTTAGACTTCTATCTCATGTATCTCTTTTGGATTTCATGTTTTATCTATCTTTATCATGCTCTACCTTAGATGTGATTGAGACTATATCTTCTATGTCACCCCATTCGAGAAGTATAGCTGCTTAGTCTTATACTGTTAGATGCATTGAGACCTAGGACAGCGTTCTACCGCCGACACTGCGGCGTAGGCTGGGCGTTGTTACATTCTCGTGCCCTAACTCTAGGGCGCGGGTCGTGACATAAGGCACGGCCAAGGCATGCGGTCAAGACTCATGCGGCCAAGCGTACAGTCCGTATAACTTTATGCGGCCAGGGGTCATGCGGCCAAGCAATGAAGTCCGCATGACTTCATGCGGCCAGGGCTCATGCGGCCAAGAAATGAAGTCCGCATGACTTCACGCGGCCAAGGGTCATGCGGTAAGGCATGCAGTCCGCAGGACTTCATGCGGCCAAAGCTTACTGTGGCAAGCAATGAAGTCCGCATGACTTCATGCGGCAAGACTTCATGCGGTCAAGGCTCACTGTCGCAGGACTTCATGCGGCCAAGGCTTCCTGCGGCAAGCAATGAAGTCCGCATAACTTCATGCGACAAGACTTCATGCGGCCAAGGAATGCGGTTAAGGCTCACTGTCGCAGGACTTCATGCGACAGGACTTCATGCGGCCAAGGCTCACTGCTCATCTTTTCTAAAATCCGAGAAGATGAGCCATGGAAGCCATGGCTTCCAAGTTCTGTCTAACCTCCTGATTCAAGTCAGAAAGTGGACTTCCATAGGTCAAAATGGGGTAGAACAAAATTCTCTACAACATGGAAAAACTAGATTTTGAAAACAAACAAGTTTGATAGATCAAAACTAAGAAAAACCAAAAATAACATAAACTCAGATGTACAAGAAAATATCTACCAAATAGAAAAATGCTAAGTTCTAAAGTGTCTTGAAATCGTGTAAGAAAGAAAATGGAACAAATAGAAATGAGTTCTCTCATGAAGCAAGCTAGAACTTGCCTAGCTGTCTAGGTTGGTGGGAGAGTTAAGAGGAAAAGAAAGAAGTAAATAAGAGTAATGAAGAGAGAGAAAGGGGTGGTTGGATTTTAAGGGGGAGGGTTCTCTCATAATGAACCAAGCCCAATCAAACCAAGCCAAACCAAAATAAACCAAGCCAAGACTAGGCTAGCAAGTCAACCCCAAATACGGGTCAAAATCCGTATACGTACACTGGAAATACGTACAACGAAAGACGGGAGTGACAACTCTACCCACCTTAAAAGAATTTTGTCCTCGGAATTTAATCAAGTGGCTAGAGATGTCGGTGCAAGCTATACTAAAGCACAAGCAATTCTACGACTAGCAACCAATCAAGCAATCATTCATGCAAGCAAGGAATTAAGAGCGTAAGGCATAAGGAGGACATTATACCTTATGAGTCAAACTGGTGCGGATATCGCGAGCAGATATCATCTTCATGCTCCCACATTGACTCACCCAAAGAGTGATGACCTCAAGCAACGCGGTCTAAACTAATAGTCTTGTTCTTGAGTACTCTTTGGTCCAATATGGATACGGGCCTTTCCTCATATGAAAGGTTGGTACCAACAACCAATTCCGAATGATCAAAAACATGGCTTGGATCCGGGATATACCATCGCAATTGGGATACATGGGACGTCATGTACCTAACATAACGACGGCGGAAGAGCGAGACGATAGGACACATCACCTACTCGCTCAAGGATATCGAACGACCCTATATACCTAGGACTAAGCTTTTCCTGTACCCCGAAACGAATGATGCCACAGGTAGGCGAGATCCTAAAGAATACGTGGTCGCCGATAGAGAACTCAAGGGGACGCCGATGAGAATCGGCCCAACGGCGCTGGCGATCTTGGGCAACTCGAAGATGATCTCTGACTTATCGGACCACCTCGATTGTCTGCGTAATCATCTCTGAAGCAAGCATCTGCCTCTTACCCACATCATCCCAGGCTAAAGGAGATCTATACTTCCTGTCGTACAATGCCTCAAAGGGTGCCATCTGGATACTGGCCTAGAAACTGTTGTTATAGGAGAACTCCACTAGGTGCAGGTAATCTTCCTACGAACCACCGAAGTCCAGCGTACAAGATCGCAACATATCTTCAAGAGTCTGAATCGTACGTTCTGACTGACCATCTATCTGCGGATGATATGCTAAACTGAACTTGAGACGAGTCCCCAAACTCTCATGAAGACTCCGCCAAAAGTGCGATATGAATCTTGAATCTCTGTCTGATATGATACCGACTAGCACTCCATGCAATCTGACAATCTACCTAAGGTACATCTCTATAAGCTGGTCCGTTGACTGACCAATTCTGAAAGGAAGGAAATAAGCCACCTTCGTGAGACGATCAATGATAACCCATATGGCATCTCTCCCAGCTGAAGATCTAGGTAACCCAGTTTCAAAGTCCATGGTAATGTGCTCCCATTTTCATTCTGGGATCGGTAAAGGTTGAAGAAGTCCAGCTGGTCTCTAATTTTCAGTTTTAACTTATTGGCAAACTAAACATCGGAAGACAAACTGGGCTATCTCCCTCTTCATTCCATTCCACCAGAAATGCTGACGGATGTCACGATACATCTTCGTGCCACCGGAATGAATTGAATACTGAGAACTGTGAGCCTCTGTCATGATCTCCTGTCTGATATCACCACTGGGTACACAAAGATGCCTTCTATGACGGAGTGTACCATCTTCGTGAATGCATAACTCGGGTGTTCGTCCTGCTACACATTCTGCTCTAAGCCGCTGAAGCTTAGAATCTGCTGATTGCGTCATCTTGATCCTCTCAACTATAATGGACTGAACTTGCATGTTGGCCATTAATGCCACATTGTTAGGAAGGACAACTTCAATATCCATCTTCTGAAGATCTGCTAATAACTCTGGCTGGGCTATTAGGAAATAAACTCCGGCTCTTTTGCTCAATACATCTGCTACTACGTTGGCCTTCCCGGGATGATACTGCAGGTTGATGTCATAATCCACAAGTAGCTCTTGCCATCTTTGCTGACGCATATTAAGATCCTTCTGGGTAAACACATACTTCAGACTCTTGTGGTCGGTGAAAATTTCCACCCGATCTCCATATAAATAATGCCTCCAAAGCTTCAATGCAAAAACTACTGCTGCTAACTCCAAGTCATGGGTAGGATAATTCCTCTAATAGTCACAAAGTTGGCATGACGCATAAGCTACTACCTTACCATGTTGCATCAATACGCATCCCAATCCTCTGCTTGAAGTATCACAATAAACTGAAAATCCTCCAGTCCCATCTGGAAGCGTAAGAATAGGGGCCGTCATTAATCCTTGCTTCAACTTCTTAAATGAACTCTGACACTCTGTTGTCTAAGCAAATTGCACATCCTTACGGGTCAACCGTATCATGGGCGCTAAAATCCGAGCAAAATCTGATACGAACCGCTGGTAATAGCCGACCAATCCAAGGAAAATACAAATTTCTGCGACGGTATTGGGTATTGGCCACGACTCTATAGCCACTATCTTCTGGGGGTCAACTTCCACTCCACCTCTTGTGATGATATGACCTAAGTACGAAATGTGATCCAGCCAAAACTCGTACTTATTGAACTTCGTATACAACTGATGCTCCCTGAGAATCTGAAGAACTACACGGAGATGCTGCTCACGAACTGATATAACCTAAGTACGAAATGCTATGGACCAAGATGTCGTCTATAAATACTATCACGAACTAATCCAAATAGGGCATGAAGATACGATTCATGAGGTCCATGAATACGGCTGGCGCATTGGTCGCTCCAAATGGTATAACAAGGAACTCCCAATGTCCATATCTAGATCTGAAGGCTATTTTCGGGATATCTTGCTCTTTAACTCTGATATGATGGTATCCCGACCGTAAGCCAATCTTCGATAATACAGCTGCTCCCTTGAGCTGATCAAATAAGTCATCTATCCTTGGTAGAGGATATCAGTTCTTGATTGTTACAGAGTTCAAGCTACGATAATCAAAATATAATCTTGACGTACCATCCTTCTTTTTTATAAGAAGCATCGGGGCTCCCCAAGGCGATCCAATAGCACGAATGAATCCTTTGGTTCTAAATTCTTCAATCATTTTGTACAAAGTCTCCAACTCTGAAGGTGTCATCCTGTAGACTCTCTCTGATACCGATGTCGTCCCTGCTAGCAAATCAATGGTGAACTCTATCTCTCTCTCTGGGGGCATTCCTGGAAGCTCTTCGGGAAATACATCAGTAAATTCTTTTAGTACTCTGGAAACTGAACTGCTAGTGCTACTGCCATCTGTAACACTGGGGGAGAAGGTTCCACTTCGCCTCTGAAAAATAAAAACTCTACCTCGCCTGGAGTACCAAAAATAATCCTGCCAAGAAGGCAGTTTATTCTTGCGTATTGATCCTTCAACCCGTCCATTCCTAGGACCACATCATAGTCGACCATCGAAAATTCTATCAATCTAGCAGAAAACACTATATCGCTAACTATGATTTGACACGAGGAAAACACTCTATCTACTCCCACAAGACCGTTACCAGTAAGTATATTGAGCCTTACTGATAATGACTCGGGCTCCATTCCTATCCGTGTAGCGAATTGTGCAGACATAAATGAATGCGATGTACCCGAATCAAATAATACTGATGCTGGAAAAGAGTTAACGAGAATGGTACCTGCCACCACCTCACCTGAAGCTAAATTTTCCTCCACGGTCAGAACCATAGCCTGACCTTCCCTTCTGGGTGCTGGTCCCCTCTGCTGGAAACCTCTCTGTCGGTTCTGCATCTAAGCTTGGGTCTGGGCATACTGCTGGGGTCTTTGCTGCTGGAAGACTTGTACCTGAGGCGACAATAGCCTCGGAGGCTGGTACTGTTGCTGCTGCTGTACTGGTGCGGGGGCTGGTCCCCTAACCGATGGACTAGTTAGGTTCGACGATGATGAACTGGCTCTATTCGGACAGGACCCTATCATGTGGTCCGGTGCCCCACAAGCCAAGCACAATCCCTGTGCTCTGCGATACTCCAAAACAATGTGTCCTAGCTTCCCATAATGAGTGTAGCCCATTACGGAAGACTGCCTCCGCTTCTGCTGCTCAGGGTACATCAGTGTTGAATGTTGAACCGACGTAACTGAATTCGCCCTTCGGGGAACTCCAATCGACAAAGCCCTAGCTGTCAGGGCTGGTGCTGAGGACAGACTCATCTGCCCATGGGACCTCTTCCTACTTCCGGTTCGGTCCACGATTCTCTGTGAGGTATACTCGTACCTTCTTGCTGCCCTCAAGACCGCATCAAAAGTCCGATGTTCGAACTGCTCCTACCAGGACTCTATTGTCAGGCTCTGCAGGCTGAGATGGCTGAACTGGTGGCTCTGGATCCCCGGAAGGCATAACTCGGGAGGATTCTCCTGAGAGCTGGGTTTGGTCTCCTTGTTGAGGCTGGTTCACTGGTGGTTCTCGTTCCAGCTGGTCGGCAGGACCAGGAGCAATGCCACTGAAGAAAATGACATGGGGAACATTTAAGGAAGGACCAAGATATATCAAGGATATGAGCTTGTGATCAGGTCAAAATTTCAGAAAGATTAGAAGATACGAGTAGAGATCAAAGGCGAGTGCTGATTGAGACATCTATCCGGTAAAACCCTCACACATCTTGATTTACAAGACCTGCATGGGTCACCACTAAAACCGTGTCACGCCCTAGAACTCTGCCTCTCTGGACTAGTATATGTAGGCCTTGATTTCTCTCATTTTCAATTATTCAATCTTCTCATCATCTCTGTCATGCCCCAGAACCAGAATACTGGAGAGTGGAGGACAGACACAGCCAGCTACGTATATAGAAGTATATTCTACCTCGATATACGGTCACAGCTGTCTAGATGTATGAGGGTTTATCTACAAGCCATCAGTCTCTTATGGTCAAGAACAAGCCTAGTGTCTCAATCTCAAGCAAGTAATAATAATTACAAGATGTTAGACCATCAGATATTCAATAGTAAGGCGTCCTATACATTTCATATACAGATGATCATGAAGCTAGTCATACAAAATATGAGGACTAGCAAGAGTTTCAGTCATACCTGATCAACCCTAGGATTTGTCAATCATGTTACAGCCCTTAGGTAGACAAAAAATAAAGTATTCAACACGAGCTAACACTTGCTCGGCGGCTAAACGCCTCAAAAGAATAATTTACAATAGAGTGAGAGAGCAAAATAAAATCCACTCGTTGCCAGGGTTACGTTTAGTATTCACCATCTGGCTGGAAGACTGGGAGATCCTCGGGTGCTGCTTTAAAATCTGGCCATATAAAACCAGCTGGGTCAGACCCCAGAAGAGTAAGTACAACAAGGAAGGCTTCACTTAAGAACTAAAACCAGATATTAGCACATGAGACATAAACAGTAACATAAGACATGAGTTAGGGAAAATAAGGTGATAAACGATGAGACAACCAAGGGACTATTCCGGCAACCAAGTTACAACCCTTAAACCAAATAAGGACCATGGTTGTAACCCTTCACCCGAACAGAGCTTAGTCTCCAACCGATTATCAACAAAAGTAAAGCATAAGCAAGCATGTCCCAGATAACCATATACTGGATCTAAATAAGACTAGACAAGATTAGACTCCATCCAACATTCACGGCCAAGCAATAATTACGGCTTGATACTTTAACTAACTAGGGTTATCACAAGCCTAGTTACTAGCAAGATGCAATGAGATATTCTTACGGCCATAAGTCCTGCAGACTATCCAGGTTATCCAAACGCAGGTTTAAGAGTTATCAAGAATCATTAGGTGACTTGGAGTATAACACATGACAGTGTACATAGTACTTGTTTCATGAAGTGCCCCACAAGATAGTGGGCTGGAAATGTGCCCTACTCGACGACAGGCTACAAGTCCACAAGGAAGGCGCCCAGATAACGGGATTAATTGTAGCTAAAATATCTCTATCTATATGAGCTACTTGATTTATCTAATCATTACCCTAGCCAGATTCAGTCTGAATTCCTGACCATGGTACTCAGGAATCCATGTCCTAGACATGATGCATGACGAGACTTGTAGCTTGTATAAACATAATAAAAAAAAATCACCCACGGTGTCAAGATGAGAGTTACTTGTTACTTATTAAAATTACTTGTCATGAGTGCGCCTCGACGGGCCACTATCAAGCTTATCATGCTATGCCAGGTTTACTTGTTACATGTCAAGGGTGCACCTCGACGGGCCACTATCAAGAATTTTATGTCAGGTTCGTGTTGTCATGTTATGTACATGGATCATGTCGTGCTTATGGCTAAGTTAATACAAGATATGCCCAAGATTCACAATCATCCAAATCGGTCGCAAGTTAGGTTGAGTACAATATGTAAGCAATTTAAACATAAAACTACATCCTAAATATGAACATGTAGGGGGCTAAGGCATGCGGCTAAGGCATGCGGTCAAGACTCATACGGCCAATCATGCAGTCCGTATGACTTCATGCGGCCAGGGGTCATGCAGCCAAGCAATAAAGTCCGTATGACTTTATGCGGCCAGGGCTCATGCGGCCAAGAAATAAAGTCTGTATGACTTCACGCGGCCAGGGGTCATGCAGCAAGGCATGCAGTCCGCAGGACTTCATGTAGCTAAAGCTTCCTACGGCAAGGAATGAAGTCCGCATGACTTCATGCGCCAAGGCATGCGGTCAAGGCTCACTGCGACAGGACTTCATGCGGCCAAGGCTTCCTGCGGCAAGCAATGAAGTCCACATGACTTCATACGGCAAGACTTCATGCGACAAGACTTCATGCGGTCAAGGCTCACTGCCGTAGGACTTCATGCGACAGGACTTCATACGGCCAAGTCTCATTGCTCATCTTCTCTAAAATTCAAGAAGATGAGCCATGGAAGCTATGGCTTCCAAGTTCCGTCCAACCTCCTGATTCAAGTCGAAAAGTGGATTTCCATAGGTCAAAATGGGGTAGAACGAAATTCTCTATAACATGGAACAACTAGATTTTGAAAACAAACAAGTTTGATAGATCAGAACCAAGAAAAATCAAAAATAACATAAACTCAAATCTATAAGAAAATATCCACCAAATTGAAAAATCCTAAGTTCTAAAGTGTCTTGAAATCGTGTAAGAAAGATGAGTTCTCTCATGAAGCAAGATAGCACTTGCCTAGCTCTCTAGGTTGGTGGGAGAGTTAAGAGGAAGAGGAAGAAGTAAAAGAGAGTAATGAAGAGAGAGGAAGGGGTGGTTGGGTTTTAAAGGAGGAGGGTTATCTCATAATAAACCAAGCGCAATCAAACCAATGTTAGGGTTATATACTAAAAGCATCACTTTTGTAGTAACCTTATTTCCTTAAATTTTGAATGAGAATCATATGGGCAAATGTTTTCATATTATATTTGTTGCAAGTATTAATACAGATGTCTGATATTCTATATTGTAGATAATATGGTGTGTGGTGTCACACAGAAGATCATATTATCAGTTTCCTATGGAGTATATAAATAGTTCACAACCTAGATGGACTTGGACAATCTATTGGAAAGGTTGTAGTATAATCTAGTATTAGTATATCATGACTATAAGTTTATACTAGTACACTTTGTGTGTATTGAACATGACCACTTGAGGTTGTTCTCTTTGTACTGACTACATAAGGGAACAAATACCTCTGTTATTATGGATGCTTGTGCTCTTAATTCAAATATAATAACAGATATATATATGCAGTATGCATTACTTTGACTCATAAAAGAGTGAGATTCATTATGGATCAACAACCTCTATAAATTGGGTAATAACATTGTATGTATGATGGGCTGTTGATTATAAATGGAATCCATATCCCGATACATCGGGTTGATGATGTCCCCTTAAGGAGCTCATAAGGATTGTCATGTAAACCCTGCAGGTGGATTATATCCGATATGACAAATAAAGTTGAGCGGTACTACTTAAGGATAAAAGATGTCGAATCAATATAGTTGTCAGTAACATAATTTGATCGACGGACATAAGATATCTTAACATGGGGAGCCAAACGAGCATATAATAAAAGGAGCCCATAAACATAATTTGGGATTAGGGAGGTAGTGCAATAATAGCTCATTAGTGGACCAAGCTATTGTTAATGGGCCTGGATTGTGTGTTCGTATTGAACACGGGATATCCAAATCCATTAGGAGGCCTAACCCTAATTTCTCCTCATGATCCCTGCCGTAGCCTATATATATCCTCTATTCTCTGGCCGCCAAATTACGGATCAGAAATCTGAAGCTTTCTCTAAATTCGTGATTCACGTAAGAAAAGAAAGAGAGGGCTGCCAAGAAGAAGAAAAGGTTGGAAGATCGTCGCCCACACGACGTCCAACTCGAGGAAGGAATATGTGCAAAAGATCTTTGGGTCGTTCGCTCAAGATTGCCAGGAATTACTTGTCTTCTTTCCGCTGCAGGTATAATTCATGAACCCTAGTTTTCGCCTATGAAGGGTTAGAACACGTATTAAATATGTTTAACTTTCTATCGATCAATACGCACATCAAAATAAGGGTCCTGGGAATTCCCAGTTCCATCAATTGGTATCAAAGCCACTTTGGATCTGCGTATTGATTGATACGTCCATGTTGTCCAATAAAACCTACATTGTGTAATAGTCGGTAGATGTAGATCTATTCTAACTCGATTTTGTAGGCATCTTAGATCCAACTATTGTGGTCCAATGCATGTTTTTGATTGTGTTGTTTAAACCATGGACATGTCATGGATGTTGCTATTGCTGTGGATGTAATTAAAATCACGAGGGTTGATCGTGCTTATTATTTTAATTTTCAATCTAGATTATGTGTGAACTCCTTCGGGAGGCATAGGATTGATGTAATTTTAATTATTTTTGAGCAATCGTGATGGCGGTGGTGGCTGTTTCTGACGCCGGACGAGATGTTGGTTTTAAGTAGTCTAGAGGCAGACAAATGATTTTCGATGAAGGAATCGATAGCCAAAACCTAAAAAAAAAACCGGGGCGCTGCCCCGAACCCTGCGACCTGACTAGGCAGGTCGAACCCCGAATAGATCTGCGCAGCGCTTGATTTTGGATTCGGATAGTTGAGGACGGAGCAGGAAAGATGACCATAATAGTTGGATATTTTTTTCTTATTTTTTGTCTTTTTGTTTTTTCTTATTATGCATGTTTATTATTGTGTGGATATTTTTTTGAAAAACTAAGCCTACATTAATAATAGACAACATGGACATAATATCAACTAGTATAAAAAACCTTTATTGTTAAATAACTAAGTAGGAGAGGATATTTATTTTGTATAAATCCTATGATCTCTATTACTGGTTTGTAGGTGATGTAATTAAACTTGCGCGTTGGCTTTAGTGCCTTCCTCCATATCGGATGAGTATAATTATGGATCACCAGTACAAATTTCTTTAGGGATAATTGTAGAAAGTTACCTAGTATGTGTTCACTTCTCCATCTGAAGGAACTCATTACAAGGTAATGGACTTAGCATTAAGTAATGGTATACACTTAGATACAAATAATGGTATCCTCCCCATCGGAGTCAATGCTATTATTTGTATGAACAGAGCAAGACCAACATATTAATTTTATTTGTCATAAAGTTATGTTGACATGATAGTAAAATTAATAAGAAAAACCTACTTGAACAAAGTTAAATTTGTATATGTCCACACTATCGTGGCATGCTAAATTCATGGTGTTCAAGTTGTTGGTGAATTTCTTATTATTGTTTTGAAGAAATCAATATTTAATTAATTCAAAAAGTTTTTTTTGCCCTACATAATTTTATTTATGTGATTCTCAGGATTTCAAAAATGGGTTCTTTCAGTCCACTTATTGTGATTCTTAAAGAAAATAAACTTACTGGACCTAATTATATTGACTGGAAACGTAATTTGGATATTGTTCTGACTGCTGAGGAGTACAAATATGTACTTGTTGAGGAATACCTACCTAAGCCTGATGCTAACTCTGATGAATAGGTCAAAGAGGCTTATAAGAAGTGAAAAAAGGCAGATGAGATGGCACGGTGTTACATTCTGGCATCTATGTCAAATGTACTGCAACATCAGCATCATGCCACGACCACAGCTTATGACATGATGTATAACCTCAAGGAACTCTTCGAACATCAGAGTAGAGCAGCTAGGCAATTTGCTATGAAATATTTGATGAATACAAAAATGGCTGAGGGTACACCAGTAAGGGATCATGTTCTCAAGATGATGGGTCATCTGAATGAGTTGGAGATCCTTGGAACTGAAATCGATAGAGAATCCCAGGTCGATATCATTCTCGGTACTCTACCTAAAAGTTTTGACAATTTTTGCCTTAATTATAACATAAAGAAAAGGTTGTATAGTTTGGCAGAACTTACAAAAGAGCTACAGGATGCTGAATCTCTCTTTAGGCAGAGTGGTCATATTTTTGTTTCTGAAAAGGCTTCTACTTCTAAGCCAAAAGACGGTAAGAAGAAGAATAACATTCAGAAATATGCAAACTTAGCAAAGAAGGGCATGGGACCTCAAGACGCGGTGAAAAAGCCAAAAGGTAAATGTTTCAAGTGCAAAGGATCAGGACATTGGAAGACTGATTGTCCACTTATCAAACAAGGGAACAAAGAAGGTATATCTCATTTACTAGTAGTTGAAACATGCTTAGCGGTGTTATCTACCGACACCTGGTGTGTAGACACAGGAGCCACTAATCATATCTGCAATACATTACAGGGGTTCTAGAAAACCAGACGGCTTAGTGATGGAGAGATATACTTGTTCATGGGTAATGCTACAAAAGTATCGGTCATTGCATTAGGAGATGTTACTTTATCTTTTGGTAGAAATAAGTCTTTGACATTGAGAGATTGTCTTTATGCACCTTCACTTAGAAGGAATTTAGTTTCTGTTTCTATGTTAGTTAAGGATGGATATTCAGTTTATTTTAATGACAATATTGTTATAAGAAAGAATAAATATTTTATCTGTTCGGGAGCATTGGTTGATAATCTGTATGTCATTAATCATATTTCGCCCGCAATGTAACTTATGGAAATGAATAATATGCCATCTAACTTAAATAAGAGAAAAGACCTTCTTGTATGAACCAAACATATCTTTGGCCCTTACGATTGGGGCATATTAACCTAAGAAGGATTCAAAGACTGGTTGAAGATGGACCTTTGAGTTCATTGGAAGTGGAGGAACTACCAGTCTGTGAATCCTGCTTGGAAGGTAAAATGACCAAAAGGTCTTATACGGCAAAGGGGTATAGGGCCAAAGATGTGTTGGAATTGGTTCATTCTGATTTGTGTAGACCCATGACTATCCAAGCAAGAGGTGGCTTTGAATATTTTGTCACATTTATTGACGATTATTCAAGGTATGGATACATTTATTTGATGCGCCGTAAGTCTGAGTACTTTGAGAAATTCAAAGAGTACAAGGCTGAAACGGAGAAACATCATGGAAAATGTATTAAGTCATTACGATCATGATCATGGTGGCGAGTACCTCTTTGGAGAGTTCAAGGATTATTTATTAGAGGCTGGGATTGCATCCCAATTGACTGCACTTGCAACGCCCCAACAGAATGGTGTAGCTGAAAGAAGGAATAGAACTCTTATGGAGATAGTTAGATCAATGATGAGTTATTCGAATTTACCCGATTCGTTTTGGGGATATGCCTTAGAGACTGCAGCTTATATTTTGAACTTGGTTCCTTCTAAGTCAGTACCTCTTACTCCTACAGAGCTGTAGATTGGGCGTAAGCCTAGTCTGAAACATGTTCGTATTTGGGGTAGTCCAGCACATGTGCTGATTGGGAAAGCAGATAAGTTGGAATCTCGTGCAGAAGTACGCTTGTTTGTGGGCTATCCAAGAGGAACAAAAAGAGGTTTATTTTAAAGTCCTAAGGATCAGAAGGTCATTGTTAGCACCAATGTCCGATTCTCAGAGGAAGACTATGTGATGAACCATAAACCCACAAGTAGAGTTGTTCTAGAAAAACTAAGATGTGAGACACCAAGTACTTCAGTACCAACAGTACAAGAGGATGAACCACAAATAACTGCACAACATGTTACAAATGTTACACCACAACCGATAGTGTCTTTTCGTAGTGGGAGGGTTATGATACAACCTGATAGATATATGTTCTTGGGAAAGTCGTCAGACTTCGTCCCTGAGAAACAAGATTATGATCCCTGTACCTACAATAAAGTACTCCAAGATAAAGATACAGAGTCTTGGCAAAAAGCAGTGATATCTGAAATAGAATCTATGGATTCTAATCAGGTCTGGGAGCTTGTAGAACAATCCGTTGGTGTAAAAGCCATTGGATGCAAGTGGGTCTATACGAGAAAAAGAGGATCATACGGTAAGGTTGAAACCTTTAAAGCTCAGCATGTAGCAAAAGGTTTTACTCAAAGAGAGGGTATCGATTATGAGAAAATCTTTTCTCTAGTTGCCACGTTTAAGTCTATCCGGATTCTTTTATCTATTGTAGCTCATCTCGATTATGAGATTTGGCAAATGGATGTCAAGACAGCTTGCCTTAATGGAAGTCTTGAGGAAGACATCTATATGAAGCAACCAGACGGGTTCATTAAAAAGGGCCAAGAGCATCTTGTTTGTAAGCTCAAGAAGTCCATTTATGGACTTAAGCAAGATTCCAGATCTTGGAACATATGTTTTGATCAGGTGATAAAATCCTATAGATTTGATCAATGTCAAGATGAATCATGTGTATACAGAAAGTGTGACAGAAATGTGGTAGTATTCCTAGTACTTTATATGGATGACATCTAGCTCATTGGAAGCAATATGAAGGTGTTATCTGATGTAAGGGTATGGTTATCCAAACAATTTGATATGAAGGACTTGGGAGAAGTAGGTCACATCCTTGGGATCAAAGTTCTACGAGATCGTAAAAAAAAGATGTTGGGCTTATCCTAAGCTTCCTATATCGGTACTGTACTAACTCGATTTAGTATACAAAATTCTAAGAAAGGTTTCTTCCCTTTTAGACATGGAATTGCTCTATCAAAGAAGAAGTATCCGAGGACACCTAAAGAGATAGAGAACATGAAGGCAGTTCCTTATGCTTCAGCAGTAGGAAGCTTAATGTATGCAATGCTATGTACGAGACCAGACATCTACTTTACCGTAGGCATGGTCAATAGATATCAGTCTAACCCAGGACAAGAGCACTGGACTGCCGTAAAGCATATTTTGAAGTACCTGAAAGGGACGAAAGAGTATATGCTAGTTTACCAGGCAGATTGTTTAGTTCCCTTGGGGTATACAGACTCAGATTTTCAGTCAAATAGGGATTCCAGGAAATCTACCTCAGGTTATGTGTTTACTTTGGGAGGTGGAGCCATTGTGTGGAGGAGTATCAAGCAAAAATGTATTGCTGATTCCACCATAGAAGCCGAGTATGTGGCAGCCTCTGAGGCAGCCAAAGAAGCGGTTTGGCTCAGAAACTTTCTATTAGACTTGGATGTGGTACCTAGTTTGCCTAAGTCTATTACACTTTATTGTGATAATAGTGGTACAGTTACAAACTCGAAGGAACCACGAGCCCATAAGACAGGTAAATACATTGAGCGCAAGTACCACCTGATACGAGATTTCATAAAGAAAAGAAAAGTTGCTGTGATCAAGATAGCATCAGCCGACAACCTAGCTGATCCCTTTAAAAAGAGCTTACCAGCTAAGGCTTTTGATAGTCTTGTTGAGGGAATGGGAGTCAGATGTGTAGCAGCATAGCTTTAAGTATAAGTGAAAGATTTGTAACAGTATACTGAAAATCAATGCTTTGAGTATAAGTGGGAGATTGTTAGGGTTATATACTAAAAGCATCACTTTTGTAGTAACCTTATTTTCTTAAATTTTGAATGAGAATCATGTGGACAAATGTTTGCATATTGTATTTGTTGCAAGTGTTAATGCAAATGTCTGATAGTCTATATTATAGATAATATGGTGTGTGGTGTCACACAAAATATCATATTATCAGTTTCCTATGGAGTATATAAATAGTTCAAAACCTAGATAGACTTGGGCAATCTAGTGGAAAGGTTGTAGTGTAATCTGGTATTAGTCTATCTTGACTACAAGTTTACACTGGTACACTTTGTGTGTATTGAACATGACCACTTGAGGTTGTTCTCTTTGTACTGACTACATAAGTGAACAAACACCTATGTTATTATGGATGCTTGTGCTCTTAATCCGAATATAATAACAGACATGTATATGAAGTGTGCATTACTTTGACTCATGAAAAAGTGAGATTCATTATGGATCAACAACCTCTATGAATTGGGTAATAACATTGTATGTATGATGGGCTATTGATTATAAATAGAATTCTTGTCCAGATACATCGGATTGATGATGTCCCCTTAAGGAGCTCATAAGGATTGTCATGTAAACCCTGCAGGCGGATTATATCCGACATGACAAATAAAGTTGAGCGGTACTACTTAAGAATAAAAGATGTCGAATCAATATAGTTGTCAGTAACTTAATTTGATCGACGGACATACGATATCTTAACATGGGGAGCCAAACGAGCATATAATAAAAGGAGCCCACAAACATAATTTGGGATTATGGAGGTAGTGCAATAATAGCTCATTAGTGGACCGAGCTATTGTTCATGGGCCTGGATTGTGTGTTCGGGCTGAACATGGGATATCCAGATCCGTTAGGAGGCCTAACCCTAATTTCTCCTCATGGTCCCTGTCGTAGCCTATATATATCCTCTATTCTCTGGCCGCCAAATTACGGATTAAAAATCTGAAGCTTTCTTTAAATTTGTGATTCACGTAAGAAGAGAAAGAGAGGGCTGCCAAGGAGAAAAAAAGGTTGGAAGATCGTCACCCACATGACGTCCAACTCGAGGAAGGAATATGTGCAGAAGATCCTGGGGTCGTCCGCTTGAGATTGCTAGAAATTACTTGTCTTCTTTCTGCCGCAGGTATAATTCGTGAACCCTAGTTTCTGCCTATGAAGGGTTAGAACACGTATTAAATCTCTTTAACTTTCTATCGATCAATACACACATCAATGTAAGGGTCCTAGAAATCCCCAGTTCCATCAACCAAGCCAAACCAAAATAAACCAAGCCAAGACTAGGCTAGCAAGTCAAGCCCAAATACGGGTCAAAATCTATATACATACACTGGAAATACGTACAACGGAAGATGGGAGTGACAATCTCTTCTCCTATAGCCTATACATTCAAGAGCTTATTCTTCTCATCTAACTAGCCACAAAACTTTCCAAGCCCCCAAGGTGCTCAGTGAGAGTCAACTAGATATTTGTTTGCAAGAGTTTTAAAAGAAGTCACTTGGATAATTCTAAGTTTTGCCATCCGCGAGTCTGTAAGAAGTTGGCGTGCTCTTCTGAGCAAAGGCACGTGGTTGTATGCTATTTCATAAATAGTGGTTTTCAATCCTGAGCTAGAGTTCTCAGGCCTGGACTAGTCCAAAATGAGGGAAACCAGGTTAAAAACTGTTGTGTCTACGTATGCTTCTCTGATCTCTATTTTTATTCCACACTTATACTCTGATTATTATTTCTGTTGGGTTACTTGAATAGAGTTAATTTTTAATTGGATATTACCCACATATACTCTATTCACTCCCATCTAGAGTTGCCTACATGTACTTTAAAACTCATCCACAAGTCCTGCTCAAAACTGCTCTCGGATACACCGCAGAGCAACATCGTCGAACTGAGTCGACTTGATCCTCTCCATCAAGTTCGACTGAATTTGTAAACCCCACATCTGCATCTCAACTCCCGGCACTATCACCTCGATCACCAGGCTCTCAAGATCTGCTAACAAGTGACGATCTACCGTCAAACACATGGCTACCGAATATCTGCTCAAAGAGTCAACAACCATGTTGGCCTTCCATGGATAATACTGCAATGTAATGTCGAAGTCCTTCATCAGCTCCAACCATCTTTGATGCCTCATGTTGAGCTCTTTCTTAGTAAACACATACTTCAAGCTTTTGTGGTTTGTGAAGATCTCTACTCGCTCTCTATATAAATAGTGATTCCACAACTTAAGAACAAAAATAACTGCCACCAACTCCAAATCATGGGTAGGATAGTTCTTCTCATGAGGACGTAACTGCCTGGAAGCATAGGCAATCACCTTCCCATGTTGTTGTAAGACACAACCCAGACCCTTCCCTGAGACGTCACTGTAGATAGTGAACCCGCCTGATCCTGATAGAAATGTCAAAATCAGAGCCATCGTCAACCTTTTTTTCAACTCATCAAAGGCGATCTGAAACTCCTCTGTCCAAATAAACTCTGTGTCCTTTCGGGTTAGCCTGGTGAACGGCTCTGCAACCCAAGAGAAATCATGAACAAACCTCCTGTAGTAGCCTGCCAATCCCAGGAAGCTCCTGATCTCCGTAACTGAACTCGATGTTGTCCACGCCTCAACTGCCACGATCTTCCTCGGGTCGACTAAGCTCCCATTCTCGGTTATAATATGACCTAGAAAATCAACTCGATCTTGGAAGAACTCACACTTCGAGAGCTTGCCATAAAGCTCCTCCTTTCTAAGAGTCTCCAGAACCACTCTCAAGTGCTCCTCATGCTCCTCTAGGTCTTCGATTACACCAAGATGTCGTCGATGAACACCACCATGAACTTGTCCAAGTACTGGTGGAACACCTTGTTCATCAGGTATATGAACACCGTCGGGGCGTTAGTTAACCCAAACGGCATCACCATGAACTCAAACTGGCCATACCGTGTCCTGAATGTTGTCTTCGGAATTTCCTCCTTCTTCACCTTCATTTGATGGTTACGTGACCTCAGATCAATTTTGAAAAATATCCTCACTCCGCTCAACTGATCGAACAGATCATCGATCCTAGGCAGCGGGTACTTGTTCTTGATCATCAGGCTATTGAGAGCCCTATAGTCGATACACATCCGTACCGACCCATCCTTTATTGGTACAAAGAGTACCCGTGCACCCCACGGTGAAGAACTCGATCGTATGAAACCTTTGTCCAGCAACTCATCCACCTGCTTTTTCAACTCCACCAGTTCACTGTTGTTCACTCTATAGACGTGCTGAGATATCAGTTCTTCGTTGGGCACCAAATCTATAGAGAACTCTACATCTCTGTTCGAAGGTAACCCTGGCAACTCCTCCAAAAATACATCTATGAACTCAGCTATCAATAGATGTGGCACGCTCTGCTCCTCTACTGAGACTCCGCAGAAAACTTCATTGCTTTGCTCCATCTCCCGTCTAGCGAACTCGAACTCTGGCTCTTCTGGCGAACGAAAAATAATACTGCCACCGTAATAATCTATAATGGCATGGTGCCTGCTCAACCAGTCCATCCGGAGTACTATATTATAGTTCGGTAATGGCATTACGAGCATACTCACATCCAGTTCTCGGCCTCCCAAAACTACTCTTCGATCCTTTCAATTATCACAAACGATGATGATACCACCCCCAGTCGTGATCTTGCAAGTCCTAGGAAATGATTCAGAAGAAAGATGGTGTGTAATAGCAAATGATACAGACACAAAACTATGGAAAGCACCCGAATCAAATAAAATAAATACGGGAATAGAGTCGAGAAGAACAAAACCTGCAATCAGGTCTCCTACTGCCTCTACATCCTCAGCTGAAATGGCGAAAGCTCGCCCCTGCTGACCTCCTCTAGCCTGCTGCTGGTGCTGGATAAACTTCTACTGCTGAGTCTGCAATGGTCCCTTTTGCTGTCCTATCGGAGCCTTGGCTCCCGTTCATGAGCTGTATGTCCCAAAGACATAGGACAGTCCATCAGCTGATGCTCCGTTGAACCGTAAAGTAGGTACTTGCCTAGCCTCCTCATGCAGTAGTTCCACCCATGCCCTGGCTTCTTGCAGAAGGTGCAACTGATGGCTTACTACTGTCTAAGTGGCTGATGTATCTGCCTTTGCTGAAAAAGTGTACGACCCTGACTCTGAAACTGCTGCTGGAAAGGTTTCTACTGATGGTGTTGCTGAATATGGGGCCACTTGGCTGGGCCTCCATTGCCACCGGCTCCATGTGAATTACGACCTCTCTTCAACTTTAGTTCAAGGTCATCCTCCGCTGCCATAGCTCCCGACAGAATCTCCTCAAAGGTAGCATCTCTATCACTCTTGGTCAAGGACTTGACTTCTTTGACCAAGCCCTTCCTGAACATCCTATACTCGCCGTCTAGTTAAGGCCCTCAACGAATCTGCCCAGGCGGCAGAACTCTCTGGCATACTCCTCTACTGTCTGGTTCTCCTGAACCAGGATCTCGAACTATGTCTCCAAGGTGCCAAGTGTTGTGTCAGGGAAGAACTTCTCCTTGAAGTGCTTCTTGAAAGCCTCCTACGTCTTCCCCTCCGTACTAACTCTGGGGTTGGTCTGGTACTATGTGTGGGCAAGGTCCTGCATCTGGCTGCCCATTGCCTCTATCTGAATCCCATCTGGTATCAGTGCGAGGCGAAAGATCTCCTCTATATGTTCGATCCAGTCATCGGCATATAAGATACCGTCAGTATCCTTGAACTCTCGCGGCCGCATCTTCTGAAAGTCCTGAATGTCCGAGGTCCTCGGTTGGGACTGCTACTATATCTGACCTCCCTGCGGCTGGGCGGTCACCTTCTGTACTGCTACCATGGCCAGCTGATGGGCATTGTCGATGTCCTACCTCATGTCTATCGACTAGCGCTGTTAAGCCTACATCATCTGCTGGAAGAAGGCAAAAAGCTGAGCTGCATCCACTGATCCCGAAGGTGGCTGCTGCTGGGATACCGCTGGGATGACTGGGGTAGGCCTCCGAACAGGTGGAGTTGCACCCCCAATTGTGGCAGATGCTCCAACATGAGGAGGAACAAGGGGAGCTGCGGTCCCAGGGCTCTGCCAAACCGGACGAAAAGTGGCAGACCTCTCAGTGGTATCCCCTGGGCCGGAACGATGAGATCGTGTCAGCACCACCCTGGAGACAGATCAAACAAGGAAATTAATACTTAGAAGGAAGCGATATAATAAAAGGAGGACAGTTTTATTCAAAGGAAGGAAATATCAGCAAGAATTTATATGGCAGGAATTTAGATAAGAGTTTTTCCAAATGTGATTGAGTACCTTAAGACTTATATCCTATATCTACTGCAGGTTGTAGTGATACTCTAGTTCGAGTACCACAACAAAATCGTACTAGTTGTGACTCTCTTCTAGACCTGCACGGGCCACCACTAAAAACGTGTCACGACCTGCACCCAGTGTAGGGGCACGAGAAGTGGGTACATCCAGTCTATGCCGCAGTGTCGGTGGTAGAACTCTGTCCTAGATCACAACATATAATAATATATAATTATATATATACAATAATATACTCTCCAAAAGGGAGGACAATACAGAAGGTACAACTCAATCACAATATCTAAGATGGAAATAGAAAGATAAGATAGATAATCTCAACAGAGAACTACAAACAAACAAAATAAGTCCGGGTGTTTAAACAACACCTAAATCCAAATATCTGAAATATATCAAGGCAAAACAACTAAAATAAGATAACTAGTCTAGCAATCTAATCTAGACAATGTACAAATCCTCAGCAACTGCTGGATCCTCTTGGGGGTCCAAGTCACCTGTGTCATCTAAGCCAGCACCATAATATGTAGGGCAGAACTCCTCCTCATCCTCTGTAATATTTTTAACAGGTCCAATCAGGACAGGAACGAATACATATCTCTCACACAGTTTATATCATGATAGGAAATGTAAAGCAAGCTATAAAATAAGATACATAAAACGTTGTAAGAAATAAACATGAAGACTAAAGAAATATCTGATAAATTAAAATACAAATATGGTAAGTAAAGACTGTAAGTGACTAAGTGATTTAGAGAACAAGATGGTTATGTAAACGGCTTGAATAGCACATGACTAAGCTACATAATTTGCACAAGATTACCTACTTTGGAATTGTTAACATGACCACTTCTACTCCCTCGTACCCCATCAATACACAAGGATCTAGACAGGTTATGTTATTGTACATGAAAGTTTATACATGAAGCTCATGAGATCATGAGAGTACATGAGAGCACATGAGTGTACATGAATAATAAGAGTCCAAGGAATACAAGATGTTCGTGAAAAATACATGATATGATGTATTCGATGAACCTGAGGGGGATAACATCTCATAAAAAGATCCATATAGTACTAATCCGTGATAATATCGTGACAGCATCAAATAAAGTAGTCTATAACAAGAATATAATTCCTAGCAAGTATAAAACGGTCAGAGAATGTACTCGCCTGATAATCTGAACTTAAAATAAAGTAACTGAGTCCTATTTAGAGCAACCACAGGTTACAAAGTATCTAATATGAATTAAAGGAAGTTTACAAGGCATCTTATATGATTCTAGATCATTCTAGGCCAAAGTCAACTCTTTGTCAACTCTGGTCAACCATTCTTGTCAAATTAGGTCAAACCTAAGTCAACTAGTCGATTAGTCTAGGGTTTGGTCAAACTTAAGTCAACATGTAAATTTAAGCCTATTAGAGTCAATTTCAGGTCAAGGTTGACCCACAGTTGACTTTGGTCAACTTGGTCAACTAACTAATCAAGTGTGCCTAATTAGGTCTATAGGGTTATTTCTAATCACAACTAGCCATATGCTATGAAATCCTATAACAATATCATATATACACATTAAATTACAATATATAATATATATATACATGTACATACTAATATACATATGTATATAAGGAAAGGGATGAGAGGCAAGTGAGTGTGTGTATGTTGTGTACTGCTAGTAAGGGGTGAACCCAAATCTCAGAAATGGGATTGAAAACAAGCCAACTCTAAAGCCTAAACTCAAAGTATCAAATATCAATACCTAACAAACAACCCATTATCAAATACATAAGCCTAAACCAAAACAAATCAACTCTGAACATAACTCAGAATCGAACTAAAGCTAAACATCAATATCAACTCAGAAATCTGAGTTGAAAACTAAATCAAATCTCTAATTCGAAAACCAAAACACACAAACCCAACTCAACTCAAATTGGAAATCAAAAAATCCATTCACTAACCCAACTCAAAACCAAAAATCTCAAATTCACATCCATACACCGTGCAAACTGGAAACAGGGAGGGTGTGTGTGTGTGTCATGCTCCTGTCTAAACAGAACCAAAACAGTGTCCACAATACGTCCAAATAGTGCGTATCCGAAATAGTACTCGTGCATGTGTGTGCGGGGTGTGTCGAGCACTATAGGACTCGTCGTGTGCAACGAGAAGCCTCGTGCTCATGCCAGGGGGTAGCTAGGGTGTTAGGGTACGCGTCTAGGGCCCTAACTCGTGTCTACGAGTCGCTGTGTCGTATGTCCACATGCCTATCGAGGAGGGGCTGCATGTGCGTGTGTGTGCGGCCTCGTGGGGAGGTGTCGGCCGCAATAGGACACGACACACGCCACCATGTGTCACGTGCTCGTGTCCATGGGTAGCCTAGGTATAGGGCTAGGTGTTGGATACCCTGCCTCGAGTCCATGTGTCCTCGTGTCCGAGTTATAAACCCGTGTAAGAGCCAAAAATCACGTGTGTGCACAGCAGGCCGAGATCCATGCGAGCTTGATAACTTTGTTCACACTCAACAAAACTTCATAAAATTTTATGACCACGTGGACAGAGTTTGCCCCCACGTGTCCACCAAATTTCACCCCAAACCGTGTCGTGTCCATCGAGTTATGGCACTGGAGAGGCAGGACAGTACACGGGGGCTCGTACTACGTCTCCATGTCCGATTTGGATATAAAAATCGTGCCAAAACAAACTCAGGAATAGGGTTTTAGAATCCCCTCATATAGGGCTACAAATATATAACATTGATTTTGAAAAACAACAACTTTTAATTCTATGAGGCATTTCATCAAACACATGTTACAATACACCGACACGCCTCCGATACACATATCTAACGGACACGAAATCTTACCAAACTACATCTACAGGTCTAGGGTACCTAGATGCATGCTTCTGTGAAGAAAAATTAGAATTTAAATGAGTTTAGAAGCATTTACCTATTGAGAGTTGTAACCTCTCTTTCCAAATTTTAATTAATTATTTATTTATTTTATTTTTATTTTTAAATATTTTCTTGTAGGAAAATTTTAATTTTGTAAAAGGTATCTTGGACGACGACGAGATTTGTCGAACTGTTTTCAAATTACTGTTAAATCAGATATTTGGGGTTTATAAGCTATTTATTGAATTATTTTGATAATATTAATCATATTTAGTTCAATTTTGTTATATTTAGATTTGATCTAACATCTGGCTAATAGAAACATATATATATTTGTTTGATAATTATAAGAAAAATACTTTACCATTTTAATGATACTATACTTGTAGATTTATTGGCTTACCACTATCGCTTATTTTAAAGGTTGGTTTTATAAAAATTTATTTTAAGTATCATCAGATATTATTTAACTTATTAATATATTAAGAAATCCCATAGCATATGACCTAAATTATTACTTCTACTATTATTGTTACCACTAGTATTACTATCAATAGTATTATAATTATTACCATGATTAAATAGCCTAAGAAAGAAAGAGATTTCGTAAAAACCCATTTGTCAAAGGGCTTAGAAAAAAAATTCCAATACAAATTCTATTCCCAGGCCAACTGCTCAAAATCGTTAGGAGATAACTCATAAACCCCTAAATGGTCTACTCAAATCTGAATTGAAATCAACCACTTATCTCCTTCATCATTATCTCTTTCCTCATGACCAAATGTTATATATAAGGAGTAGCAGCCCAACCCTAATTGGACCATGGCAGCCACGCCATCAATCCCTTGCCTTCTTGCACATAACGACCAGGCCACCCCCGGCTCCTGCCACCATCACCCATAATCCCCATGACTACCATCGCTTCCCTTCCTCCCCGTACACCATAGAGACACCCTCATGTCCGATGCCACTACTGTCCGACATCTAGCCAACAAAACCAACCCGTCACAAATTTCCACCATCATCAGCAATATTACCACAGAAATGCCATCACCACCATCGTGTCCTCGTATCTGTGTCCATGTTCGGGATCATCAACCATTGGCCCATGCCATCACTGCAAACCACCACATACACCACCATTCCCAAACCAAAAACCTCTCATCTCGAATTTGGGACCACCGGCTCCGACGTTGCCCAGAAGACCGTGCCGCCAATGGGCCGTGAACGTCGTCACCGGCTCTCCATCCAGGCAGGCGGCCATAAATTACTGCCCTTCACTGTGCGCTTCCATCGCCGTGTGGTCTCCTCGACCCTGTCCAGACCGTACCGCCGCCAGAGAACCCTCCGCAGCAAACCGCTCTATAGGCCCCCACCTTCCCCTCTGAGCGCCTCTGGCGATTCGGTCGGTTAGCACCACCGTGTCAACGCACTGAACACCACTACCACCCGTGCCCTAGCCGCTAGCAGCCGTACGAGCGCTTCCGTGCCAGTACAGCCGACGACAAGCCCCGAGCTTTTTCCTGCGTCGGCATCCGCCTCCGTGTGCGTACGCCCCTCGGAGAGCTCTCCCTTCGTTCCTCTCGGCCGGGCTCGTGTCAACGACCAATGGCGCGACTGACCCTGTTCCTCGGACGCCTTCATGGGGAGGTCCTCCTTGCTTCTGCGTCCAGCACCTCCCCTCGACGAGCGCCACCGTGCGTCGAACCTCGACGTCATGGTCGTCTCCTCGAACTGCCGCTGAAGGCGAACGCCCCGTTCTGACCAGCTGAGACACTGCCCTCCTCGATCCTCCCTGACAAGCTCCGCCATGTCATGGTTCGCAGGCGCCGCGTCCCTCCTCGTCGAGTCAGCGAGCGTCCCCAATGCTCGAGCCCTTGCCGACGTCAAACCCGAGAGTCCCCGGAGTTCCCTTAGTGAGCCCTGCTTTCTCTACATTGCCATTACCCCTGGGCGAAACCCCCTTTGGTATTTTGCCTCCCTTCCTCGATGAGTGTTGGCTGCTCCTTCCTGCTTTCAATCTCTCTTTCATATTTTTAACATATGTTTGACTCTGTTGGGAAGAGTGACGATAAGGTTGCTCTTTGTTTTATTATAATGTCACGGGAACAAAGGACTGAGAAGAGTAATAAGTGGAGTATATTAATATTCTATTATTATTAGCAGTATAGTATTTGATTTAGTATTTGTAGCCATTGTTAAGTTTATGTTAATATTATTTTAATTATTATTATTATTTATTATAGTTTTACAAACAGAATAACAGTTTAGTGATTTATTTCTTTTTAGGAAGAGGGAAGGGAGAGAGTCCAATGGGCCGGGTTGCAACTGTAGGCTATTGGTATTATGGACTTTGGATTTATGAAGCAGCTGAGTTTGTTTAAATAATTTCAAAAGACAGTTGGGTTGATATATATATTTGGTTATTTTAACTATATAAAACTATTTATGAATTAGGGCCATGTTTTAATAGTTGAATTGGGCCCAATAGACTTATTGGTAGATTTCAGCCGTATGTTTACGAATATTTTCTAAGTATATGCTTTCATTATTATTATTAATATCTTATTTTACAATAAGAATATTTGTGTATGTCGAGTGATATTAGTACTTAATAGAAAAAATTATATTATTATTTTAGGATATTCTAATATGGGGTTTCACTAAAAGAAAATATATACGTAGTATTATTAGGTATTTTCAAGGATTGTTTTGACCTAAATATATATATATATGATAAAATTGGGATTTTGCCCAAAATCGATTTTCTAAGTTTTCCAAAAAAACATGGTTTTAACCTAAAGTGCTTTTTTATAATTTTCTAATTATTATCTAAAAATATTGTGATATTATTTTCAAATATAGTAAATAAATTCTAATTAGCTATAGTTATTTTCTAAATATATATTCTTCCTTAATTAGATTTCTATTTCTATATTAAGATTTTTTCTTAAAACCGTGATTAGTCATACGTTTGTATTTTATAATGCTTACTCCCTCATATCGACCTAGGCTAATCGGACTAGTCTGAACTCAATGGAATTGTTAGTTTCACCAGCAAAGTACCACAGGCAAGTACACTTTCTGATTGCTTTTCGATTCATAGTAGTCTATACATTTCATGTTTATACATATGTCTTGCTGCTTGTTGACGCGCTCGTCACACGGAGTAGTCGGGAGGAGAAATATCTTAGTAGACATATGGACTACCTAGAACTATCCCCATAATGTTTATTCGTGAATAATAGCATCTGCACACGACACGTGCAGGTGCCGGATTTACCCTCTAGCCGTTCACATGTCGAAACGGATATTTCAAATCACATAGGTAGTTGTATTTTATTTGTTTTCCTTGTCTTCTTCCCCACCTGCCATGTCATCAGTTACTTTTTAGTTTCCATATCTCATATGTTATTTTCATGTCTTGTTAATTCTATTATGTTTACGCATTGCCGTCGGTTTGTGTGCTTGTTCCATTTCTGACTGGAAACCAACATTTTTTAGGTTAGTCGTGGCTTCACTTAGCATGGAAGATACGGGTGTACTTGCAGGCCAAGACCTAGAAACTAGTTAGATAACTTAAACTGTTGTAAAGGATGGTGAGACTTTGTATTTCTTTTCAAATATAAATCTTGTAACTGTTGTAATAAATTTTAGAAATGTGAATGAGCAATAAATATATTATTTTGTGATTTTGCGCATCATGGCCGTGACAGCGTTCTACCGTCGACTCTACGGCGTAGGCTGGCTTGGACACATCTCGTATCTGAAAAACGGGTGCGGGTCGTAATAAGAGTTGGGATCTCAATACAAAAGCACTCCAAAAGCCTCGACACCCAAAATTCTACGGTCAAACGCCTCCAATTCCTTGCTAGCTAGCCTCAGCAAGTTTTTCTCCTCCCAAGGATCGCAATGCAATTCGTTTGCTCCAAATCGGATGAGAGATGAGAAAAATAGGCCACTTTGAGGGAAGTAGAAAATTAGGGTTTGTAAAAGAGGCTTGGTGGCTACATGTTATGAATATATAGAGAGGGGGGATATTTGGCCAGCCACATGCTGCTGCTAGGGTTAGGGTTAAGGTTTAGGTATGGGCCAAAAACTCTACTTAATTTTAATAGAAAGCCTTTTAGCAAAAAGACCAAAAGCAATATATTAAAAGAACCTAAAATAAATTCAAAAGTTTCCTAATTAGGACTAAAACTTAAAATTCAAATCTAACTTGATAATTAAGTTTCTAAAGTCATGGTTAGTCTCTAATCATGGTTAACTAAGGTTAAACCAACTACTAACACAAAAGCACCAATTAAAATATTATCAAAAATTCAAAATCACACAATTACCAAAATACCCCTAATCTAGAAAATTTGAAGTGACAAAGGATATACACGTTGATCTCGAGAAAGTCAAAGCCAATCAAGAGATGCGTCCTTCATGCAACCTAAAAGAGCTATAAGGATTCCAGGATCGACTTACGTACATCAAAAAGATTCATCTCAAATCTCTCTGGACGCTGCAGACCATTCACTAAACTAATGAAGAAATTTGTGTCTTTCACTTGGACTGACGAATGCCAGCAAGCATTTGAAGACATAAAGAGGTGCTTGATGAATCCTCCAATCCTGGTTCCTCCAATCACATGAATACCCTTCCTGATGTATGTTCGAGCAATAGATCATTCCCTGGGTGCCCTACTAGCACAGAAGAACAAGAAAGGTCATGACCAAGCAATTTATTATCTCAGTCGTACATTGATCGATGTTGAATATCGATATAGCCCGATAAAAAAAGAATGTTTAGCCCTGATGTTCGCTGTTCAGAAAACATGAATTATATCACGGGCCAGACCATTCATGTCATCTCCAGAGTCAATCATCTATAGATTTTGATGAAAAAGCCTAGTACACTCAATTCTACACTAGCTACATGGGCTATATTGCTAGCACAATATGATATGGTCTATGTCCCTCAAAAGTCTGTTATGGGTCAACCCCTAGCTGACTTCTTGGCTGCTCATCTAATTCCTGAAACTTCTAAGCTCTATGGTGAAATTCCTAATGAAACTCTGGAATCTAATATGATTTCAAAAGGAATACTTGCTTGGCATCTATTCTTTGATGGTGCATCCAGAATTGGACCCAACGGTATCATTATTGCTGAAGTTAGAATTGTTCTTGTATCACCAGAAGGGCTAGCTATCTAAAGAGCCTATTCTCTGGACGAGCTATGCTCTAACAATGTTGCTGAATACAATGCTCAACTCATCGGTCTTCAATTAGCTAAACAATTAGATATCGAATATCTAGAAGTATACAGAGACTCTAAACTGATTGTCAACCAGTTTAGAGGCACGTATGAAGTTCGACATCAAGATCTCATTCCATACCAAGAAGCAGTAGTCAAATTGGCTACATCCTTCAAAGGTTTCTTCATTGAACATGTACGTCGAGCTTGTAATACAGAAGTGGATGTACTCGCTAATCTTACAGCAGTATTAGCGATTCCTGTAAAAAGACAACAAATGATTGTTATCGCTAATAGGAAATTATTCCACATCGAGAATAATTTGAATGTTGAAATTTGCAATTCAGTTGAAGTTGGTACTACTAGCAAAGACTGGAGGGCTCCTTTCATCGACTTTGCGGTACATGATATCTTACCCGAAGATCTCAAAGAATCAATAGCAATCCATCGATGGTCGCTTCGATTCTATTACAATCACTCATCCAAAACACTATACAGATGATCATTTGATGGTATGCTCCTACGTTGACTTGTGGGAGATGAAGCAAAGAAGATACTATATAAAGCTCACGATGGTGTCTGTGGTATATATTAGCCTGGTCCTAAGCTATAGGATCGTATCTGACACATAGGATACTATTGGCCCACCATGGTGTCGGACACAATTGAGTATGCAAAGTATGCCGAGATGTCAAATTCATGCAGATTTTATTCATCAACCATCAGAATTTCTACATCCGACTACAGCATCCTGGCCTTTCAAAGCTTGGGGCATGGATGTCATCGGTCCTATCAATCCGCCCTCATCTTGAGCACATCGGTTTATCCTAACGATAACCAATTATTTCTCAAAATGGGCAGAAGCTATACCCTTAGTAGAAGTCAAGACATGTAGTGTCATCAACATCATCAAACATCATGTAATTTATAGATTCAATGTTCCTCGACGAATCATCCATGACAACGGACCTCAATTCATCAGTCAGAAATTCACTCGATTATGTGGACAATCGGATCAACAATGTCGCTTCTACAGCCTATAATCCTGCAGCTAACAATTTAGCCGAAGCATTCAACAAAACAATCATCAAGCTTCTCAAGAAGTTTGTTTCTACCAATAAACAAAACTGGACCGAAAAGCTTGGAGAATGTCTATGGACTTACCATACTGTCGTACGCACTCCGACTGCTGTACATCTTTCTCTTTGGTGTATGGATACGAGGCCGCCATACCTTTAGAAATCCAAATCCCATCACTGAGAATAGCTATTGCCAATGAACTAACAAAATAAAATAATGATCGTCTTCAACTTCGGAAGCTTGAAGCTCTCGACGAGAAGTGGCTACTAGCTCAACAACTATCGAGCTATATCAAGCCCGTATCTCAAAAGCCGTCAACCGTAAAGTCAAAGTACGAGCATTTCAAAAAGGCGAGCTGGTCCTTACTGTCAGATATCCCATGACTATTAGACACATGAGCAAGGCAAGTTCGAACCAAAGTAGGAAGGTCCCTATGTTGTAAGTAAAGTTTTCTCTAACGGAGCTTATCAACTAACCGAGATAGACGGCCAAATTTCTATGATGCCTATCAATGGCAAATTCCTGAAGAAATACTATTTTGAAAGTGTGTACTATGTATATACCCCAAATCATCAAAAATCCCTAGCGGAGTTTACCTATAACAACTACTTCATCTTAACAAACATCATCTTTTGAAACCCAGCTATTTTAAAAGATATCCTATTCTTGAGTCCCAGTTGACCCAAGGATAATCAACAAATATACGAATTCACGTCCACATTACCTCTGAATTCTACTATCTATATTAAATGACTTGTCACATCCATATTACCTCTAATATGTCGTCCCGGAAATGATAATATTTAAAAATTATATTTTGTCATGTCCATATTACCTCTGAACAGATATAATGAGTATTGTTATTTTCGAGAGATATGTCACGTCCAATACCTCCGAATAAATGTCTTATTCCTATCTATTACTTGTGTCTCAAACAGATGCATAATAAGTAATAGAGCCACAAAAAGATCATCAGTTTTTATTCCATGTAATAGCATGCAAACACCAAAAAATTATTACATTCATCGAAAAGTGTTCAAAGCAAAAAACTTATTACAATCTGATAACTTCACTTAGAAGGTTGGGTACTAAGATCAGTAATCAGCTTCTTCAAAGACTCGGCTCGCTCCACCATGGAGTCAATTACCCTTTTCCTGGCCAAGTCTCTCCTGGTCTCTGGTTGCAAAGTTTGTATTTATGTAACTTGACGTTCTATCTCTATACCCTGAACCTGGAGAAAGTCATTCCGTTGCTGAATCAGATCATCCAAATGACTGGAGGTAACTTGATATTATTCAAGCACTTCTTCCTCACGCTTCTTGGCTGTCGTAATTGTGTCACGAAGCTTGGCCATTTCAACTTCCAGCTCTTGAAGACGAGGTTGGCCCTTAGTTGCTTCTCTCTTTCTCCGCTACCTCAGTCTTATAAAGCTCAATTGAAGAGGTAGCTTCGGCAATGCTTGTTTCCATCTTCCCAGATCGTACTGAGAGGGCAACTATAGAAGTGTTCAGGGCAACTTGATGTTCTTCAAATTCATGAGCCATGGCCTCACACTCTGTATCTACGAGTCTCTGTATATTGCCTCTCGTCAGTTCTTGATATGATCTAATGTGATCTTCAAGCTCATCCAAGACGTGCTCTAAGAAGTTGACTCTTTCAGTATCGCCAAGACCGCGTATTGCTTCAATCGCAAAAGAAGAGGTTCTCCTTACTAAATCATAAGGGTAGTTTTTATCCATAGCCATATGAACAAGGGTGCTCAGAGAAGTGAAGAAAGAACTCGTATATGTTTTGATGATGCTATTGGTCATCGTCGATAAACCAGACGTCGCTGCTTCAACATGAGCTCCTCCTTCTACAGAAGATAGAGGAATTACAAATTGTACACCAGGAGATTTTGGTACATGCATCCTTGAAAAGCTTCCTTCTATAGTATGAGTCCCTATGTCCAAGGGAGCCATAGTAGAGCTGAGGCTGAAAGCCGTAGAAGTCAACGGGGCTGCAACAATAGTCCCCACATGACCCTCTACAATCAAAAATAAAAAATAGCAAAGTCATTATATCGCACATCATTGTAGGAGCAATGGTGAATAAAGTCAAAAATTTAGCTGAGCCTGGCAGCGTATATGGAGTCTAGCGAGGTACGGTATCTCGCTCTATAAAAAGCCTTGCCATGATATTCTCGAATATGGCCACTTGGCTGCTTCGAGCTTTCGAACCACCTGACATAAAACGGCTGCTTTCAGCCCCTGATTCAATTCACCACCTGGGGCTGCTACCTCTGCACCCTCTATTTCAAAAACATATTCAGTTCGGGTCTGAATCCCCTTACCATCAATTTTAGGGTTTTCATCACCCTCAACATTCTCAAGACCTTTAGCTAGGTCTTCATTACCTTCATTATCGTTATTAGGGTTCTCGTCGCCCTCAACGTCTTCGAGACCTTTAGCAAGGCCTTCATCATTATCTTCATCATCTGGGCTTTCGTCGCCCTTAATATCAACATCAAAATTCTTATCACCTTGAGGTTCATTGAGATTCTGATCATCATCTTTAGGGCTTTGATGGCCCTCATCTTTAATAGGGTGTTCTTCACCCTCGGCAGCATTTTGGCCATCCTTGGCCATCAAGTTTTCCTCCTCTTAGATCATCGTTTGATCTTCAGAAGCAACATCTATGGGATCTTCTTCAATTAGCTCATCACCGATATCACAGCCATCTAATGCTTCTATCATCTCTTCATCTTCTCGAGAGGGTGCAGAAGTTCGAACAGTAGAGGGAGCTGCAACATCCGGAATAATGTTTTCTGAAGTCATTGTTTCTTCAGGAATTTTGACCCCTGGAACATCACTAGTAAAAGGCGGCAATGTCACACCTACTGCAGCGAGTGTAGATGTAGGAATGGTGATTGTTACAACTACTGGTTCTGAGATAGGAACCAAAGGAATATCTGCTGCATCAGCTGGAGCTGGAATACTGGTTGTTAGGGCCACTGCAAAAAGAAAATATATATCAATACAAATGCTCAATGGTTTAAATATACAAATAACTTTTGTTTGACTGAAAGAGTAAGAGGATCAACTTATGGATCTTGCGACGACAGTGATGGTTCTGGTGGTCCTGGAGAATGCCCCAGCTCTTATGGAGTAGGAGAGGGCACAGTTTCATGTTGCATAATTTTGGAGGTTACTAATTTTCTCCTCACCTTGCACTTAAGTGGTATTTGAGATGATCCCTCGGTTTTACCAGGTTCATCATGCATCCGGCTCTCTTCTAATCCCTTCAGTAAGAATTATACTTTCTTTTGGGATTGAAGAAGGGGTTGCTCCAGTTCCCCTAGGAGAAAGTTCTGCTTCCATTTGTCGCGTCTGAGATCTCATCCTCGCCGTAGGCTTTTCAGTAATAATAACTGCTTCTTTCATTTTTTTTTTCAGAGTCTTTGGGGGAGAAGGAGGCTCGGTTGGGGCAGATTGGGTAGATAATTCCCCAGCTTTCTGTCTTTTGCTAGCGCCTTTCGCATGGGATTTTTTTTTTGCTTCTTAAGCGAGATATGCAACGGATCATTCACTTCATCAGAGAAGCCGACAAGTATAGCTTCTAAAGCCTCGTCAGCAGGAGCATTGTCATCCGCTTCTCTGAATTCCAGATTAATCTTGGCCCCTGCCCGCGATCGTTTGACAATGACAAAACTATCAAACAAAGAGAAGCCTTCGGAGAAGGTATTGGCCGAAGTATAAAAATTCGCGTATGTGTATAACATACGCGGACCCAATTCAATAGTAGCAGAGGGCATTACGAATGTAGCTGTAGTGCCCCTTGTACTATAATATCTCCATCCTCTGGCACCATTCAATCAAGTAGCCAGAAGCTTTTAGGCAAGTGGTTGTGTTTCCAACGTGCATTTGATCGTAGCCAAATTGGCGAGCAAATCGGCTAGGCAGATATGGCTCCAGGAAGCACTCAACCCTGAACCGGTATACTAGGTGAGAGGGTTGATCATCTTCAACCACGTAAAAGTAGCCGAAGGTTGACGAGTAGCCATAGGTTCTAAGTCCATAAGTAGGGAGGAAGATTCTCACAACCAGAAGGAGGAACATAGTAGAATCTCCACTCAGAGCCTATGTTCAATGCCTTTCTGCAATCAGTAAGGGTGTTCACTTTCCATCGTGATGTGGCATAACGTCTGATGAAATCCCCTCCTACAACACCTAAAGCCGGATTCATTAAAATAGGATGGTGCCACATTAACCAGCCAAACAAATAAGTATACGACATCTCAGTACAAGGAAACTCATCTCGGGTGCCGGGATCCACCATCATGGTATTTGTAAAGGAACGAAGACCGGCGTTCAACCGGCAAGTCATCGCAGAAAGAATATCTATTTTTTGCCTAAATACTAAACGCACAGCGGCGAATAGCACACATCGGTAGATTCTGTCAACGGCTCTGGTTCCGGGAACCACGAACCATCGTAGCCACAAGGAGAGAAAGCCTATAAGGGTCGCTTCTCGAGACATCTTTCTACCACCTTGTCTAATATAAGTCTCAATGGGAGTGCCAGCAGTAAACTCACGTCAATCTTCCATCAGCTCATTATCGACATGTTTTGACTCTTCTATCAATCTCTGGATAGTATTGTGGTCAAGCAGTTCAAAAAAGCGAGGCTCATAATCTAGGTGTTCTTGTAGCTTGACTTCCTGGATGTGGCCCAAAAACAGATACACCAACCATTTGGATAGATAACATGTCCCCATTTCATGGCTCTTATATAGAAGAGTGCAGATCATAAAATGACATAACAACTCTTCAAAGACTGCTACCATTTTCAGGTTTTTCTCAACTAAGGCATCCAGTTCCTCATTTATTGGCACGTATTCTTCGTATGGGTGGTCACCCATTGGAAGATGAGAGATATATCGCATCGCATGAAAGGCGAAGTCTATTTCTCCCTGTGGGTCACAAAAGTGCCTATCATGTTGTTATATCTCTTCACTAAGGCTAAAAACAAGTTGGAGTTGGTATAGATGCCGCTGGAAGTAGTCCAGATAGGTTCATAAAGCTCCAAATCAAGAAGCTTGTCCCTAAAGTTATTCAGAGTCCAAACGAAAAGTCGGTTCCAGCATTTGATATCTGGATTCATCAAACCCGTCAGCCGTATATTCTGATTCAGATACTTTCCTTCAGCTTTAGTAAATTAGTTAGCAAAGAAGGGTATCCTAACTGGAATTAGCGTAGACAAATCCTCAGGTGGCACACAACTCGGTCTTAGGCCTCTTAAATAGGTGATGTGCCTCTCTGATGAACTAAAGAAAATGTCCTTCCTCTGAGGACCTACTCTGTGACATATCCTTCCAACCCTAGCCTGCTGGAAAGGGACAGATGCCTCATCATATCAGTGAGATACATTAGTCTGTCTCCACTTTGATAGACTCGCTTTTCCCGCTTCGATTTCGGTTGAGAGTCTTTTTCGATGGCTTCACCAAACAAGAAGGCTGGTTTTCTGTAGGGGACTTGTTCCAAACTTGTGAAGGGTTCACCATTCATCATACATAGTTGAGTTCTGTTATCTTGGGACTCCAACAGAGCTCTTCTAGTAGAAGGAAGATCATATAAGGGAAAAGGACGTGAGACAAATCTTCTTGATACTTTGAGACTCGAAAAGCAGATGCCAATATCTCTGCATTTGGGTCTTCTCTGAGGTCAACTGCATGAAAAGAAGCAAAGGTTAAGATCATGAAGGCAAAAGAGCTTAAATCTCTAAAAATACGCATGCAATGCAATCCTTAAATTGCACATACAATGCAATGGTGCATACAATGCAAAAATAGTCTCTGAGTGGCGCATGATAATCTCTTAAAGTTAGTGCCTTAAGACAATTTTTGTTATTTAAGCCTGACAGTTCTTGAAATGGCGCACATGACAGTTCAAACATTTTTGCTTATATGATAGTTTAAACATTTTTGTGCATATGACAATTCAAACATTTTTTGCGCATATGACAGTTCAAACATTTTTTACGCATATGACAGTTATTGCGCATGTAAGATTTTTTAGCATGCGACACACTTTTTGTATAGACAAAAAGTGCGCGCTATGGCCAACACACTGAAAGAGGTGGCACTATTTGTGGAATTGCACAGCTCCAACCAAGACTCTGAAAGAGATAGTTAGCGCTGGCTTTTTGGTGCTGTCATCGAATGGTGCTAAGCCTACTGTTCATTGTCTTCTCCGATGATCACCTTCAAGCGCTGGATTCGCTTCCTCAGCTCTCGCTGACGGTGGCACGTACTGTGGCGCCCTCAGTGGCGAAGTGCGCGACGGAGCTCTAGCGACTCTCTTTTCCTTATCAGCGGTCGACTTCTTTTGGGCCATCGTTGATGATGATCGAGAAATTTTGAAAATAAAGTAGAGGAAAACGAAGAGCTCGGGTGTAGCTGCCCTTCCCAAAAATTTGGAAATATTTTATTTTTAATTATTTTATTCGAATGGTGATTTTTAGTTTTTATAAATAATTACTTAGTTAATTATCATGTAGATAACTTTAGCCATAGTAGAGTTTTGGAGTACAAGGTGGCTAGGAATCATGGCACAGATAGTGCAGCGGCGTGCTTTGACTAGTGTATTAGCCCTGGTAGGGAAGGCTGAGACATAGTGATGTCCTAACTAGGAAAACCAGGCCAAGTTGCGACTTAACCCTTACCAAAGATTTATTTATTTTATTGAGTTTTTAAGGAAACCGGTTATACCACATTAGCCCAGACTGGACCCCAAACTGAGCCCAAGCCCATGTAGTCATGCGGCACGTCCAATGACATTCGTGTTGGTAAAATTTGGTATGATTGTGTGTATTCTGTATTAGTGATCTAATAATATTTTCTAAGTATTCTTAATTAAATATTATAAATATTATTATTAGTGATATTCAGTGACTTTTGTATAAAATAGGTCCTCATATATTTTAGGGTTTTTAGACTGTACATATTGGTATATACACCTTTATTTGGTTTATTGTGATTCGTTATTATTATTATTATTATTATTATTTTATTGAGGCTATTATTATATAATAATATATTTTTATTATTAGTTTTATTATTATTTGTCAAATAAATGTTGTATATATATATATATATATATATATATATATATATATATATATATATATATATATATATATATATATATATATATATATTTTTTATTTTTTATTTTTTATTTTTTATATATATATATATATATATATATATATATATATATATATATAAAAAAAAATATATATATATATATATATATATATATATATATATATATATATATATATATATATATATATTCATATTTATAAAAATAGGCCTTAATCTAGGAATAGATAATGTTGGGTTTTTATTTAGAATTTTTGGATATCATTATACTAGTATTGGCCATTATCCTTAACCTAAATTGTACTGTTTCCTTTGACATTCCTACGGTGACTTTTCAGGAAAAGGGGACAGGACGACGACTAGGGACTGGCACATGGCATAAGGGGCTGTGGTACTTGGACAGGATCGGACTGGACGAAGCATTGGCATCTCTAGTAGCATAAGTACAACTGGACGCTTCACGTCGCAGTGTAGAAGACGAATTACTACTCCACCACCAGCGTATCGGGCATTCTTCCTTTCAAGTTATTAGTCGAATGTATCCGTCCTTATATCAAAAGGCTAATAAAGAGAAGTTATTTTGTAATGAATGTGAGTTGCGAAAACATACCAGGAGCTCGTATGCGAGCTCAAGAAATAGAAATTCCGCTGAATTTGATATGATACATTCAGTAAGGTAATAAGGATTACCTAGAGTAAGGTAATAGGATATTGCCTAGGTGGCTAAGGTAATGTGTATGTTAGGAATGGGTGTTTAACTATAGAATAAGGTAGTGGATATTACCTATTATCCTAGCAAAGGGGGTTAGGCCTATAGCTAAGGTTGTGAGTTTAATGTCTAGGGTTGGTTTACCTTCCTAGGAAGTAGATAATGAGCTATCTAGGTATAAGGTAATGGTTGCTAATAGCCTAATTAGAGTGTTAGTAGGTAAATATCTAATACGAGGGTAGTGTTGGGTATATGGATACTAGATGTAGGTATCTTGATAGGTGGTTGATATAGGATTTGTTTGACTTAGATTTGACCGTAGTTGATCAAAGTTGACTATTTTGACTATAAGTCAATGTTGAGTCAACATCTGACCTAGATTGGACTAGGAGTTGACTAGAGTTGACCAGTTGACTAAAAGTCAACCGTGAGTCAACCTTTGACCTTATTTTACTAGAGTTAACCCAAAACCATAAAAGATTGACCTAGTTTAACTAGATATTGATTTGGTTTTTATTGAAATATAAAAAAATAGGAAATGACCATATTACCCTTATTTAGAAAAGTGAGGGTGACACATTGAATAAGACGTTCCATCTGGAGTAGTGTTTATCCAACATATAGAATATGAGTGGGTACCTCTAGTGTGCCCACGTTATTTGCTATTCGGACATCCTCCAGAAGAGTGCAAGAGCGTAGGAAAATAGGATAATAATGCATCATATGAGACTCAACAGAAAAGGGTGAGTATCAAGGAAGGAGGCAGGAAGTGTGGTGGACATGATTGGGAAGGAGGCTATGGCCATGACTTCAGAGGGAAGGAGAGAAGCACGGGTATTTGGCCCTATAAACGGGATGGAGTTGGAACTAGACATTGGACTGGACAAGCTAGCTACACAAGCTGCGACTCAAGCGGAGGTCGCGGTTAGAGGGAATGGGATGCAGGGAGGAGGAGGTTCCGTACAGATAATACTTCCAATCACAATAGGCAAGTCGTCGAGAGGCCGGAGGGGCTAAGGGGAGCACGCTACACAGGGGATGCGTCGGAACACAGGAAGGGTGTCGCAGTCACTTTTCGGAGGGAAGGTCTCATCCATCCAGCCTACACTAGGGGGTAGGAGTCATAAACGTCATGCGGGGGTGGGCTAAGGGGAGTACGCTACACAGGGGATGCGTCGGAACACAGGGAGGGTATTGCAGTCAATGTCCGGAGGGAAGGTCTCATCCATCCAGCATACACTAGGGGTAGAAGTCGTAAACGTTATGCGGGGGTATCGAGTGAGGATGTGGACAGGCCCAATCTGTGTCGAATGCGATCTGTGCATTGATAACCCTAAGGGGTGTTTGGTTCAAGTTTTTGAGGCTTGGGAATGGGATTTGAATTACTTACCCATGTTTGGTATGCTTAGGATTGGGAATGAGGAGGGAATAGGAGGGGGTTATATGGGAAAGCTATTCCCATGGATGTGGGAAAGCTATTCCCAAGCCCCCCTTGGGAATAGATTTGCTTTCCTAGGAATGATGTTTGACTATTTTGTTTGGACGGTTATACCCTATCTTTATTTTTAAATTTTCAACTTCTATCCCAAACATGTGAAGGAGAGAGAGGGTTTCTTGCAAATAAGAGCATGGGAGGGGTGTGTGCTGCTGGCCGGCCACATTTTAGAGGGTTGGAGGCATTTGGCAATTTACCAAAATGCCCTCCAAGTTAAAGAAATGAGTGGTTTTGATTTGGGATCAAAATGGTAACTTGAAAACTCCTAATTCTAAGTTCTAAATCTAATTCTAATCCCTAATCCACTAAAATTAAATAGGATTAGTCAATATAAATATCTGGGTTTGGTCATGACAAGTTGGTTGGGTCCAGTTGGGTCTAAAACTGACCCGGGTTACTAGCACAAGTCGAAATGAGACAAAACTCAAATCCGATCAAATAAAACCCCAAAACACAATAGTAATAAATAAATATTCATAATGAATGTGAGACCCTATTACTAAATAAAATTTTAAAAAAAATTGAGAAGTGGGCTTACAGCTTCTTAGGTCTAGGAAGTTTCCTCACCCTCCTAGTGATGCTCTACCTCTACCTGCTCCAGTCGCAGCCCCAGCAGACGCTCCAGTCGACCAGCCCTTGCAACCCTGGGTCATACTATTGACGAGCTCTATCAACGGTTCTATATTTTTGTCACTCTTCAGAGAATATAGCGTTTGGCTGATCTGACTCGCTTTAGTGACGCTGACTTTCGCCGCATTTCTTAGGACCAGGTCTTGAGAAATGCTATGGCAGACATCCAGTGGACGATGGTTCACCATCCTACTGCTCCGACGACTATCATCCGTCATCCTAATTTTGACGGACCAAGACTTGGTGATGCTCTGTCGTATGCTTACGTCGACCCGACAACCGCTTATTTTGAACCGACTGAGCACATGCTACTCCACCGCCTGCTGATGCTCCTTGTGGTGCTGATAGTTGATTTTGATTGATGTTTTGGACTAGTATTTTGTGTAGATTTTTTTGGTTGATGATGATCTGAGATGTAGTGACACTTTTTACTTATATATTTTGGACTTCTTTATCTGTAGTGACATTTTTATATTATGCACTTTGGACTTCCCAGTTCTAGTGACACTTTCATCTTTTTATGTGAGTTTTTCATTTTCATTTAATACTGCTACTACTGATGGTCTAGTATAATACTATTCGAGCTGTTGACTTGTCATATTTGGTATCACTCTATTTTTCTTTATTGTTGTTGGATTCATAAATTACGGGGGAGCCAAATTTTGAGTACATAACAAAGAGGGAGAATGAGCATATTAAAATAAAATTTTCAAGATTTCTTCAGACAAGTCAGGTATAATTTCAAAGTTTAGTATTATATTTGTTATATTTTGGTATAGACTCAAAGTTTGTCAATTATCAAAATAGGGAAGATTGTAGGCCCATTGGTCATGATCACACCTGATTTTGATAATCAACGTCAACTTTGGTCAATACATAAAATATACATAGTGCTACAGGTTTCAAGTCTGCACCTACTACTGCTACAAGCTACAAAAGCATCGTCGTCATCAAGAATCAAAAAGCAATAGAATCAAGATCAAGATTTTACATATTTCTTCTGTATTTTATTTTTATTGAGTCTAAAAAAATATGTAAGCTTGATCAGGATCGGTACTGGCTTAGCTAATCTCAGTCCATAAAAATCATAGCCTACCTATCCACAAATACATATCCAAAGTCCACCTTCCAAATTAGCCCAATACCTAACCATTTGTCCCAAACTAGGTCTAACAAAACTCAGACAGAACTCGGCCAGAACTCAGCCCGAGTTCGGTCAGGGTGGTTTGAACAAATTTTTGAATTACTTCCATATTTGCATCCAATGTTCGAATGCGAGATTTCTGCATCCAAACTCTGCTTGAACTCTGTCCGAATTCGGATCATCCATTCCTTCTCTTCTCTATTCATTTCTAAGTATTTTCACCTGTAGGACCGTTGAGCACCTCTAGAAGGGGGTAAATAGAGTATGTGCGTGTACATCGAAAATAATCACCAATTAAAATTTAGCAGTTAAAAACTAAGGCAAATATAAAAGACAATAAATAAATATAGTAAACAAGAGATAGAGAATCAAACTCAGTGAACACCGCGATGTATACTGGTTTTCCTCTGAGAGGACTAGTCCAGTTGCGAGTACTCTTGCTCGCTGTTAATCCACTATTCACAAGCTAAATGAGAGCTTTTCGTTTCTTTACAACATCGTGCCTTGGTGACGAGTGCACGACCGACTCTAACAAACTGATTCTGAAAACTGAAATATTTTCTGAATTGTAACCTCTGGTATAACTCTTTTGAACCAAAACACTAGATCGAACAGAACTGTAGTGGCTTTGGCTAAGAGTGGTATAGGCGAGATTGGAAAGCGTTAGTTCGTTGAAAATATTTTAGAATAGATAGAGAGAAGAGTGAATGAGTGATTAAAAAATAAAAATCCTTCTCTATTTATAGTATTTTTGGGGACCGAACTCAGGAAGAGTTCGGGAAGAGTTCGGATGCTAGAATCTCGCATTCGAACGTTGCTTGCAGATTTGGTGGGAACAGAAATTCAAAATACCCAGACTGAATTCGGTCTGAACTCGGACCAAACTCAGTCAGAGTTCTGGCCGAATTCTGTTGGGTCAGAATAGGATTTGCATGGACCAAATCGCATATTTGGGGCTATTGAAATAAGTAGATAGGATTTTTGGATTTGTGGACTGGGAATAACCTAAGCTAGTATAATATGAACGATCTTACATTTATATTTCATAGACTCAATAAAATTGAAAATACAGAAGCAAATATAAAATGATTCGATCTAAAATTCTATATGATTGCTTCTGGATGACGATGTAGCAGTGGGATGTAGACGTAGACGTTCTTCGATATCAATTTATGTAACTTGTAGCAGTTCATATATTTTGTGTGTCAACCAAAGTTATCGTTAATTATCAAAATCAGGTGTTCGCATTAGCCAATTGGCCAACAATCTCCCCCAATTTGATAATTGACAAACTAAGAATCTATACCAAAATATAACTAATATAGGACTTTTTAAAAAAAATGTATACCCGACTTGTATAGATCGCGAGAAAATTTGTATTGAATAGACTCTTTCTCCCCCTTTTTCAAGTATTCAAACATGTGGCTCTTCCACAATATGTGAAGCCAACAAGCTAATAGTAACAAAGAAATAGATAGAGTGATATATAAACATTATGAATATAACAAGTCACAGCTTAGGAGAAACACTAGCAGTAGCAGTACAAAAATATGAGAAATGAACACTAATATAGCATAAAACTCAACCAATACTGAAATATAAAGTGCATACTATCAAAACTAAAAGAGTTCAAACTAATACATAAGTCCAAATAAAACAGATAAAAACAATATCACTACTACATGATCATCATCAGCAAATAACATCCACAAAATGCTAAACTAAAAGTCCAAATCACATATCAGCAACATCATCAGCAGGATCAACAGGAGAATGAGGATCGACATAGGCTGTCATCGAATCAAAGAATCCAAAGTGTTCGGATCCTCAAGCCACGGTCCGTTGAATCCAGGATGTCGGAGGATCTAAAATGGTGCAGTAGGATGATGCGCCAGCGACCACTGAATATCAACAATGCTATTTCTCAAGACCTGAGCCTAAGAAGTATAATAAAACTCAGCATCAACATAAGACTGATGACATTGTCCCTGAAGAGTGACAAATTCATCGAATCACTGATAGAACTGAGGATCAAATCCTGGAGCGGCACGAGCAAGAGCATGAGCAACTAGATCAGGTGGAGGGGGAGTAGCACCGGGTGGAAGTGGAGGTAGAGAATATCTCTTAGACCTAGTCAGCTAAAAGGTGACCCAGAAATAGGACATATATCAAGTCGATTTCAAACTTCCTAAAGATTATCACAAGATGCATGGGGTAAAGGAGGTTGAGGCCCACCCTTCGACAACTAATCATCCAAGCCATAAACGTCTTGGGGACAGAAAATGTGACTCCAAAATACAGATGATACATTGCAGACATCTCGAAAAAGGTGATCTCATCAGTAGATCTCTTTTTGGGAAGCAAAGTAGAGTAAACAAATTGATGGATTTTATAGAAATTTTGATTAAGGTACTTTGCAAACAACCGACCGCCTCTAGGGACTGGGTTCGGATGACACATATTAGCCTTAATAGAGTCAAGAGTCACGTCGTCGAAAAATTGGACTTTGTTTATCTCGACTAATGCTTTGCCGTTGTCCGGCATATAGAAGTATTCACTAAGGTCAGTCAAGTTAAACTCAATTTCTTTTTCGACGACACAAGAATAAATGTTGCCATCGTCTTTTACTTGCATATTACAGTAAAACATATAAACAACATTGTCATAAATTTTACTAGATGTTTCAAAATAATCTCGGAGTCCTAAGTGTTCAAAGGTGGAAGCATACTCCGAAAAGATAGTAAAATTTATCGATCGCCCGGGACAAATTTCTCGGTATCGAAAAGAGGTAAACCAAGAGTCTGATATTTCCAAAAATGGAAATAGGTTCGTGTCAAATTTCTTTTCGTCGGTAGGACGAGCGGGACTGAATATGTTCACGGGTTCATATTCCAAAGTAGAAGACGAAGCCGCGGGCTCTTCCTTCTTTCTCTTAAGGGGCATGGGGGCAATGGAATTTAAAAGAGAGAAAAGAAGAGATATACCTCAAAAAGATAGGAAGATGAGTAAAGAACGCCTTCTTGAGCCTTCTAGATCTAAGGAGGAAGAGAGGAAGAAGATTAGAGCTAAGAGAAGGTGGTAATAGAAACTAGGGTTTTATTTTTGTTGCTCGGGTGAAGAAAATATAGGAGGAAGATGAAGTTTATATTGAGCTACGGCCGGCTGAAACATTTCTGGAAATTTAAAACGACGTCAACCAAGTTCGGCCCGAACTCGGGCCGAGTTTTGTCCCAGTTCGGCCACTTGGATTTTTAATTCATTTTATGAATAATGAATAATAAATATACTCTATAACTTTTAATTCTTTGATTAATTAACATTCATTACTTTAGGTTAGCTGTAGGGGCTGGATCCCAGCTAGCGGTAGTCCGAAGACACTTTGCACCGTATCGCTTAGACTTTTACGTTTTTTTGACAGAAGGGCCCTTTCGACTTGTACCCAAAATGACTTCAATTAGTAAATCTCGAAATCTCAAGTTTTAAGTAATTTTATTAAACATAACTCATTATGAATCTAAAAATTCAAGTGTGCCTAATTTTATTAAACATAACTCATTGAAACGGTCTTCAACAAGCAGTTTTGTGAAAATATCTGCTAATTGATGATCTGTGTTAATAAATTCTAAGCAAATATCCCCGTGTTGTTGGTGATCACGTAAAAAGTGATGACGTATCTCTATGTGATTTGTGCGTAAATGACAAGCAGGGTTCTTAGTCAAATTAATCATGCTAGTGTTATCACAATATATGAGAATCTTCATGTAGTGCAGATTATAGTCTTCTAGGGTTTACTTCATCCACAAAATCTGTACACAACAACGTCCTACAGTGATGTACTCAGCCTCAGTTATTGATAAAGCAGCAGAGTTTTGCTTCTTGCTTCTTACTAAAACTTTTTCTAGAAAATAACACGTACCGCTGGTACTTTTATGGTCTACTTTGCATCCAGCAAAATCTGCATCTGAATAACTGATTAGGTCAAAATATGTGGTTTTGGGATACCACAAGCCGACTGTAGAAGTTTTCTTAAGGTATCGAAAGATACGTTTAACGGTGCATAGGTGTGATTCCTTAGGATTAGCTTAATATCGTGCACAAATACAAACACTAAACATAATATCTGGATGACTAGCAGTTAAGGATAATAAACTACCAAACATACCTCGATACTTATGCTGGTCGACTGGTTTGCCACTTTCATCAATGTCAAGCCGTGTTGATGTAGCCATTAGAGTTCCGATAGGCTTTACGTTGTCGAAGTCATACTTCTTCAGTAAATCTTTCGTGTACTTGACTTGGTTGATGAATGTTCCCTACGAGTGATGTTTGATCTGAAGTCCTAGTAAGTAGTTTAGCTCTCCCATTATACTTATCTCAAACTCACTTTGCATACACTTAGCAAATTCTTGACAAAGTTTTTTATTAGTAGAATCGAAAATGATATCATCTACGTAAATTTGCACAAGAAGAATACTATCATCTGAAGACATGATAAATAAAGTAGTATCAACTCTTCCTTTTGAAAATCCATTTTCAAGTAAGAAGGCACTTAGGCATTTATTACAAGCACAAGGTGCTTGTTTGAGTCCATAGAGTACTTTCGTAAGTTTGAAAACGTGATCGAGTTTTTGAAAATCTTCAAAACTAGGGGGTTGTTTCACAAAAACTTCTTCATTTTAAAAATCCATTTAAAATGCACGTTTTACGTCCATTTGAAATAGTTTGAAATTGTAAAAGCATGCAAATGCACAAAACATGCGAATGGCTTCTAGCCTAGCAACAGGAGCATATGTCTCGTCATAATCAATACCTTCTTCTTGATTATAAACATGTGCCACTATACGTGCTTTATTGCGTAGAACTTATCCATCCTCACTAAGCTTATTTCGGAACACCCATTTGGTACCAATTATCGATTGACCAATAGGTTCAGGGACGAGTTCAAAAACTTGGTTTCTTTCAAATTGATTAAGTTTCTCTTATATGGCGTCAATCCAAAACTTATTATTAAAAGCATCGGCTACTATCTTAGGTTCTACTTGAGAAATAAAAGCTATATTAGCTGCTACATTAATATCCTTAGTAGAAGAACGTGTACTTACACCTTTTGATAAATCACCTATGACGAGTGTCTCTGGATGGTCTGGCATAAATTTCATTCTCTTTAGTAGACTTTCTAGATAGCTCTCTTTGGTAGCAGTATTTTCAGATGTCTTGGATTTATTCTGTGCATTTTCATCATCATTGTCCCTAGATCTGTGACTATTAAGCTCATCAAAAGTAATGTTAATAGACTCTTCAACAATCATACATCTTTTATTGAAAATTCTATATTCCTTACTCTTATCAGCATATTCAAGAAATATTCCTTCATCTTCTTTAGAGTCGAACTTACCCAAGTTATCCTTCGTGTTAAGGATAAAACAACAACATCCAAAAACTTTAAAATAAAAATGTTTGGAATCCTTCCAAACCACAACTCATATGGTGTTTTTTCGTGAAAGGTCGAATCAACACCATATTTAAAATATGACAGGATGTACTAACAACTTATGTCCAAAAATACTTAGGAAGATTATACTGATTCAACATGACTCTAACCATCTCGCTTAGAGTTCGATTCTTCCGCTCCACAACACCATTCTGTTGGGGAGTTCTAGGACAAGAAAATTTATGATAATATCCACTATCATCACAAAAATTTTTAAAACCATGATCACTTCGAATTCGAGTAATCATGAAGTCTTTTTCATTTTGTACCTTTTTATAAAATATCTGAAATTCAAAAATATTATCACTTTTATTTGATAAAAAGAAAACCCATGTATAACGAGAGAAATCAACAACAATCACAAAAGCGTAGAGCTTACCGCCAAGACTAGCGACTCTACTAGGACCAAACAAATCCATATAAATTAACTGCAATGGTTTAGAGGTACTTACAACATTGATGGATTTAAAAGTTGACCATGTTGCTTTGTTCTTTTCACAATCAGCACATATTATGTCTCTCTTGAATGTGATTTCTGGGAGTCCTTTTACCAACCTTTTAGTACATAGCCATGAGATAGTGTCCATATTGGAATATCCTAGCCTCATGTGCCATAGCCAGCTTTCATCTTGGTTGGCTATCAGGAACTTCCTTGCATTGTTAGTTGTAACGCTCCAGTCCCAAAATACGTAGGACTAAGTACGTAAATATGCCAGCTGTATACATACGAAGTACAGGGACCTTGTATGTATACATAAGCTGTAAAATGCAGTAATCCAAGATAAACTAAATCTCATCCACAATGAAAAGAATAATAATATAAAAATCAACTTGATTATTTATGATACAATCGTTGGACGGAGACAAAGTCCAGTACCAACTATCTCAATGAAAGAAATGTATAAGAATCGATCCATAAAATGGCAAGACGAACCAAGCGCAATAGTCTTCGAAGGAATGGAGAGAATCACGGCCTTGGCTAGAACACCTGCAGTGAATCATGAAAGCACACACCTGAAAAATAACCAGGTCCTCAGACGGACGTAGTAAGATACAAGAAGAGCAAGCTAATATGAACTATCATAATAAAATAATATATTTTTTTAGAATAAAATAATATATATATAAAGGCTATTCTAGACACAAATATGCAAAGGAGATTCTAATCGCCTAATATACAATTTAGAGGACAACTTTCATGCACATGGGTGGGATTTTAGGCTATGTGTACGTAACTGGCATCCAGTCATCTGTATCCGGCCGTAACGTCCAAAACGTCATAGGGTATCTGCAAATATATTGCCATAGTTTCATTCGGATACTGTGGTTTACCTGTTTGGATTTCTATACGCACTAGCGACTGTCCTTCCCCAATATTTCCCATACTGTTCAAGTCATGTCCATGGCTCGTCCAGTTTTGTAACTGCTTGAGTCTCTAAAACCTTAGTCATAGCAGTTACGATCATCTATCTGTCCCACGACTTTAGAGATGGCCAGTCCAGAAGTCATGTCCCTACCAAAATGTCTCAAACCGTGTAGTGTGAGTGTCATGGCCCAATGAGATATAAGGATATCCCCCAACAAGAAGGTAGTTCGCTAAAACTAAGTTAACATGCATATAAGTAAAACGACTAATAGAGTCGCTTGCACCCAAGTATGGCTTGGACGCACAGTTTATAACAATTAAAAATAACAAATATGAAACAAAATAAATAATGCAAAAAAAATAATATGACAGTTAATTACCAAGGTATACTTGCCTGTTGTGATGCCTGGTGAGCTGCCTGGTGTGGTACAATAAAGGTGGCACAAGATCGACCTCGGTGTTACAACTACGCAAGACGACCTCTCAGTTGATTTAAAGTTGATCGACGTGATATAATCATATCGGCACAGAAATAGTCCTAGACGTCAAAACTATGCGAGATAATTTCAAATGATGGTACGGACCATGCCATTAAGTCCGAAATAGTCAAATTAGCAAGAGACGATATAAGGTAGTCCAGAATTCGGAAGAAGATGTAAATATGACTAGCCACGAATAAGAAGATAGATGTATATATAAATATATAGCTAATTTGGAAATAGATGTTATATTGAAAACTATATTTTATTAGTCAAACTATTTTGGAGAAATACTTTTAAAATATAAAAATATCTTTTGAAACCTCAATTTTATAATATTATAGTTTTAGGTCAAAAGTCATGTTAAAAATACCTCAAAAAAAATAAAATAATTTATTTTAAGCTTCATAATCTAGTTTGAAATGAAGGTCACTATACTTTTGTTACCAAATAATTTCTAGAAAACTATTTAATATACATATTTATTAAAAATAATTATAGTTAAAAAAACCTGGTGATAAGATAACAAAATTAATGATAATAATAACCAAACATCAGTAATAACAACAACAATAATAATAATAATAATAATAATTATTATTATTATTATTATTATTATTATTATTATTATTATTATTATTATTATCATGAAATTTCAACACATTAAAAAACAATTAAAAAACGAAACCACTTAAACATAAAATGACAAAATAAAAAAATAAAAAAACAAAAAAACTAAAACATTAGCTGTCTCGTACAGATCTTATTAGAAATAATAAAAACAACAACGAAGGAAAAAAGAAAGAAAGAAAGGAAGAGAGAAGACGAAAGAGAGGGGGAAGATAAGGAGCGGGAGTCGGGTTCGAAAAGAGGGAGAGGCAGAGGGGGAGGAGATCGAAAAGAGAGGGGGGGACGGCGGCTCTTCGGAAGACGGCACGGAGCACCGGGCGGTCAAGGAGGAAGTGAGGGAGGGCGAGATCGAGGGGATCGGAACTGCGCGGTAGTGCTCACGGCACTGCGGAGGCGGTTCATCGGAGCAGCGGAGGAAAGGAAGCTGGGGTGGCGAGCAGAGAAGAAGAGGGAAGGAGGAGAAGGGGCAGAGTCGTCGGCGACTGCGGGCTGCGCCGGTGGCTGCGAAGGAACGCGGTGGAGGGGGGTTTCCATCTTGTGGGTGTGCACTCGTGGTGGAGCCGGGCCCGCCGACGGAGATCGGCGCCAGTGCCTGGATGCCGACGTGGGGGTCGCTCGGCACCACGGGTCGCCGACGGTCTAGCGCGTCAGGAGGTTAGGTTTAGGGTTAGCCTTTGATTTATTTTTATTTTATTTTTGGGTGTTGTCTCGACGGCCGGTCGGTGTGGCGGCCGGTCGCGGTGGCGATGATGGATGTTGAGTTGGTGCTGGTTTATGGTCAGCCTAGGTCAATATTTGGTGGTCGCAGGGGACGGTGTATCGGGGTTGGGCACGGCAAGCAGTAGAAGGCCTGGGTTTGTGGGGATGACTGTGGTGGTGGAGTATTGGTCATAATGGTGGTGTTGTATCAGGGCAGCGGGCAAAGCGGCGCACTAGGATGGCAATGGTGGTTTATGCGGGATGAAGGTGGAGACAGAGTGGTGGTTTATGCGGAATGAAGGTGGAGACTGAGAAGGATGGTGGTGGTTGTGGTTTCGGGAAGGTCGGGGGATAGCCTACGGAAGATTTGTTGAGGTGGCCAGACGTTGGGTGGCAGCGGACGGGACAGGGATTAGGGTTAGGATTTATTTGGGTCGGGGTTGTCGACACGAAGGTGATTATAATGTAGATGTAATATTTGGAATAAGATGTGGGAGGGGGAAACATGAACACGATGTACGTGGGTAGTAAAAAATTTATGGAGGAGTACCTGCCTATATATAGGATGTGGGAATACCCAGTTGGATAAGGATTGGACCCAATTTAATTATTTAAATTCAAATTGGGTTCAATCTACAATTTAAATCTAATTTTAGATAATTTACCATATATGTTTTAAAAAAAATTAAATCCAATCAAATCCAAATCCAAGTCGAACTAGATAAATCTAATCTAAATTAATATAGATAAATTACATTTTCAAATAAAAGCTATTTAAAATCTTTTCAAATGTAACTTATCACAATCAATTAAATTTAAACCAAAATACTATTTTTAAAATATTTTTTCAAAAAAAATAATAAAATATAAATATTAATTAATTTGAAAATAGAATTATATTTATAAATTTAAATTTTCGTACCTCATATGAAATAAATATTTGCATAAAATATTGTTTTCAAAATTACCATTTAAATTATTACCATTAAATTGAACATATCTTTTTATAAATAATAATAATTAATTAATTTCGAAAATCATAATAAATATTTAAGTATTAATAGAAAATAATTTTAAACTGCATTTTTAATAATTTAGATAAAATAATTTCAGAAATAAACATAAATAATCAAATCTTTAAAATACCTTTTTGCTAAATTACTTTTAATAAAAATAATTATTATATATATTATTTTGAAACCATCATCGATAATAAAATCAAAAACATTTTTCTAAAAATGTGTACCTCGCACATATTCGCACTCGACGAGTAAATACGAAAAACGTAAATTCTCGTGCGACGTACAATACGACTTTGCGACGTATAAATACAAAAAAAAAATCAGTACTAAAAATATAGTAGAAATTTAGGGGTTTTACATTAGTACTTTCCAAAAAGAATACATAAATAGTGTCTTCCCTAATCCCTTCATATACGAGATTACCAGATGACATATCATAAATTGAATACTTGTCTTTCACAAAGTTGATACCATAATCATTATCTGCCATATGACTTATGCTCAATAGGTTATGTTTTAACTCCATGACTAGACATATGTCCTTTACTACTGGATAGGGAGATATACCAAAAGTGCCATTTTCGATTATATCACCTCTCAAGCTATTTCCAAAGGAGACATATCATTCTTTCTTCATCAATAGCGTAGCGAATAAAGATGCATCACCAGTCATGTGCCGCAACATCCGCTATCGAGAATCCACTTGCTTCTAGCATGAGAGAGTTGAGGGTACACCTACAAAACGAGTAAATAAATTCTTTGGTCCTTTTTGATTAGTTATAGGAATCCAAGCAAGTATTTGATTGTCAACAACTTTTCTTGCTTGAAATACTGTGATATATGCCTGTGAGTACCACAATACGTGCAAGTAAGTTTTGAAAATGTGCTTTTTGTTTCTGTGTTGACATTCTTGTGTGTCTTCTTTGAAAACCTATAAGTGAAAGCATAATTGTGTGAAACGTGTTATTTGTGTGCTTTCTGTGGTTTAGTCCTCTTAGATGTATGCTTAGCATTAGGACTAACCTTAGACTGTATAACAGGGATGGCCTGTTTGCTTAACTTGATTTCTAACTTTTTAGAAATCGCACAAGGCTCTTCATATTTGGCAATCATATCAATGAGTCTTTTTTCTATGACTAAGTGTCTCTTCTTCTCTATGTCATAAAGCTCTTGCACTTTGACATAGTGTTTTTCTTTCTTTTCAACGGTAGGGATAGCCTCATGATAGTCTACTTTAAATTTGGATATCTCATCCATGCTACTAGTAGTAGATGTCTCTTTTATATCTTCAACAAGATTAGACAATCTAGCTACTGCAGTTGTGTAAGCCTTAACCTCTTTGCGAGATTGCTTGTACTTGGCTAACATATTTCTGTGTTTATCAAGTAGTTCGCTAAAGGCAGTTTCTAGCTCATCGAAAGTAAAATCATCGTACAGAGGGTTAGAAGATACCTTATCGAAAGAAATTAGATAGACATTTGTAGTGCTGCTGGGTCTGTCCTCCTCCACTGATTCACTGGCCTCACTTTTATGCCAAATACTTGTATTGGCGTACTTTTAACCTATTGTAGCTTTCATGCTTGACCTTGATCGATCATATGGACTGCTCTTCTTTGACAATGGAAAGTCCTTCTTGATATGTCCTGTCTTCTTACATCCAAAGCAGATTGTTTCTTCTTTGTTGCTTTCGTGGACGTCCTTTTTCTTTCGGTTTGATCTCTCAAACTTCAAAAACTTTCTGAAGTTTCTGACTAGCAGGACTTGCTCATCACCACTGGATGATTCTTCGTTATAACTATTGCATGTGACTCTTTGTGCTTTGAAGGCGATAGATTTCTCTTTGGGGGTTGCTTCTTCAAATTCTTGCAAATCTAGCTCATGGGTCATCAGCTTGTCCATAAGTATTTTTAGAGTCATTGTGGTGAGATTATTTCCTTATATGATCGCAGTTGCCTTCGGGTTCCAATTCTTGGTTAGAGCCCTAGAATCTTTCTTATCTTCTCATGATTGTTGTAATCCTTACCAAGAGATTGTAAGGGATTAGTAATATCAAGGAAATGAGTAAACATATGTGTAATTGACTCGTCTGATTTCATCTTGAATAATTCATACTCCTGTGTTAGTCTGCTGATTTTGGATTCCTTCACTTGGAAAGTTCCTTCATGAGTCACCTCAAGAAGTCTCAAAATTTCATGAGACGTAGTACAGGTAGAAACACGATTAAACTAAGTTTTGTCAATTGCTCATAATAGTGGATTGATGGCTCGTGCATCTAGACTAGCCTTTGTCTTTTCTTGGTCTGTGTATTTATTGTGTGGCTTTTCTACTAGATCACCATCAACCAAGATTCTAGTCAGTTTTTTATAACCGTTTATAACAATCAACCAAAGATCAAAATCAAGAGACTTAAGAAAGAAACTCATTCGTGTTTTTCAGTAAGTGTAGTTCGTTCCATCAAATACTGGGGGTCTATTTGTGGATTGCCTGTAGCTTCCCTTTCCGAAGAATTTTCAAAATATTTTTTTGAATTATTTATTTGATTTAAATTGTGATTTTTAGGATTTTAGAAATGATTATTTAGTTAATTATTACGGTAGATGACTCTAGCCATAGTTGAGTTTTGAAGTACTAGACGACTAGGATTTGTGGCACGGGAGATGTAACAGTGTGCCTTGACTAGTGTACCAGCCATGCCCGGGTAAACCTAGCCATAGGGATGTCCTAACTAGGAAAACCAGACCAACTTGTGACGTGACCATTATAAATAGTTAATTATTCATTATTAATATTATTTGACGTCTAGGTGACCCGGTCGTACCAAACTAGTCAAACTGAACCCGAACTGAGACCAAGCCCATGTAGTCATGCGGTACGTCCAATGACATTCGTGTTGATGCATTTTTGGTATGATTGTGTCGTATTCCATCTTAGTGATCTAAGGAATATTTCTTAATATTCTTAATTAAATATTATAAATATTGTTATTAGTTGATATTCTATAATGTTTGTATAAGATAGGCCTTGTACATTTTCTGGGATTATTAGACGGTGCAATAATGGTATATACTTTATTAAATTTTGTTATTATTTTATTACTATTATTATTTTATTGGGATTGTTATTTAATATTATTATTTTATTGGTTATATTTAATGGTTATATTTAATTGTATATTAATTTGTTATCAAGAGATTTATAATTTATATATAATATATTAAATGTGTGTACGTATATGTATATATATATATATATATATATATATATATATATATATATATATATATATATATATATATATATATATATATATATATATATATTTATATATACAACACATAACGTTTATGTGTTTATATATATACACCTACACCCATATATTAATATATATATATATATATTATATTATATAATATATATATATATATATATATATTATATTATTATATATTATTAATATATAGTATATATATAAGGTGTAGTTATTTCTATATAAATACATAAATGTATGTGTGTGTATATATATATATATATATATAATATATATATATATATATATTATATTATATATATAGATATATATATATATTATATATATATCTATATATTCGATATATGTAGAGATATATATATTCATAAGTATGAATATAATAGATATCAAATAAAATATATATGCGTATATGTGTGTATATTATATATATATATCTAATATAATATATAATATATATATATATTATATATATATATAGATATTATATATTATATATATATATTATATATATTATATATTATATATATAATATATATTATATATATATATATATATATATATATATCTATATATATATTATATATATATATATATATATATATATATATCTAATATATATTATATATATATATATGGTAGACTAAAAAGAAAAAGAAAAGCAAATTCCCCACAGCCCGGCCCACAAAGACCCAACCGAGCCTACGAGCCCAGGCCTAATCCCCCACCCTCAGCAAGTTCCAAACTCATCTGAGCATATACTAGAAACTCGACCCAGCATCAGTTGCTACGCACCCGAGCACCCCGGCCCAGTGAGCCCCCAACCCGCGCTAGTCCCCACGGTTGCAGTCGACTCTGTTCAGGTCGAGCGTATAAAGTCGCTCGATACGTAGCTGGCTTGCTCACGAGCTCGCGTCCGAAAAGCGGGTGCGGTCGTGACAAGTTTTTTTGGTGGCCCATGCAGGTCAGAGCATATCGTATCGGTTACGTAACTGTACTGATACGAGCCTGCGACTATGACTTGTCACGACCCGCACCCTAGAGTTAGGGCACGAGAACGTAACGACGCCCAACCTACGCCGCAGTGTCGGCGGTAGAACGCTGTCCTAGGTCACAACATCTAACATTATAATGCCAAGCAGTATATATACTCCCCGAATGGGGGTGACATAGCAGATACAGTCTCAATCACATCTAGGGTAGAGCATGATAAGGATAGATAAAACATGAAATCCAAATAAATACAGGAGATAGAAGTCTAAGTGTCTAAGATACATGAACCCAGAAGTACATCTCAAAACTCAAATAAAGATACAGTAATCCACAAAATAAATACAACTCCAGACAAAATGTAATATCTACCTAAACAACCTCTAATGTGTCTCTTCTAGGCTAGCAGGCACCTCCAGGCTATCTATAAAATTTATCAACAGGTCCAGTCAGGACTGGAGCGAGCACAGTACATCTCAACATATCATAGCAGGTTAGAAACATATAACATGCAGTAAAGTAAGATACAGGTACTGAGGAAAAAAGTAGTATGTAAACAGGAGAGATGTAATAGAAATATCTACTATACATAAAGAGCTAGCATGTGACTAGTGAGTCAGAGTAAAACATGAACATGTAAATGGCCTGGGATGATTCAATGAAGACACTACGGAATGATTCAATGAAGATACTACTGGTGTATTATTCACATGTCCACTTCTACTCCCCCGTACCCCCAATCAATACACAAGGATCCAGCCAGGTTATGTTATGATACTATGTTCAGACCCCGAAGGTGATAGACCCCGAAGGTAATGGACCCCGAAGGTAATAGACCCCGAAGGTAATGGACCCCGAAGGTGATACATAGTAGACCCATAAATGGGATAGGGATTCCAGGATGACTCTGTGATCATAAGAGTATATGTCACAAGTGATCGAAGAATCAACGAAGCATAGTGATACGCCATGTAAGTGAAACGCACAAACATAGAGTACCCGATGCTCCCTAAGGATAACATCTCAAGAAAGGATCCATATAGTACCAATCCATGTGACCATCGTGACAGTACAAGTAAAGTAATCTACTGCAGGAAATAATTCTAAGCAGGATATAAATGATCAGAGAAATGTACTCGTCTCGATAACCTGAACAGCTGATAAGTATAGGAGGTCCCACTGAAGCCACAGAGTCCTATTTAAAGCAACACAGGTTACAAGGTGTTTAAGTTGAAATAAATGAATCCCTACAGGCAATCTATATTATTCTAGGTTCTTCTAAGTCAAATTAACTCTAGGTCGACTCCGGTCAATAATCTAGTCAAACTAGGTCAAGTATTGACTTACAGTTGACTTTGGGTCAACTGGTCAACTCTGGTCAAACAGGGTAAATCTAATCTAATTATTAAAGTGTACTTCGTTATTTGTACGTCGAAACTTACGGCACGCAAATCGAGATAAGAAGATTATCGGTAAGGTTGACAATCTTATTATAGTGATCCACGTATCCAACTTGTCAATTTCAGCGATATGAGATCACTGGAATTGACTGATCTCAGTTTCGTTGTACTAATCCCGAAATACGAACATTATGTGAATTAATTATTAATTAATTATAAAAAGGTTAAACTCAGAGAAACTATCAACAAACATTGTCGGACGATGAAATAGACATCGCCAACGTGTTCGGAATGCTCAAATTAGCTAAGATAGCCTACCCAACGGTCCAATTTGGACACAAGGGCAAAAAGGTAATTTCGGGTCAAAACGGTGTCCGTGTCGGAGCCGTTTTGCACCGAAAAATGTGCAAAAAAATAAGTCTACAAAATATAACAAATTATATGTCCACGAAACCAGAATGTCGATACGAACCCAACGGTATCTCCAGAATTGGATTCCGTTGTCCCGATCTCAATTTGGCCCGTTGACCAGAACTTGGAATTCTAGTTTGCACGGAAATACGTGCCGGAGCCAAAGTTCTCAAAACTCAGCAAACTACATGTCAACGAGTCCAGAATGATGATACGAACTCAACGGTATGTCCGGAATTGGATTCCGATGAGCCGATCTCAAAATGACCCGTTGGCCTGGACATTGGTATCTGACTTGCACCGAAATGCGTGCCCGATCCAATGTCCACCAAAACCTAGCAAATTATATGTCAACGAGTCCAGAATGATGATACGAACTTAACGGTAAACCGAAATTGGATTCCGATGAGCCGGCGTCAAAAAGTCCCGTTGACCCAGAAAGTGGGACCCGCTTTGCACCGAAATGCGTGCTCGGGCCCACGTTCTCCAAATCTAACAAATTTTATATGAAAACATGTCAGAACGACGCCACGAGTCTAATGGAGGTGTCAGAAATGAAATCTGGAGTCCCGTGTTCAAAATAGAATTTTACAAGTTGGAAATTACGAATTCGGACGGCCAACTTTGGCGTCGAATTCAACCAATCAAACAAGCTCACAATGAAACAAAACTGGAGGGGTAGTAAGAGGGTTATACCAGCTTTGCACCGAAACTGGTAGCACGCCTAACAGAGCTGCGGTGGAGGAGATACAAGCTGACGAAGTTGGCCCCGCAAAATTGTCCAAATTTAATACAATTTAAACGGTCAACTTGGTGGCCGATTTTGATGTATCAAACGATAAAATTAACGGACGAAAATTGACATGAGGGAAGGTGGATATACCGAGATTGCGACGGAGCAAAGAAATCGCCGATCCAACGGTCGAATCTCCGGGAAAACGCACGCGAAGTTGCTGCGACGGAGCGCGAATTCTGAGTTCCAAACTCGCGCGCGCCGACGGGATCTCGTTCAAAACGCACGAATCGCCTCGACGGCGCGTCCCGGAGGACGTTGGCCGCCATGGGAGGACAGGCCAGGGTGGTACGCGCCCATGGGGGTGGTCGACGACGACCACGGGCGCCGACGACGGCGATGGTGGCCGCCTACACCCGCGCGGCCAATGCCGGCTGTGCGTTGTTGCACTGCAACCGGCGGCGTTGCGCACAGCTGCGCGCGGCCTGGCCCGGCGAAGGCGCGGCCTAGCGCGGCGGGGCTGCGGCTGTGCAGCTCAGTGGAGGTGGTGGTCGTGGTGGCTCGGTCGGTTAGGAGTGGTGGTGGTGGTTGTATTGAAGGTGGAGGAGAGTAGGAGAGTAGGAGAGGATGAAGGAGGAGTGGACTGGTGGATGGGGGTGGCCAGTGGCGGAGGCCGGCCAGAGGGTGGCCGGAGTCGGCCAGCCAAGGAAGAGGCTGGGGTCAGGTCGGTCCAGTAGGAGGGTGGAGGAGGAAGTCGGGTTGCAATGGTGGTGGTTGTATTGAAGGTGGAGGAGAGTAGGAGAGGATGAAGGAGGAGTGGACTGGTGGATGGGGGTGGCCAGTGGCGGAGGCCGGCCAGAGGGTGGCCGGAGTCGGCCATCCAAGGAAGAGGCTGGGGTCGGGTCGGTCCAGTAGGAGGGTGGAGGAGGAAGTCGGGTTGCAATGGTGGTGGTGAAGATGGCTTGGGAGGATGATGATGGAGATGATGGTGATGGAGAGGAGGAGGAGGGAGGTTGTGCGATGGTGGCCGGCCGAGCTCGGCCAGGAGGGGGGTGGTCGGGCTCGGCCAAGGGAGGGAAGGAGTTTGTGGTGGTGTTGTGAGTTGCTACTGTTGTTTTTGTTGTTAGAGTTGTTGTTGTTGCATGGGAAAAATGAGAGAGAATGAGAGAAATAATTGAGGAGAGAGAAAGATGAAAAATTTATTCCCACAAGAAAGTTAGGGCCGGCCACATGCTGGAGAGGGAAATTTGTGAGTGTGAGGGAAAATTAATGGTTAGGATTTATTTGTAGAAATCAAGTGGCTAAGGTTAAAAGTAGGGAAATTGGCCATTCCAATGGGAATTAATAATTAGAAATTCCCAATAAATATTGTAAATGGGTAAAATGAGTAATTGATATTTTTGGGCAAAAAATATGAGGGTGTCATGATGGAGGGTAACACGAAGCTGGACTGGACTCGGTGGAGCCGGATTGGATCAAAACTGGACATTGTGCGAAAATCGAATTAAAATTAGACGTTGATGATCATGAGCGAATAAGTAGCACATGGGAATTCCAATAAATGGGACACAAGTGGTGGACGGATAGTAGGCTCAAAGTGGGCCATGTCCATAGTTGGGGCGGACAGATTTTGGTCGACAGGGGACCCACAAATCAAGTTGGATAATGAATGTGACGCCGTGGAGTGAAATAAAATCGGGTCACGTGTCGAAAAAGTTGTGCGAATCAATTGGAGCTCAAAATGACGTGTCTGAGTAGGACACAAAGGTCATGGGTGACGAGCGTCTCGAGTAGATCATCAATGAGGAGTTGGTTTTAAGAAACTGACTGGTCTTACGCTCCCAATTTAAATGTCATGGTAACGCGCTGAAAATGATCAAGGAAAAGAGTGGGAAAATAAATGATAATCAAATGGTCTAGATCGACCCGAAGTTCATCGAAGCAGAAAGAGTACAAGGGAACAAGTTTGGATGGGACACTATATACCGTCATAAAGGTAATCCTGTCCACTCCAAAACTCATGAAGAAGATTTCCAGAGTTGAACATCCCTGACACTCCAAATATCAATGGCATAAAAAGTACACTTACCGAAAAAATTAACAGAATAAATTATTTATCAAACCAGTCAATCAGAAAATAAAATAAAAAAATGAACCCGAAATTCAGGGTGCTAACATCCTACCCACCTTATAAAAATTTCTTCCTCGAAATTAAAATATCCCTACTCCCTCTAGGTCAAACCCCCACAATCAAAGTCCCAGAACTTAAACAAATCATACCATCAAATAAAAGAACGGCATACAGGGTCATGGCATACGGTGGTAGTGAAAGTCTCATCTAGGTATACTAGTCATGCTAACCAAAACGGTCATAGGGTATCAAAACACACAAGCAGTCTAGGGTGTCAAACCGAAAAAGACACAGAATAACAAATCATCAAAACTGTAAGACAGCCTACCATCCTATATAAAAACTGGTACTCATCAAAATAAAATAAAGATAACTACCAATTATCTAAAAGGGTACTATTCAAAGAAATATCAAAATCACAAGTTAAAGAATGAAAGTCAATTGCATAAAAATCCAATCACAAAATATATTAAGAATATTTAGTCTCGATACGATCTAAGTTGATCAAATTGGGAAAATCAAGATTGGGCAATATGGAGGACAGTTCAACAAAGTCTGAGAACGAGCATACAAGGATGGAGATTCAGGTCGTAATCAAATTTAAGTCAATTAAGCACAACCCAAGATATAAATATAATAAGAAAAGTTGATCGAAGTCGATTTGGTCGTGATTAAGGAAACCAGGGTTCAATGATATTGGAAACCCTTTTTTTTTAGAAAAACACGAAAGGATTTCATACGAAGGTCAGTTAATCATCTCTCTCTAACATTATCAGTTTACCATTTGCTAATCATATTTTCTCACAATCCTAATATAAAATCAACCGTTATATGTCTACCCTCAAAAAATTTTATAATCTTTAGTCATCTAAACTTTTACCATGATCACCATAGACAAAATTTTAAACTTCTAAAATATTTTCCATGAGACATACCCCTCCTTTTTAGGAATCCCTACTTATTCATTTAATCAAATTTCAAATTCCTTTGCTTCGTTCTAAATTAGATCTGAAACATCTAAATCCAGTTTATAAAATCCTTGTACTTGTTTAAGTTAAGCCTCGTATTTATTCAACCCTAATACCACCAAGTCATACAAAATTTATTCTCGTTTTATAAATCAACCTTCATATTTCCTTCACGTTTATCTTCAAATATTATCCTTTTTAAATTCCACAACTTCTCCTAATCATCAAAATAATTTCTATAACGTAAAATCCTTGTGTTCTCTTTGTCTCTAGTCACCCTCTCAAAATATCTGGTTCAACTTTGCATAATCATAGAATACAATCAAATTCTCATTTCCATCTCTAAATTTCTACATAGCCTTGTAATAGTTCCCAAGAATCAATAACCAAGATTTTCTAAGTCCTCAAAACTTGGTTGACCTCTGATATCCTCATTAGTTTTGAAATACATCCATGAATTATCCATAACCAACTTTCTGTGATTGTTCCTAAATTGATAACATTTATCCCTCGATTTCATTTTAAACCTTTACCACATCTCCATCTCGAATTTTTCACATTTGACATCCAACATTTTAATTCCTACAAAATTATCACATGATAACCAATTACGTCATTTCCATACTAGATGATTTACGTCACTTCCTCAACATTTCTCAGGCAAAATTGTATGAAGGTTCAAGAGTTTTCAAGGTATAGCTGACAGAATTATATACGAGACAGGGAATTTATGTAATCATGATAGTTGTATATGACAAGGAATGATGGAAATAAAATATTGGCAGGAAAGAAATGGTAGTAAAAATATGTGCTGCTTATCCGTTTTAAAAGAGAAAACCATATTTGAAACCCAGAACTAAAATATCAATCCCAAGATAAGTCTAGCAAAATCATCGATTCATTAAGAAAAATTTCATGGTAAGAAGTTACACAAGATTTATAAAAAACAGCTAAACCTACTCCTAAGTTAAATAATGAGAAGCAAAACTAAACAAAACGAGCCAATTAATAATTCTCTTTTTTTTTGAAGGACTGCAACAAAAGTAGAGAAAATATGTTCGAAAATATTTAAAGTACAATCTGATAATCATATGCGTCTGTCCAAAATTATGGTACTCTAAATCCTCGTCATACCAGTAAGCAAGGCTACGATAATCACAGAGCCCTTGACTTATGCACATATCTCTAGAATCATGGTATTTAACATTTTTGCGGTGCCGCAAGCTTGGCTGCGAAAATCTTAAATTCCCACTCCCGAGAAATATATCCAAAGTCAGACTATATGTCCTCACCATGCTGGCTAATGTGACTATAGAAGACAAGATTTCCATAACATAGATGACCTAGCCCATATAATTTCATCTTGCCAAAAATTAAATTAAATCAATAATGAATACTCAAAATCAAATCAATTTATTACCGAACATCAAAATTCAAAAATAAACAAAATCTATCAAAATACAAACTCGAATGCAACAGCTATCATCAAAATTCAAAATTCGACAATCATCCATCAAAATTAATAAATACAAACTCAAATTCAACAATAATCCATAAAAATCAAATTTAACAACAAAAAGTAAAAATGAATCAAATCAAGGAAAAAAGAGAGTTTTCAAATCGAAGTTAAATAAGATTCTCCAGGATCGTCCCAGGAATCTCTCAAGGGTTCCTAACTGTGATTGAGTATCTTCAAAAATATATCTTATTCCTAGTACAGGCTGTAGTGGTACTCTAGTTCGAATACCACTACACTTTAGTCTCGACCTGCATGGGCCACCACTAAAAACGTGTCACGACCCGCACCCTAGAGTTAGGGCACGAGAACGTAACGACGCCCAGCCTACGCCGCAGTGTCGGCGGTAGAACGCTGTCCTAGGTCACAACATCTAACATTATAATGCCAAGCAGTATATATACTCTCCGAATGGGGGTGACATAGCAGATACAGTCTCAATCACATCTAGGGTAGAGCATGATAAGGATAGATAAAACATGAAATCCAAAATAAATACAGGAGATAGAAGTCTAAGTGTCTAAGATACATGAACCCAGAAGTACATCTCAAAACTCAAATAAAGATACAGTAATCCACAAAATAAATACAACTCCAGACAAAATGTAATATCTACCTAAACAACCTCTAATTTGTCTCTTCTAGGCTAGCAGGCACCTCCAGGCTATCTGTAAAATTTATCAACAGGTCCAGTCAGGACTGGAGCGAGCACAGTACATCTCAACATATCATAGCAGGTAAGAAAACATATAACATGCAGTAAAGTAAGATACAGGTACTGAGGAAAAAGTAGTATGTAAACAGAAGAGCTGTAATAGAAATATCTACTATACATAAAGAGCTAGCATGTGACTAGTGAGTCAGAGTAAAACATGAACATGTAAATGGCCTGGGATGATTCAATGAAGACACTACGGAATGATTCAATGAAGATACTACTGGTGTATTATTCATATGTCCACTTCTACTCCCCCGTACCCCCAATCAATACACAAGGATCCAGCCAGGTTATGTTATGATACTATGTTCAGACCCCGAAGGTGATAGACCCCGAAGGTAATAGACCCCGAAGGTAATGGACCCCGAAGGTAATAGACCCCGAAGGTAATGGACCCCGAAGGTGATACATAGTAGACCCATAAATGGGATAGGGATTCCAGGATGACTCTGTGATCATAAGAGTATATGTCACAAGTGATCGAAGAATCAACGAAGCATAGTGATACGCCATGTAAGTGAAACGCACAAACATAGAGTACCCGATGCTCCCTAAGGATAACATCTCAAGAAAGGATCCATATAGTACCAATCCGTGTGACTATCGTGACAGTACAAGTAAAGTAATCTACTGCAGGAAATAATTCTAAGCAGGATATGAAATGATCAGAGAATGTACTCGCCTCGATAACCTGAACAGTTGATAAGTATAGGAGGTCCCACTGAAGCCACAGAGTCCTATTTAAAGCAACACATGTTACAAGGTGTTTAAGTTGAAATAAATGAATCCCTACAGGCAATCTATATTATTCTAGGTTCTTCTAAGTCAAATTAACTCTAGGTCGACTCCGGTCAATAATCTAGTCAAACTAGGTCAAGTGTTGACTTACAGTTGACTTTGGGTCAACTGGTCAACTCTGGTCAAACAGGGTAAATCTAATCTAATTATTAAAGTGTACTTCGTTATTTGTACGTTGAAACTTACGGCACGCAAATCGAGATAAGAAGATTATCGGTAAGGTTGACAATCTTATTATAGTGATCCACGTATCCAACTTGTCAATTTCAGCGATATGAGATCACTGGAATTGACTGATCTCAGTTTCGTTGTACTAATCCCGAAATACGAACATTATGTGAATTAATTATTAATTAATTATAAAAAGGTTAAACTCAGAGAAACTATCAACAAACATTGTCGGACGATGAAATAGACATCGCCAACGTGTCCGGAATGCTCAAATTAGCTAGGATAGCCTACCCAACGGTCCAATTTGGACACAAAGGCAAAAAGGTAATTTCGGGTCAAAACGGTGTCCGTGTCGGAGCCGTTTTGCACCGAAAAACGTGCAAGAAAACAAGTCTACGAAATATAACAAATTATATGTCCACGAAACCAGAATGTCGATACGAACCCAACGGTATCTCCAGAATTGGATTCCGTTGTCCCGATCTCAATTTGGCCCGTTGACCAGAACTTAGAATTCTAGTTTGTACGGAAATGCGTGCCGGAGCCAAAGTTCTCAAAACTCAGCAAACTACATGTCAACGAGTCCAAAATGATGATACAAACTCAACGGTATGTCCGGAATTGGATTCCGATGAGCCGATCTCAAAATGACCCGTTGGCCTGGACATTGGTATCTGACTTGCACCGAAATGCGTGCCCGATCCAATGTCCACCAAAACCTAGCAAATTATATGTCAACGAGTCCAGAATGACGATACGAACTCAACGGTATATCCGAAATTGGATTCCGATGAGCCGGCGTCAAAAAGTCCCGTTGACCCAGAAAGTGGGACCCGCTTTGCACCGAAATGCGTGCTCGGGCCCACGTTCTCCAAATCTAACAAATTTTATATGAAAACATGCCAGAACGATGCCACGAGTCTAATGGTGGTGTCAGAAATGAAATCTGGAGTCCCGTGTTCAAAAATGGAATTTTACAAGTTGGAAATTACAAATTCGGACGGCCAACTTTGGCGTCGAATTCAACCAATCAAACAAGCTCTCAATGAAACAAAACTGGAGGGATAGTAAGAGGGTTATACCAGCTTTGTACCGGAACTGGTAGCACGCCAAACGGAGCTGCGGTGGAGGAGATACAAGCTGACGAAGTTGGCCCCGCGAAACTGTCCAAATTTAATATAATTTAAACGGTCAACTTGGTGGCCGGTTTTGATGTATCAAACGATAAAATTAACGGACGAAAATTGACATGAGGGAAGGTGGATATACCGAGATTGCGACGGAGCGAAGAAATCGTCGATCCAACGGTCGGATCTCCAGAAAAATGCACGCGAAGTTGCTGCGACGGAGCATGAATTTTGAGTTCCAAACTCGCGCGCGCCGACGGGATCTCTTTCAAAACGCACGAATCGCCTCGACGGCGCATCCCGGAGGACGTTGGCCGCCATGGGAGGACAGGCCAGGGTGGTGCGCGCCCATGGGGGTGGTCGACGACGACCACGGGCGCCGACGGCGACGATGGTGGCCGCCTACACCCGCGCGTCCAATGCCGGCTGTGCGTTGTTGCACTGCAACCGGCGGCGTTGCGCACAGCTGCGCGCGGCTTGGCCCGGCGGAGGCGCGGCCTAGCGCGGCGGGGCTGCGGCTGTGCAGCTCAGCGGAGGTGGTGGTCGTGGTGGCTCGGTCGGTTAGGAGTGGTGGTGGTGGTTGTATTGAAGGTGGAGGAGAGTAGGAGAGGATGAAGGAGGAGTGGACTGGTGGATGGGGGTGGCCAGTGGCGGAGGCCGGCCAGAGGGTGGCCGGAGTCGGCCAGCCAAGGAAGAGGCTGGGGTCGGGTCGGTCCAGTAGGAGGGTGGAGGAGGAAGTCGGGTTGCAATGGTGGTGGTTGTATTAAATGTGGAGGAGAGTAGGAGAGGATGAAGGAGGAGTGGACTGGTGGATGGGGGTGGCCAGTGGCGGAGGCCGGCCAGAGGGTGGCCGGAGTCGGCCTGCCAAGGAAGAGGCTGGGGTCGGGTCGGTCCAGTAGGAGGGTGGAGGAGGAAGTCGGGTTGCAATGGTGGTGGTGAAGATGGCTTGGGAGGATGATGATGGTGATGGAGAGGAGGAGGAGGGAGGTTGTGCGATGGTGGCCGGCCGAGCTCGGCCAGGAGGGGGGTGGTCGGGCTCGGCCAAGGGAGGGAAGGAGTTTGTGGTGGTGTTGTGAGTTGCTGCTGTTGTTTTTGTTGTTAGAGTTGTTGTTGTTGCATGGGAAAAATGAGAGAGAAGGAGAGAAATAATTGAGGAGAGAGAAAGATGAAAAAGTTATTCCCACAAGAAAGTTAGGGCCGACCACATGCTGGAGAGGGAAATTTGTGAGTGTGAGGGAAAATTAATGGTTAGGATTAATTTGTAGAAATCAAGTGGCTAAGGTTAAAAGTAGGAAAATTGGCCATTCCAATGGGAATTAATAATTAGAAATTCCCAATAAATATTGTAAATGGGTAAAATGAGTAATTGATATTTTTGGGCGAGAAATATGAGGGTGTCATGATGGAGGGTAACACGAAGCTGGACTGGACTCGGTGGAGCCGGATTGGATCAAAACTGGACATTGTGCAAAAATCGAATTAAAATTAAACGTTGATGATCATGAGCGAATAAGTAGCACATGGGAATTCCAATAAATGGGACACAAGTGGCGGACGGATAGTAGGCTCAAAGTGGGCCATGTCCATAGTTGGGGCGGACAGATTTTGGTCGACAGGGGACCCACAAATCAAGTTGGAAAATAAATGTGACGCCGTGGAGTGAAATAAAATCGGGTCACGTGTCGGGAAAGTTGTGCGAATCAAATGGAGCTCAAAATGACGTGTCTGAGTAGGACACAAAGGTCATGGGTGACAAGCGTCTCGAGTAGATCATCAATGAGGAGTTGGTTTTAAGAAACTGACTGGTCTTGCGCTCCCAATTTAAATGTCATGGTAACGCGCTGAAAATGATCAAGGAAAAGAGTGGAAAAATAAATGATAATCAAATGGTCTAGATCGACCCGAAGTTCATCGAAGCAGAAAGAGTACAAGGGAACAAGTTTGGATGGGACACTATATACCGTCATGAAGGTAATCATGTCCACTCCAAAACTCATGAAGAAGATTTCCAGAGTTGAACATCCCTGACACTCCAAATATCAATGGCATGAAAAGTACACTTACAGGAAAAATTAACAGAATAAATTATTTATCAAACCAGTCAATCAGAAAATAGAATAAATAAAAAAAAAATGAACCCGAAATTCAGGGTGCTAACATGACTAAACCTTAGATACCTCAATCCACTCTGCCTTAAAAATTCTCCTAGAAATTCTCCACATCCTTGAAAACTCTATATTTGCTCTCGATTATACTTCCTTGCTTCCTGTGCCATTGATTCTCGTACCTTTTATTTCGAAGTGACGAACGATCGTGCTATCTAGGATTCATCAGAATTTCTTAAATTATAGTATAATATTGCATGATTATTGAGTTTGGTTGTTTATAGATATTAGGGAGTATAGATGCCACAAGCCCTAGATACCGGTTGGTAGAATTATTAGCAACTAGTTGGTAGATCATAAGACTTTAGTGACCGTATTTTTTAGGAGTAGCGTGACCAAAGGTGGGTAGAAGTCCTCGAAGTTTCGTAGCTACAAAATGGCTAGTTGAAAGATATAAACTATTTTTGGAGGAATTAAAATTTGAGAGGATTTTGGAAATAGTAGACTTCCTTCCAAATTTTAAGGAATAGTTACGAATGAGAATTTCGAGGACGAAATTATTTTTAAGGTGGGTAGATTTGTAGCTTCCCTTCCCGAAGAATTTTTAAAATAATTTTTTGAATTATTTATTTGATTTAAATTGTGATTTTTAGGATTTTAGAAATGATTATTTAGTTAATTATTACGGTAGATGACTCTAGCCATAGTTGAGTTTTGAAGTACTAGACGACTAGGCTTTGTGGCACGGGAGATGTAGCAGTGTGCCTTGACTAGTGTACTAGCCATGCCCGGGTAAACCTAGCCATAGGGATGTCCTAACTAGGAAAACCAGACCAACTTGTGACGTGACCATTATAAATAGTTAATTATTCATTATTAATATTATTTGACGTCTAGGTGACCCGGTCGTACCAAACTAGTCAAACTGAACCCGAACTGAGACCAAGCCCATGTAGTCATGCGGTCGTCCAATGACATTCGTGTTGATGCATTTTTGGTATGATTGTGTCGTATTCCATCTTAGTGATCTAAGGAATATTTCTAAATATTCTTAATTAAATATTATAAATATTGTTATTAGTTGATATTCAATAATGTTTGTATAAGATAGGCCTTGTACATTTTCTGGGATTATTAGACGGTGCAATAATGGTATATACTTTATTAAATTTTGTTATTATTTTATTACTATTATTATTTTATTGGAATTGTTATTTAATATTATTATTTTATTGGTTATATTTAATGGTTATATTTAATTGTATATTAATTTGTTATCAAGAGATTTATAATTTATATATAATATATTAAATGTGTGTACGTATATGTATATATAAATATATATATATATATATATATATATATATATATATATATATATATATATATATATATATATATATATATATATATATATATGGTAGACTAAAAAGAAAAAGAAAAAAAAATTCCCCACAGCCCGGCCCACAAAGACCCAACCGAGCCCACGAGCCCAGGCCTAATCCCCCACCCTCAGCAAGTTCCGAACTCAGCTGAGCATATACTAGAAACTCGACCCAGCATCAGTTGCTACGCACCCGAGCACCCCGGCCCAGTGAGCCCCCAACCCGCGCTAGTCCCCACGGTTGCAGCCGACTCTGTTCAGAGTCGAGCGTATAAAGACGCTCGATACGTAGCTGACTTGCTCACGAGCTCGCGTCCGAAAAGCGGGTGCGGGTCGTGACATTGCCCTTTACCGTTGAATATAGATTTCACGGCTGTCATATATACTCTCTAGAGTGGTTATGGATATGTATAACCTACTCTGATACCAATTGTAGGACCATTGAGCACCTTTAGAGAGGGGTGAATAGAGTGTGTGCATGTGCAACAGAAATAATCACTAATTAAAATTTAGCAGTTAAAAACTAGGGCAGATATAAGAGACAGTAAATGAGTGCAATAAACAAGAGAGAGAAAATCAAACTCATTGAATACCGTGATGTATATTAGTTTTTCTTTGAGAGGACTAGTCCAGTCGTGAGTACTCTTGCTCGCTGTTAATATACTATTCACAAGCTAAATGAGATATTGTCGTCTCTTTATAACACCGTGCCTTGGTAACGAGTGCACGACCGACTCCAACAAACTGATTCTGGAAATTGAAATATTTTCTGAATTGCAACCTCTGGTACAACTCTTTTAAACTAAAATTTTAGGTCGAGCAGAACTGTACTGGCTTTGGCTAAGAGTGGTATAGGCAAGATTTGAAAGCTTTAGAGCGTTGAAAATACTTTAGAATAGATAGAGAGAAGAGTGAATGAGTGATTAGAAAATAAAAAATCCTTCTCTATTTATATTGTTTTTGGGGACTGAGTTCGGGCAGAGTTCGGATGCTTGAATCTCGCATTCGAACGTTGCTTGCAGATTTGGTGGGAACAAAAATTTAAAATACCCGGACCGAACTCGGACCGAACTCGGTCAGAGTTCTAGCCGAATTCTGTTGCGTCAGAATAGGATTTGCATGGACCAAATCACATATGTATGGCTTTTGAGATTAGTAGATAGGCTTTTTGGATTTGTGGACTGGAAATAATCTAAACCAGTATAATCCTGAACAATCTTACATTTATATTTTCTAGACTCAATAAATTAAAAATACAGAAGAAAATATAAAATGACTCGATCTGAAATTCCAATAAGAATGCTTTTGGATGACGATGCGGTGTTCCTTGTAGCAGTGCAATATAGACGTAGACGTTCTTCGATATCAATTTATGTAACCTGTAGCAGTACATATATTTTTTGTATCGATCAAAGTTGTCGTTGATTATCAAAATCGGGGGTGACCATTAGCCAATGGGCCAACATCTATGAGCTACACTTTCAAATCTAGCCTATACCACTCTTAGCCAAGCTAGTACAGTTTCTGTTTAATCTTGTTTGGTTGTGAAGAGTTGTATCGGAGGCTAAATTAGGAAAATATTTCAGTTTTCACATCGCCTTCTGGAGTCGGTCGTGCACTCGTCGTCAAGCACGGTGTTGTTGAAGTCGGTCGCGCACTTGTTTCCAAGTACGATGTTGTAAGAGTTGCAAGCACTCAGTTAAATCTCATGTCATAGTGGATTAACATCGAGCAGGAGTACTTGAGACTGGATTAATCCTCCACGAGAAAAACCATTATATATCGCTGTGTCACTGAGTTTAATCTGCAAGTTATTTACTGCTATTTTATTTGCTCTTACTTGCCAAGGTATATAAATTTTAATTTTGAGATTTATTTTTCTGCACACGCACACACTCTATTCACCCCCCCCCCCCCACCCCCACCCCCCCCCCCCACTTCCCCCCTCTCTAGAGGTGCTCAACTGTCCTACAGGTTCAACTGGATTCAACCGGTGTTCAAATAGACTTGGTTGGGTTTGGTTCAAATAGGTAAGATATACATATTTACTTCTTGCTTTTGTTTGGTTTTGGTTCTTATTATGTTGGTTTGGTTTAATTTTACAACTATATGGTCTATCAAAACTAAACTAAGAATCAAATGGTCCAAATTTCACATGATAATTTATTTTTTTTAAAAATAAAAAAGCAAAATTGGTCGGTTCAATTATGAACCAATTTAGCCGGTTCACCGGTTGTCCCGATTTTAGAGGAAAAAAATCCGACGGTTCTTTAAAAGACCAGATTTTAGTTGGACCGGACCAACTTTTTGGCATAAATTGGTTGGATCCGGTCCAACGGCCGATCCAGTCGGGTTCTTACAACATTGCTTAACATTGCTTCCAATCACTAACCTTCTAGAATATGTAAATTATATATTGCATGCATGAAGTTCGTTCGTATGCTAAAGCATGAGCACATACAATTTTATACAAGATTATACAGAGTCACATAACCGATAAATATGGTATATGCTGAAAAAGAAATTTCTTTTTACTAAATGATAAAAGAATTATTAGAAGTGCAAATGACATTGACAAGTCATATAAAATTCTACTTGTGGAAGCTTCTTAACCTAAGTATGTCTCCGAACCTGCGAAGAATTTGCTTCTTCTTCTTCAGTCTCGACGGAGACTCTCCCTCCTCCCAGTTCCTGAATCTATTAATACTCGGATCCCTTTCCCCTTCCGTTGGCGATGGCTCGAACAAATCGAATATATTCCTCGAGTCCTCCGCTGAGCTCCATGGCGGGCTCTTCCTCCAGTTCTCCGAGGGGAACTTGGTCATTGGTCGACCAATCTTCATCAACCCAGCTTGGTCTATACTCGTACTGCCATCGAACAAGCTTATGCTCCTCGTAGGAGGAGGAGGAGGACATGCCACTACCGACGTAGAAGAAGCTAGCAACCCACTGAGCTCCTTCACGCTGTCCATCGCTGCCGCCTCGCACACCTTGAGGCACTCGTGGTCTTGTCTCAGGATCATATAAGCGTTCTCCTTCTCCGCCAGCAAGTCCTTGAGCTGAGAGTTCTCGTCGCGTGCTATCTCCAGTGCTTCCTTGACGATGTTGGATTCGTTCACCGCCTGCTTCACGATGTCCCGCAGCTTCGAAATCTCCACCCTCGCCGACCTCTGGGACTCCATCAGCCTCCTGGACTCGTTCCTCCCATGCTCAATCTCTTCTTCCAGGATCCTTATGCAGTCTATGAAGCCGTTCTCCTTCTCCTGCCACGCCGTGGACGATTCGTCGACCTCCAGCCTCAGCCTCTCGGCCTCCGCCCTCAGCCTGTCGAGCTCGGACTGGGATTGGATGCAGCTCTTCTTGGCGTTGTTGGATTCTGTCGTGGCTTCTTTCAGGGCTATGGCGAGGTCGTCCATGGCTTTCTTGCTCCTCTCTTCGGCTTCCAGGGCTTGGTTGAGCTCGCTGCGGAGCTTCTTCCACTCGCTGGGGGCGTTGTTGTTGGAGGCGGCGTCGGATTTTCTCATGGCTTCGTTGAGATATCTTATCTCGAGCTTGGCTTCTTCAAGGGAGATTATAGTTTGCTCGAGCTGTCTCGTTTGCGAGGTGAGGGAATCGAGCATTTTCCTTTCTGACTCCCTGGCGTTCACTAACTCCATTTCTAGAATCTCGACTCTGGCACATGCTTGGCAATTTCCTTCTTTTCCCTGTCTTTGCTCGTCGACCAATTCTTGCCGGTGTGCAAAAACTCCAGTCATAGCTTGAATGTGCCGGAATTAATGATCAGACGAGGATGCTAATTAATACCAGAAGAAGAAGGAAAATTGCTAGCAAGCCAGCTACGGATTGAAGAGGAACGGAAGGAGGGTCTCTAGCTTCGATCTTGATTGATTGTGATGGTTTGAAAACGGAAATTGTAAGTATAGGAATATCTATTCTATGCGCGCGCGAGAAAGAGAGGGGGAGAGATTGTCGGGTCTATTTGCATGCAGAGCCTCACATTATTATTTCAAACTTCATCTAAACTTAGTAAAGTAACAACTGACCAAGAATATCTATATGCTAATTCAAGATGGATCAAGGAAAACTAGTGCAAATGTCACCTAATATATGCTCATTCAAGGATATTAACAATATTGCTGCATACAAGTTTTTAAATGTTGCACTCGCAAAGAAAAGAAACTAAAGCATTCCAATTATCCATTTGGCTACAAGTTGTAAAATTGACATGGTTGCCATCCTTCTATTTCCTTCTCATTACTATGTGAAACCAAACTAGACCAATCCAACGGTGAATGGGTTTATTGTCTATCCATCCATATGATGCATCTGAGGCTCTTCCTGTGAAGAAGTAAATCAAACGCTTCGTTTATGTTGTCAAAATTGACTTCATGCGTTATGAACTCATGTAGTTGGAGCCCCTGCATGAACACAAATTGATGAGCCAGTCAGAAACTTAGAAATAGGTAGTTGACTGTTCACTTTTCCTATCAAAGGTGGGTCATTTGATTTCTTTTGCTACTTCTATAGCAATTTTGTAGCTTATACTTCTATATATTCACCAATCGAATAAAGTTTTGACGTAATCATGATTAAAGTTTCCTTCACGTTTATTTGATTTTTAGTCTAGAGAGTGCAGGAGCTTGAAGTTTAATATGCTGAACTCTTACATTCTTCCACAAGTCAAGATGTAGTTCTTACAGAAATTATCAAAACTTTCCGTTTTATTTGTTGGCAAGTAGTAGCTTATGGATCACCTTATTAAGATATTGCTCTGAAAGAACAGGAATGTCCTTCTTGGCTTTGATCCCTCCAAATAAGGATCCCATGATGCATTTTCCTTGTAACATTTCACCAGCACTTACGGAGAGTGGTGCCCCATGCATTTCCACTCCAAGAATCACAGTCTTGCCCCATCCCTGACCAAAGAAAAATAAATCAGCAAGCAGATTGAAATTTCTGAAAGTTTACAAGCAGCATAACAACATAATTTTCTTCATTCATGTTATTTTAGATTTTAGAGTATTATGAGGAGAGGCACGTGCGAATATGTTATAATAATAGAACTTTATATCAGCATAAATCTTAAAATGTTACCAAACTCCACTCCTATACAGCTATAAATATAAACCCCAATGAAGAATTAAACCAGACACCCTGCAGTTATCCATACAAACCAAAAAACAAACACTAAAACCTTTTAACAATCTATTGAAACTTATGCCTATAACTTGTACAACGGTTTCTTCGATTCGACTCATCGATCGGAGGCTAGATGGTCTGGACAGCTACTCCACGTGGCGCAAGAAGGTCGAGAAGACGATTCGGGGAATGTAGTTGTCAAAACATCTCACCAACAACCCTCCGACGAGAATGATCCCACATTTGAGCAGAGGAAGACTGATGATAACATACTGTTTACACAGTTGATAAATTCGGTGGAACCATCAGTCGAGGATATAGTTCAGAACATGGATTCGGTAAAGGAGTTATATAGAGGTCCTAACAACTGTGTTTGATGGCAAGCGCGATTTGTCTCGCATTTATGACTCGATTGTTGACCGAGCTGATCAAGGAGACAAGTCACATGAGGACCACTTCCGTGCCTTTAAGTCCCTAACTAATGAGGTGGATCGCGTGTTACCTTTGACAATGGATATCAATGAGGCGAGGGATCAACATCAGCGGCTCTATGTCATGGCGTATCTCGTCTCACTTCGTCCTAATGCAGACTCTGCACAGTCTTGGAGCCAAGGTTTCATCTCTGATGGAAGTCCACTTTGTGTCATACGGGCAGCAAAAGTAGTTGGACTGATATGAGTGATGCAACTGCTGATCGATCTGCCTTGGGTGCTGCTCGTGGCGGATTTCGTAGCGAACATGGTGGCGGCCGTGGTGGTAGACGTGGTGGCCGGAATGTTGGTCGTGATGGTAGACGAGATAAAGGAGGACGACTATGCACGTGCTTCAATTGTGGTCAACCTGGACATTTTCAGTGGCAATGTCCCAAAGTTCCTAGTGTCAATGTTACATCAGATGCTCATAATGATGAAGAGTGATCTGTGTAGATGACTGCAGAGACCTATGCTGAATTCCAAGCTCAGCTACATGGAGGAGCCTCTACATCTGGATCCACTGCCGGATACTCAGCGACGTGTGTGGTAAGATCAAAGCAATGGGTGATTGATTCAGGTGCATCTGATCACATAACAGACGATGCAGGTATGTTGTATAAATATGTGGATCATGTGACAGATATTACTGTTATGAATTGCAGTTCCTTGAAAGTTCGTGGAAAATGAAGCACCTGTTTTTCTTTCGGCCTACCACTCACTTCAGTTTTAGATACACCTGGAAACTCGTTCAGTTTATTATCCATTAGTCGGATTACACGCTTGTACTGCTTGGTAACATTCTTTCCTGATGGTTGTGTTTTTCAAGACCTGAAGACTGGAAAGACTATCGGTAGGGGGCATGTGGTTGGAGGCTTATATTTGTTTAAATTTAATTCATCTGTTGTCTATGCCGGTGTGTCACTCAACTCGTTTGAGTTGCATTGTCGGTTAGGTCACCCATCTTTACATGCTCTCCAGAAAATATGTCTATCATTAGATTTTTCGAGTTCCTTTTTATTGTGAGTCATGCAGTCTGGCTAAACATCATTGGTAACCTATCCGATGAGTTTGAATAAAGTTATCTCAACTCCTTTAATTTAGTGGATTCTGATGTATGGGGTCCTTGACCTATTAAATCTGTGATGGGGTTCAAATATTTTGTTTAATTTGTTGATGACTAGTCGCAAGTCACTTTTGTCTACTTAATAAAAAATCGTTCTGAATTATTTGAAATTTGGTACAATTTTTATATTGAACTAAAAGTCTAATTTGGTGTTTCCATTAAATGTCTTTGAAGATACAATGGTCGTGAGTATGTGTCTCATGAGTTCACTTTCCGTCTGGCTAGATATGGAATTATCCACCAAACTTTTTGTCCTTACACACTACAACAAAATGGTGTTGCCAAACGTAAGAACCATTACCTCTTGTAAACAACTCAAGCTCTTATGTTTCATGCCAATCTCCCAAAAAAATTTGGTCAGATGTTGTTCTTACAGCTTGTTATCTGATCAATCGTATGTCATCTGTTGTTTCAATGACACTAGTCCTTTTTTTAGATTATATCTCAATCGAATGCTATTTTCTCTACCTCTCAAATTTTTTTGAGTGCTTGTGTTATGTTCCAAATACTCGATCTACTTTTTCTAAATTGGACCCGAAGATACTCAAGTATATTTTTCTTAGGTATCCTAAGGATCAGAAAGGGTATCGTTGTTTTTTTTCAATTTTGAAAGTATATTATGTCTCGGGGTGTTATCTTTGTCGAGACTGAGTTCCCCCCATCTTCTCCAACTAAAGAATTTGTTCCCAGAATTTATCCAGATGAGAACTGCTTCTTGTATCCGGTTCAAATACAGCAGCCACTTGTAAGGGTGCCCTCCCCAACTGAGTCAGTCTCATTGTCCAAAGGTCGCAAATACTAGCTCTGTCAGAACTGGCATTACCAGACATGTCCAACACTGTAGAGCAGGTGTCATCATTAGAGTCCTCCTCCGGCTTCACAAATTCACCACCACATGATTTACCGACTCACCTCCGTCGTGCATGTCGTAACTATCCTTTGTATGTTGATAACTACAAAAGACTTGCAAGGCATATTCAATCCTTGGTGGCTACTATAGATGAGATTCATATCTCATAACCCGTCGAGAAGGGCCTCCAACATCCTAGTTGGCGTGCCGCTATGGAGGAGGAGATACGGATGTTATGGGAGAACCATACATGGAACTTGGTAGATTTGTCTTCCGGTAAGAAAGCAGTAGGTTGCAAATGGGTGTTCACCATCAAGGTGAGCGGATGGCACCATTAATCGCTTGAATGCTCGTCTTGTGGCCAAAGGGTATTCTCAGACTTATGGCATGGATTACTTTGAGACCTCTCCAGTTGCCAAGATGACCTATGTGCGTATGCTCCTATCTTTAGCTGTCCGATATAACTGGCCCTTACTTAAGTTAGATGTGAAGAATATATTTCTTCATGAGGACCTTTAAGAGGAAGTATATGTAGTACAACCTCCTCGATTCGTTGCAAGGTAGGGTAAAGTGTGTCATGTGCAGAAGATCCTCTACGGTCTCAGACAATTACATCATGTTTGGTTTGGTCATCCATGTCGTTACTAAGTTTGGCATGTGCCAATCCAAGAATGATTATTCGGTATTTTATCGACATACATCATCTGGACGAATACTATTTGGTGTCTATGTTGATGACATTGTAATTACGAAGACGATAGTTAGGGTATTGTAGGCTGAAAAGGTTTCTGGATGAGCAGTTCAGACCAAAGATATGGGAGTGTTGAAGTATTTCATGGGCATTCAAGTCACACGGGATAAGCAAGACAATGTAATATCTCATAGGAAGTATGTGCTTGATATCCTAACTGAAGTAGGAATGATACAAATTAAGGGAGCAACCTCACCCATGGATCTAGGGGTAATGTTACTCTCTGATGAGGGATATTGATGATCAATCATGATCAGTATTGTCGGCTGGATGAAAAACTCAAGTATTTGACAGTTATGATTCATCCAGATATTTTTTTTGTTATAAGTGTCGTGAGTAGATTTATTGCTTCTCCACGAGTTCTGCATTGACATGCAGTTCTCAGGATCTTGCGCTATCTAGCTAAAATTTTCGAAAAAGGAATTCGGATGGAGACTTAGAGGCATACTTGTCTCGAGTGCATTACAGATGTTGACTTGGGTGCAAGTCTTACAGATAGACGGACTACATCTAGCTATTCGGTATTTATTGGCGGAAATTTAGTGTCGTGGAAGAGCAAAAACAGAGTGAGGTCTCATGATCGAGTTCAGAAGCAGAATATCAAGCTATTGCTCATGGCACCGTAGAGGTATTATATCTGCAGCATCTTCTAAAGGAGCTATGAGAAGAAGTAGGATCGGAAGCAGCATATATGTGATGTGAGAACCAATCATCTATCCATATTACTACCAATCTCGTATCCCATGAAAGGACGAAACACATTGAGATCGACATCTACTTCGTCCGTGACGAATATCAAAAGGGGTGATAACATTTCACCACGTGAGAACCGACGATTATATAGAAAATATCTTTACGAAGTCGCTTTTAGCTCCTCGTGTTCAGTTTCTTTGTAACAAGCTGGACATGATTGACATCTATGCCCCAGCTTCAGGGAGGATGTTAAGTATTAGTCTATTAGTCTTTGGGCTTTAGTGTATTAGTCTATTAGTCTTTGGGCTTTAGTCCTATATCGGGTAGAACCAATAATGAGAGGCTGACTCTCTCCTATAAATATGTACTCACTCATATCAATGAAACTATCCAATTGTTCTTTCCACGACTCCTAACAAATCTAGCTAAATCAAATAAATCCAATCTTTACCTATTTTGCACAACTATATATAGAAGGGAATAGTTATTAAAATATGCTAAAAATCACGATTGTTTAATTCAAAGATGTACGAATAATATTCCAAAATCTATTGTTTTATCTGATTTAAAATAAGCATATATACTATGATTTTATATCCTTTAGTTTGGCGAGGCGGTTTATCACACTCACACACAGACCTTTCTTGAGCATTGAAATGCTTCTTGCATCAATGATGCCAGGCCAATGCACTCGAAGCAATAATCTGCACCGCCATTGGTCATCTCAATAATCACCTGTGAACATTATTTTACATCGTAAGTAAATAGCCAATCAAAATTATGTACTTAGTTTTCAAATAGGGATAGACTACTCCAAAGAAAAGGTTCTCTCAAGTGAAATTGAAGGTGTATGACCTGGCTAACAGTTCTTTCTCCAATTTCCCTTGGGTTAATGAAATCAGTGAGCCCAAAACTTTTCCCTGCAAAAAATAAAATGGCAATACACAAGGTCATGCTAAATTTAACAAAATAAAATTGCATATATTGGAGAGACATAAAATTTGAGGGACAATATAGATAATTTTCGTTGTGAGGTACTTAACTAAAGGCACTTAAGTAAGGATGCCTATGAAGTAGTTGGTACTTTAAGTGATTCTGTTTGTGTGAAAAATTGAAATTCTTGGAAATAGTATCCATGATCTGACAAGAGACAAGAAACTCGACCTAAGCCTGCCGAATATGAAATTGGACCAGATAGGTGTACTCCTTTTCTAATAGACGTTTTCTATTTGCCCTTTCCTAACCTAGCCTTTAGATTCGTTGCTGCTCACCCCAGTTGATGGTTGTCCGACTAGAAGACATAATGTTAAAACAACACATTGATCAGTTCAACAACGAATTGTCGGAGGCCAAGGCTTATATTCTATGGATTACTAGAGCTTATTATCAAACAACCTCAAAATCCCCAATATTTACTTCAAGATGGTTTTTCTGTTAAGAAAAATCACTTTTAATAACTTATAACCCTAATTGAGATATAGCATTTGGAAACTACAAATCTAGGGATTAGCTGGATATTTTAGGCAAGACAGGATGATAGGTTTTGACGACAAAATTATTCTGTTAGCCAAATTTTTAGAAAGAAGTAGCAATATCACTAAAGACTTTGTCCATGCGATGAACAGATGATCAGTCACTAAGGCTAGAGTGTGTATATATATATATATATGTGCCTTTACCATCTCCTATATGTCCTTTAGAAGATACCAGTATAAATTACATCCAAAAGCTTCCTAAGAGAAGGAAGATATTATTGTTTATCTTGTTGTTAATAAGTTTGTGTTGGACATGGCTCGTGTTCAAAATGGATGCTAGGAACGTTGTCCAAGGAGTTGGAGAGGTCCGTAAATGAGTTGAAACAGTCAAATAAAGTTATTAACAGCCTGGGGGCAGTATGCCACCAGCATGCTTAAAAGTGCAAAAAAACGTCCACTAAGTTTTGTGTACCAGAACTTGGTACAACAGTATTACTGGCGTATGCCGTCGGCATACTGCACACATGTCGTCGAGTTGGGACTGGCTTAATTTTATGAACAGTTCAGATCTAAAGTTGATGTTTTCGACGATCCAGATCGCACTATGACTTAGTTCAAGTTTAGAGAGGAATTTAATATCCTCTATCATCTCTTTTGGGGTTGGTTGCCTGACGCTACATGGTGGCTAAGAGTAGGGTTTCTAGGGTTTAGCTAGAGACCATTGAAGAAATCTTTAAGAGAGTGAAGAAGAGAACTCGATGGAGATATCTGAAGGATAGGATGGAGATATCTGAAGGATAGGGTTACTTCTGTATTATGCGGTTGCAATCTTTGTACTGCTCTCTTATTTGATTCAATAAAGTATTTCTCCCCTTATCCCGTAGAGTATGTCGTTCTTAACCAAAACATATTAGACTTTTGTGTTTTTTCTGTTATTGTTCAGATTTGTGCTATGTTATTTATTTTCTCATTGATAAAGGTATTGTCGTGTTCTCGCTTCCACGTGTTGCACAACAATTGGTATGATAGTTACGAAAAACATCGGGATTTCAAACTCTTTGATCTAGGTAACGGTAGCTGACGACATTGGTCGCTCCCTATTTTCCTTGATTAGGACCCTTGAAATCGTTGGTTTATTAAGGTCCTAGGAAACTCCAAATTTCGGAACGATAGTAACAAAGTAAATAGGAGAAAGTTCGAGATGGCAAATTTTAAAAGAAAGGAAACTTCTCGTTGTGGCAGAAAAGGGTTAAGGCTCTACTAGTCAAAGAAGGAGCTTTAAAGCCTTAGAGCGGAAGGAGAAAAAGCCTTCGGAATGATGAAGAATTCATGGGATGATATTGATCTTTTTCTGGCGGATGAGGCCATGTAAAATGCAATTGGGAGAAACTTGTGCGGCTGGTTTATGGTTGAAGCTCGAGAGCTTAATATGAGAAAGTCGATGTCAACAAGTTGTATCTCAAGAAGCAACTATACAGCCTACCCATGAAGGAGAGGACCCAGATTCTTAGTCATCTGAACAACTTCAACAAGTTTGTCAGTGATCTTATGTGTCTCGTGTTGACACAAAATCACAGTCAACCAAATATTGATAAAATTGACAATATGATACTTGTCATAATTCAATATGACACATCAAGACAGAACTCAGTGCAAGACAGATGTCGGCTCTCTCCTGCAGCGTACTCAGTTTTTGAGTCTGTATTTTTTCATTTATTGAGTCTAGCTAAATGTAAACTGAGTAGCACTGAGTGGTTTGGGCCTATACCTATCTCCAATCCACAAACCAAAAGCTCCACCAAACCAAACTAGCCCACAAAGCCCATTTGAGCAATTATGTCCTCTGGAGACAGAGTTCGGGCCGAACTCTGCCTCCACACAGAGTTCGGGCCGAACTCTGTCCCCTAAATTACAGGACCCTAATTTTTAGGGTTTGTTGTATGCTAGTTGTCCAACGGCCAAAAATTTAAATTCTTGACACAGAATTCTGGCTGAATTCTGCCTATTCCAACTAGTATAAATAGGCCTTAAATTCTCTCATTTTCAATCATCCAATCTTCTCTTCTCTATAAAGCCTCATATAAGCCTTAACCTTCTCATCTACTAGCCACAAGCTTTCTAAGCCTCAAAGTGCTCAGTGCTATTCAGTTAGGAGTTTGTGCAAAGTCAAAAAAGTTGCTTGAAAATTTCCAAGCATCGCCACAACGATCTTTGTAAGAAGTTGACGTACTCTTCTGAAGAAAAGGCACGGAGTGTAACTACTATTTCACAAATATTATCCTGAGCTAGAGTTCTCAGGCCTGGACTAGTCCTCCACGAGGGAAACCAGGTTAAAAACGACCGTGTTTGCGTATGCTCTCTTGAACTTTCTATTTTCGCATTTACTCCGATTATTTACTGTTGGTGAAAAGAGTTTGATTTTTATTTAGCCATTATTGTTATAAACTCTATTCACCCCCCCTCTAGAGTTGCCTACCTGTTCTTCAATTGGTATCAGAGCTCTGTTCTCTTTACAAGGACTAACATCCTAGAGCTGATCCATGGCAACCACACAACCTATGTTTTCCAACCATGGTGAAGGACAGTCCACTCATAGGCCACCCTATTTGATGGAACCAACTACACCTATTGGAAAACTAGGATGAGTTTCTATCTCAAGTCTCTAGACTTCGACCTGTGGACCATTATCACCGATGGTTACAAAAATCCTGCCAGAATAGTTGTCAATGGAGATCTCATCGAGAAACCCAACGACAAATATTCTAACGAGGAAAAGAAATAGACGAGTCTAGATGCTAGAGCTATTAATGCTCTCTTTTGTGCAATAGACAGGAATGAATTTAACAGGGTCTCGACATGCACCACCTCGCACGAAGTATGGAAGCTTCTAGAAGTGACGCATGAAGGAACCACTCAAGTAGGAATCGAAAATCAGTCACCTTACTCAAGAATACGAGGCATTCAAGATGAAGCCTAATGAGACGATCATCCAAATGTTTACAAGGTTCCTTGACGTCATCAACCCTCTGTCATCTCTTGGCCAACAATATACAAATCATGAGAAGATCCACAAGTTACTTACGGGGCTACCAAAGATTTGGAACCCTAAGGTAACAGCTATCATAGAAGGCAATGATCTCACCACAATGTCTATGGAAACTTTGATGGGAAAGCTGATGACCCACGAGCTCGACCTCAAAGATTTCGACGAACCTGCTCCAAAGGCAAAAGAGATTGCCCTAAAAGCTCATCGTCGAAGGACTGATCCTGAAGATACTGACGACGACAATTTTGAAGGTGATGATCAAGCTCTTCTAGTCCGCAACTTCAAGAAGTTCCTTCGTTTCAATTGAATAAAGAAGAAACAACAAGAAGACGACAAGGAAGAACCAACGTGCTACGGTTGCAAGAAGACTGGACACGTTCGAAAAGACTGTCCCTTCGCAAAGAAAGGCAACAGATATGAGAAGCCCTACAAGAAGTCTTCTTCAAGAAAGTATGCCAACACTAGCATTTGGCATGAAAGCGAAGCAAGTGATTCCGAGGAAGAAAAAGACTCTCCTCAAGACACCGCTAATGTCTGCCTAATGGCGACATCAGAAAAGGTAACTAGCGAAACTCTCGATGACTTTACTTTTGATGAACTTGGCGATGTGTTTAATGATTTACTAAATGACAACAAGAAAGTCATTAGTAAATATAAGCATGCCAAGAAGAAAATCAAAAGCTATGAAATAGAGATTCAAAATCTTTATTATTTGTTTGATAATGTTAGAGACACTCCACCTACGGAAGTCACTAATGAGGTGTCCAAGCTTAAGTTAAGCCTACATGATGCCGAAGCACTTATTGAAAAGCAAACACGTGAGATCACAGCACTCAACAATGAGCTTGCTGAAGAAAAGAACAAACACAAGATCTCTATTGCTAAGATTGATGGTTTAAATGCTAAGTGTAATGAACTACATGCTGCCTCTAAGAAATTAGAGATTAGATTGGGAAAACAGGTTGCTCAACCTCAAACCCAATCACACAGTCACAAAACACACACAAAACACAAGACCACTCATAATAGTAAATCACGTCACCCACATGCAGCACGTAAATATGCTTACATGTACACGTACTCCCATGCAGCACATAAACCACATGCACATAGACATTATTCTCATAACTATCATTCTGCTGCTACACATAGTCACTATCCTGAACCATCACCATGCTACACATAGACATAACCATCATCCTGCGGCTACATATAGTCACTATCCTGCTGTTCCACACAACTATCACCATGCTACATATAGACATCACTATCAACCTGCTTCCAACACAAATAGGCATGGTACTTGCACCTACTGTGGATTACATGGTCATATCTCACCACAGTGTAGAATTAGGAAATTAGTTGATATCAATCTATATGCATGGATACCGAAGACTAACATTTCAGGACCCACAAGAACTTGGGTACCAAAGGTCACATCTACTCGTAATGTAGGTGGACCTTCCTCCCTCAACTAAAAGCAAGTGAATTCTCGATAGTGGATGCTCGCGACATATGACGGGAGACGCAAATCTTTTCGCATCACTATCGATGAAGAGGAAAGGGTACGTATCCTTCGGTAACAATTTAAAGGGCTACATCATAGGTAATGGTACTATTGGTCATCCTCCTTCTCCTGTAATAAAGGATATCTGCCTAGTGACCGAGTTAAAGCATAACCTGTTCAGCATAAGTCACCTTGCTGATCATGGATATGATATTAACTTTGGACAAAATAAATGCTATATTTATGATAGGTCAACGGGAGACATTGCTTTTGAAGGGATAACAGAGGATAACATTTATATTTTCTATCTATCTAGAAATACTAACAGTGCAGGAAGATGCCTCTACGCCCACAAGGATGAGAGATTGTTGTGGCACCAGCGTCTTGGTCATGCCAATATGGATACTATATCCAGGCTATCGACAAAGAATCTAGTAAGAGGTTTGTCCGACATCACATTCAAGAAGGACACGATATGTGCCAAATGTGAATTGAATAAGACAACCAAATCTTCATTTCATTCCATAAACATTGTAAGTACTACTAGACCCTTGCAATTACTACACATGGACTTATTTGGTCCTAGTAGAGTAGCCAGTCTTGGTGAAAAATTTTATGCTTTTGTTATAGTAGATGATTTTTCTAGATTCACTTGGATTTTCTATCTTTCAAACAAAAGCGATGCTATTTCTGTTTTCAAAATTTTTGCTAAAAAGGTTCAAAACGAAAAAGGCTACATTATTACTCGAATCCAAAGTAATCATGGAGGCGAATTCGAAAATTCCGATTTTGAAAAGTTTTGCGAAACAAATGGTTTTGATCATGAGTTTTCTTGTCCTCGAACTCTGCAACAAAATGGTATTGTGGAGTGGAAGAATAGGACTCTTGACGATATAGCTAGAGTCATGTTGAATAAATTTTCACTTCCGAAATATTTTTGGGCTGAAGCTGTCAGTACAGCGTGCCATGTTTTAAATTGGGTGCTTATTCGACCTATTTCGAAGAAAACACCCTACGAGCTTTGGTTTGGTAGGACAACAAATGTTTCATATTTTAGAGTGTTTGGTTGTCGCTGTTTTATCCTAAACACCAAAGACAACTTAGGCAAATTTGATGTCAAAGCTGACGATGATATTTTTCTTGGCTATGCTGTCAAGAACAAGGGATATAGAGTGTTCAACAAACGCTCAATGATTGTAGAAGAGTCTACTAATGTAACTTTTAATAAGGAAAATAGTGCAGCAGCTATCCCCGACGATGATGTTGAGCCATCAACTTCTACACCGATGAATACCATCCCTGAAACCAACTCTCTAGAGGACTTACCGAAGAAGTTTGCATTCAAGCCATCACACCAGAAAACTTGGTAATAGGTGAGGCATTACGCGGAGTAAGTACTCGATCATCGTTAAGAGACTCCATTGCTAGCACTGCTTTCATTTCACAAATTGAGCCTAAAACTGTTTTAGAAGCTTTTAATGATGAGTTTTGGATTTCAGCTATGCAAGAAGAACTCAACCAATTCGAAAGAAGTCAGGTTTGGGAACTTGTTCCTAAACCAGCTAACCATTCGATCATTGGTACTAAATGGGTTTTTCGTAACAAAGTAAATGAAGATGGTTCAGTCACTCGCAACAAAGCTCGTCTAGTAGCTCAAGGATACAAACAAGAGGAAGGTATCGACTACGATGAGACGTATGCTCCTGTTGCAAGACTTGAATCCATTCGGATGCTTTGTGCCTTTGCAAACTTTCAGAATTTTAAACTGTTCCAAATGGATATCAAAAGTGTTTTTCTGAATGGTTTTATTAAGGAGGAAGTTTTTGTAAAACAACTCCCTGGTTTTGAAAATCACAAATTTCTCGACCATGTTTTCAAACTCAAGAAAGTGCTATATGGCCTCAAACAAGCCCCCAGAGCTTGGTATGAACGCCTAAGCAATTTCTTACTAGATAAAGGTTTTTCAAAAGGGAAGATTGACACTACACTGTTTATCAAAAGTTTTCAAGACACTATTCTTTTAGTACAAATTTATGTTGATGATATCATATTCGGTTCTACTAATGAAAATCTATGCCAAGATTTCGCTAAGTGTATGCAGAACGAATTTGAGATGAGCATGATGGAGGAGCTCACCTACTTTCTTGGATTGCAAGTCAAACAAACTTCACAAGGAACTTTCATCAGCCAGTCAAAATACACAAAGGATATGATGAAGAAGTTTGATCTTGACAACGTCAAACCAATCAGCACCCCTATGGCTACTACAACCAAGATGGAACCTGATGAAAGCGGCAAACCTGTTGACCAACGTAAGTATCGAGGTATGATTGATAGTTTACTCTATCTAACTGCTAGTCGTCCCGATATCATGTTTAGTGTTTGTCTGTATGCTCGCTATCAAGCTAGTCCTAAGAAATCACACATGTCCGCCGTTAAGCGTATCTTTCGATACCTTAAGGGTACTGTTACAGTGGGCTTGTGGTATCCCAAATCCACATCCTTTGACCTTATCGGTTATTCGGATGCTGATTTTGCGGGATGCAAAATCGACCGTAAAAGTACAAGCGGCACGTGTCATTTGTTAGGCAAGGTTCTAGTCTCATGGTTTAGCAAGAAGCAGAATTCTGTCGCACTATCCACAACAGAAGCTGAATATATCGCAGCTGGTCGTTGTTGTGCACAAATCTGTGGATGAAGCAAACCCTTGCAGACTACAACCTATCTTTTATGCACATTCCTATATTCTGTGATAACACTAGTGCTATCAACCTTACTAAGAACCCTATATGTCACTCACGCACGAAACACATTGAAATTCGTCACCACTTTTTGCGTGATCATCAACAGAATGGTACTATAAACTTAGAATTTATTGACACTGATCATCAGCTGGCAGATTTCTTTACAAAACTACTATCCGAAGAGCGATTCAACTTTCTTTGTCGTGAATTAGGAATTTTGGATGAAACAGTTATTCATTAAATTGACCTGCGTAAATATCGATTATGTCTCAGTTCTTTATGATGAATTTGCTATGGGTACAAGCCGAAAGGGTCCTTCTGACAACAAGGCGTAAAAGCCTAAGCGACATGGTGCACCAGTCTTCGGACTACCGCTAGCTGGGATCCGGCCCCTGCAGCTACCTCATGGCAGTTTCACCATACTGAATTGTGTCATAACTCCTTGTTTATTACATGGTTTATTTTCTTTATAAATTGCTAAATTCAAATTTTCGAACTTCATTTCGTTTACTCTATTCAGCTTTTATTTTGAAAATTTTCTACTCGGGCATATACTTTTGAATTTTCTAAAATTTCTTTTCCCTCCTTTCATTCTTTTAAACTCAGCATTGATTTCAAACTGGCTTCAGTTCTGGTCCCTGAACACAGAACTCGGACCGAACTCTGCCTAACACAGAGTTCGGGCCGAATTCGGTCTGTATATTCTAGAACTTCCAGTCAGGCACAGCCACTCATCTATTTTTCATCCTAGGGTCCAGATTTCACCCGACCATTCGAACCCCCCTTCTTAAAAACGGGTTCTCCCTCTCTCTCTTCTCCGTTGCCTCCTCCAAAGCTTCTCCAAACCCTTCCTCTTCAAACCCTAACCCTAGCTTTCTCTTGTGAGAATTTCTTCTCCAAATTCAAAGAGAAGATTTCTTGCATCATTCTCTTCCATCCTCCACTATTTTCTTGAGGTATAATTTCTTCCTTTTCTCCATCTCAATTTTATATTTTTCATGGCACCTAGGTTGTCTAATAGAGGAAAGAGGGCTAGAATTGAGGGTGCTTCCTCATCGAACCCTCCTCCTCCTCGTGATGATCAACCTATTCACCCTCTTTTCAATCCACCACGACCCATTGACCCCGACACGTTCGATGATCGAATTTTTGTGTCATTGGAAGCCTCAAACGAATGGTTCAATTATTTTCGATCACGTCCCGTGTGCGCGGGCCATCCCATCAACTTCACTATCTTTTCTCGTTATGATTCATTATTTCATGATTTGTGTCTTGATGAATTAGTGTCTACAAATTCACTTATCTACTTGAATGCAATTTAATTGTTTTATTGTAATCTCACTTTTGATGACACACGTTTATATTCTCGTATTGCTGGAATTGACATCTCATTCGATGACTTTGTACTTGCGGAATATCTCGAGATTCCGGAACCCAACTCATGGGAAAAGCTTGTCGATGCACGCAAGTTTCAATTCTCCGATGGGTCTTCCCTTGAGAGTTTCAAGGACGATTTGTGTACCCCGAACACGCTTCCACGCAAGTTACTTGCAAAATTCCTAAACCCCTATTTCTATGAGCTTTATCGTATTGTCTTTTCCACGATCCTGCCCAAAGCGGGATCGACTGATGAGGTTTCGTATTTTGATATTTCTGCTTTGTATCACCATCACTTCCATGTCCTGTTCAACCTTCCACGTACTATGATGGACTGGATGATCAATGCAAGGAAGAGGCCACGATCCTTGCTCTATGCTCTCTATTTGCCTATGGTTTTTCGTGCTTTTCATGTCCCTCTCGATGAGTGCCAATTCCTTCCAGCCCCTGCCTTCCTATCTAAGGCAAGGCGGCTTCAGGCAGCTGTCGGATCTCCTGCTGAGTCCGAGCACTCTGATGCTCAGGCTGATGCACCTGCTCTTGGGCAGCCTGCGCCCGCTCCTCCTACTACTCTTGAGTCTATTCAGACCATGCTTCACGATCGTTTCATATTGGAGGACGATCGTTGGACCCAGCTCGACTATCGTACCACCTTGCAGATGAGTGCCATCAGCAACTCACTGCATGACATCCGGTATACTATGTCTCGGCATCCTTCTATGCCACTTCCTATGGAGCGGGATCCATCTCGCGACGGATACCGTATCGATGACCCTTGGGTTATGCGCTATCTAGATCCGGATGCGGCCTTCGTGGATCCTCGATGTTCGGATACTGATCCATCTGACGGCGCTGGACCATCTCGCGCTCCATGATGGATGTGGTCTCTTACCTGCTGCTGCTGCTGAGGATCTTATTTTTTAGTTTTTTTACATTATGGACTTCTATTATATGTAATTGCTTTTATTGTATTAGTTCACTCTATGTTATGTGACTCTTCAGACTCTCTATGCAGTTACTTTCATTACTTTGGTGTGTTTGCCAGTTACTTTCATTTACAGATTTCTGTTTGTTTACGTTTGCTAAATGACAAAAGGGGGAGAATTATTTGATATTCGATATTCATATCATATTATCTATCTGTGTTATCTATGTTTTGGTAGAGATTGTGTTTATCGGGAAAAAGGAACATTGGCTTACAGAGAAGCAATGTTTACGGGGGAGCTATTGCTTCTATGCAATGATTACGGGCGAGCTATTGCTTTTATGCACGACTACTACTTGTGTCCAGGTATGAACATTGAATATACAAATATCATTTTGTCAATTATCAATATGGGGGAGATTGTTGACACAAAATCATAGTCAACCAAATATTGATAAAATTGACAATATGATACTTGTCATAATTCAATATGACACATCAAGACAGAACTCAGTACAAGACGGACGTCGGCTCTCTCCTGCAGCGTACTCAGTTTTTGAGTCTGTATTTTTTTATTTATTAAGTCTAGCTAAATGTAAACTGAGTAGCACTGAGTGGTTTGGGCCTATACCTATCTCCAAACCACAAACCAAAAGCTCCACCAAATCAAACTAGCCCACAAAGCCCATTTGAGAAATTTTGTCCTCTGGAGACAGAGTTCGGGCCGAACTCTGCCTCCACACAGAGTTCGGGCCGAACTTTGTCCCCTAAATTACAGGACCCTAATTTTTAGGGTTTGCTGTATGCTAGTTGTCCAACGGCCAAAAATTTGAATTCTTGACACAGAATTCTGGCCAAATTCTGTCTATTCCAACTAGTATAAATAGGCCTTGAATTCTCTTATTTTCAATCATCCAATCTTCTATTCTCTATAAAGCCTCATATAATCCTTAACCTTCTCATCTACTAGCCACAAGCTTCCTAAGCCTCAAAGTGCTCAGTGCTATTCAGTTAGGAGTTTGTGCAAGAGTCAAGAAAGTCGCTTGGAAAATTCCAAGCATCGCCATAGCGATCTTTGTAAGAAGTTGACGTGCTCTTCTGAAGAAAAGGCACGGGGTGTAACTACTATTTCACAAATAGTGGATTTAATCCTGAGCTAGAGTTCTCAGGCCTGGACTAGTCCTCCACGAGAGAAACCAGGTTAAAAACGACTGTGTTTGCGTATGCTCTCTTGAACTTTCTATTTCCGCATTTACTCCGATTATTTACTGTTGGTGAAAAGAGTTTGATTTTTTATTTAGCCATTATTGTTATCTCTATTCACCCCCCCTAGAGTTGCCTACCTGTTCTTCATCTCGAAGTCAAGTTAGAGGAGAAGGACAACGCACTTTTACTTCTTTATTCTCTTACAGGGTCATATGACCATCTAGTGACAACAATTCTCTATGGAAAGGAGAATCTCGAGATGGAAGAGGTAACTACTACTCTTCTTAATTATGAGATTATGAAGAGCCCAAATACTATAGAAGAGTCATCCAGGTTAATCGCTAGTGAAAGGGGAAGGTCGAAGAGTAAGGATGGAGGAAAGAGTAGCCGAGGGAAGTCCAAATCATCCGGGAAAAAGATCGATGCATGTTCCTTTGGCAAACAAACAAAACATATGAAGAAACAATGTCTAAAATATAAGCAGTGACATAGAGAAGAAGGGTAAAGGTGCCAATTCAAGCGGTCAGGGTCAAGCTAGTATTGTACAAGAAGCTGAGGAAACATATAATGTAGTTATCGTACATAGAAAGAAGGAAAGTTTCTCCGAGGCATAGGTTCTTATTCTGGGTGTTTTTATCACATGCCCGATAGGGAGTGGTTCTGAAGGATTTCAATTGTGGTATTGTTCTTATGGGGAACAATACGTCTTGCAATACCATTAGTATAGGGAAAATCAAGATAAAGATGTTTGATGGGATGGTGCAAATTTGAAGAAGAACCTAATTTATCTGGATATGTTGGACGTAGGTTGCATATTCGTTAGACAAGACAATTCTCTGAAGATAGAGAAGGACAATATGGTGGTCATGAAGGGACTAAGATTGTCATTGAACATGTAGCAGTTGGAGGTAGGTTTGTACAGAGAAAGAAGTGGATGCTATTGCAAAATTGTAGCCTTTACGTCTAGGCCACATGAGTGTGAGGGATCTAGGTGAGTTACAGAAAAGGTAGCTACTAAGTTAGAATTCAACAAGTTCTGTACAATGGGCAAGCAAAAGAAGGTTGGTTTCAAGTAGGAAGTTGACAAGAACGAAAGAGTCCTCGACTATATCCACTCAAATGTACAGGAGGCATTACCGGTATATTCCAAGGGAGGTGGCAAGTAATACGTCACTATCATAGACCACTTCTCCTGTAAGGTATGAATTATTTCATCAAACACAAGTATGAAGTAATTGCAAGGTTCAAAGAGTAAAATACAGTCATAGAGAAGCAAAAAGAGAGAACGGTAAAGTATTTGCGTACAGACAATAAAAGAGAGTACACCTCTTTAGAGTTTCAGGATCACTGCAGGAAACATGGCATACAACAACAATAGACACTTTCAGGACGTCCAAAGAAGAATGGGTAGCGGAGTACATGAACAGGACACTACTAGAGAGAGCCAGAAGCATGGGATTGCAGTCCAGTCTTTTGGACGACTTCTAGACAGAGGCAGTTGGTCACGCGTGCTATTTGGTTAACATGTCACCATCTATAGCCATCAATCTTCATATTCCTGAAAATGTATGAAGGGGAGAGCTAGTCAGCTATGATTCATTGGGTGTCCTACCTATACGCTCGTGAATCAGAAGGATAGGACTAAACTAAAGTCAAAGCCAAAGAAATGTGTTTTCTTGGAATTCAAACAAGGAGTCAAAGTCTACAAGTTGCAGGATCCAGAGATGATACGAGCTATGATGTGATCTTCAATGAGACTTCCATATTTAGAGGTGTGGAGGAAAAATATAAGGGGGCTAGTGAAGCATTAGGCAACTATGACTCGGTAGAGGTGGAAATTTTTGGCACTCATAACAAATACAGACTTTGAAACCCTTATACAACCTATTAGTGCGGAAAAAGCGAGCAATTTACATAGACGAAAGACGAAGACCAACCCCATGAAGGCCTGCAAACAATAGCATTAAAAAAATCAGGACATACACATAGCACCAGTGCGGTATGGTTTTGAAGATATAGTTGTATTTGCTTTGGTCACGGAAACATGTGATCGAAGTGATTTTAAGGAGGCCGGTCATTGAACAAGATGGCAGCGATAGTTGGATCATTGACATGACGGAGGAGATGGAGTCACTTCGAAAGAACAACATGGAATCTGGTTCAGCTACCGAAGGACAAAAAGGCTATTGGATGTAAATGTCAAGCCAATGATTAAATTGAGTTTTTTTTATTGTGGTTAATCGATTAAATTTAATTATGAAATTACGAATAACCATGCAACCACTATAATATTTATACTTAAACTTGGCATAGTCCTAGTATGCATCAATGATATCATACTTGTTATTATGTATATAATTTTGTTCGCCTAACATGTATTTGCAGAAAAACAGTAAGCAAGATTGATCATGGACGTATGCAATAAAAATCATGATGTGCCAAAGAGACCGTCAACCCAAAGATTTTTCTGAACTATCCACAACATCTCCGGGGTCATACACTCGATGGTTCCACTCCCATTAGGAGAAAAAGTCAACATTCAAACAAAGGAAACAACCAATGCTATCAAGACCTCGAGCTCAGTGTAATATTTCTCTATATTTATTCCTTAGGATTAATTATAACTTAATTAGTATACGGCAAATAAAAGATAAACTCAAAACATGTTCCAGATAGGTAAATCTTCAAAAATAGTACGTTGCCAGCATACCGTCCAGTATATTGGTTGGTATACCGCCTAGTATACCAACCAAGATACTGTGTGTAAAAACTGTCCAGCAGCTTTGAATTGATATTCCACACAAAAATAATATATTGTCCATATACTGTTTTCCTACTTCCAATTTTTTTTATCCAAACATTATATTGTCTATTATACTATTTTATGTATTTGTCTAGACTTACTCTCTGTTATTTCAAATTATATATAAACTTGTCTATCTATATATTGTCCAGTATACTGCCTAGTATACCAAATAGTACACTGTCAAGACTGATTGTGTGCATAAATAGCCACAACGGCTATATTTATAGCAATTGTATAGTCGTTATTGTACGGACAATATATCGGACAATATACTGCTAGTATAGTCTATTTTGAGAGCCTATATGTATGTGCTATATAAACTCATTTGCCTTCTTTTGTTTCCATTTCTTAGAGCCCTAACTTTTCATCTTGTACATTCAATAATTTTTCACATAAAAGAGATTTCATTTGCAAATCAAATTGAGATAAAGTTTTATTGTGATATATTTAATTTATTGTATAAAGATCAAAAGCAATTATAAGAGGTTGGAATCTGCAAGCCTTCGCGAGCGATCGAATTAAAGCTCGTGTATAAGAAGTCGGCGAGGTCTTCGGATTAAACTCGCAAGTGTAACTATTTGTTATAATAGTGAATTAAAAGGTAAAGAGAGTTCCGAAACTGGAGTATCTCACAGAGAATACCAAGATACATTAGGTGCCGGTATTCTTGTCCCATTTCTAGTACTTAGTTTTAAATGCCTATTAGCATTTATAATTATGCTTAATTATTAGATAAATCTTATTCACACACACCCTCTAGGGTGCTTTTAGTAAATGGGTATTCAAAAAGGATAATGAGCGATAAGGCACATCTACTTGTGAAAGGGTATGCTTAAAATGAGGGAATCGAATACAATGAGATGCTCTCTCCAGGTAGCAAGCATACCTCTATTTGGGTGTGGTTAGCATTGGTAGCGTGCATTATGCTGAGTCGTTGACTCGAAGAGTTGCGTTGACCCGGTGAAGTATCGATGCGAATCGATGCAAAGAGTTACGTTAGCCCGAACAAGAAAGCATTAAGTCGGTTCGAGGACCCAATAAATTGAATCGATGCAAAGCATAAGTTCGGTTCGGATAAGTATTGATTTTAGTTGGTTTCGTGTGCAGGCTATACTTTTACGCTGAATTATAAGAGGTCGACATTTTGCCTCATTTGCAATGGAGTCCGTGAAACCAAAGCATCGTCTCGCAACGGACTGAGACATTGGCATGGTAGGCCGAATCAGTCAAGTAGTTCAACGCAGCACGAAGTGCTCGAATGACTAAATCAGAATAGTTGACCGTGCAACAAAGTTATAAAATCGAGCCGCATCGCTCGACGAAACGACAAGGCGTATCGGCTTAAGATGGGAGGACTTTGACCCTTCTTTCCTACTCTGTCATGCCTAACTAAAATGTACTGTTGTATACTAAGTTAACCTACCGAGTCCACGAGCGTGGCTCGATTGAAAGAAATCGTAGTGCGTGTCGAACACTAAGATAAAATAATTGGATTGAAACGTACATCAAATGTACGAGTCGCCATAGAACATTGAAATACTGCAAAGACGAGCGCCTCGGTGCACAAGCCATTAGAACATAGGATAACTGCATCAACGAGTGCATCAAATGCACGAGTCACGGGATATTGAACGATTGGATCGAAACGTGCCTCAAGGCACGAGTCGTTGAACATAAATCAAATGTGTGCCTCCGTGCATGAGTTAGTATGCTAGAACATCGAATGACTATATCGGCCCGAGTGCCTCAGTGCACGAGCTGTAAAACATTGAATACCTTATCAAGACGTGCCTCAGTGCACGAGTCGGAGGGAAGGAACATAAGTCTAACACATTTCACACTAAGGCGTAGAACATGGAAATATTGAATCGAGGTACGACTCGAAGGATATCAAATAACTATTGAATGCAACATGTTGCCTCAAAATGTTTATGGCCTTCGGGGCATTCGTTGATGAATATTGAGTTGGAGTATTGTGCCAATGGAAATAGAGGTAGGCGAATTGCTTGGTTGTATGAAATTGATGCGCGTTGCATGGTCGAATGGACTTGAGATATATAGCCCGTGCACGGGTATGTGATGGCTCCTTCGAACGTGGTATGCCGGGGTGTCGGGACCGTTCAGCCTAGGAGGGATGTGGTTTAAGAAATTCGGTATTGATGGTGCATTTCATTAAGACAATTTGCAACCTGTTATTTATGTGATAAGTCACTTACTGAGTAATTCGGGGTCCTCCGGATAAGGGATTAGCAATCTCAGACAGAGTGATCACCGTCTTACATATGTGATGTGAGAAATATAGTCCATTTTGGACTGGAATGCCAACGACCTTCACATAGTTAAAGAACGGTGGGCTGAAAGTGTAGGCACACAGAGATCATGCACAAAGATCACTTATACCATGACAAGAAAAGATGGTAGGCGTATTCCCCTTGCGTCGGTGCAAGGATGAATGCGTCGATGTTGGTAAGAAGTCACGCCAGACTTGTACGCATCAAAGATAACCATTTTGATAACCTATCATATTGTCTTGTACGAGTGCAACTCCAGACTTGTACGCATCATGTCCCAGCGAAGACAATCGATTCGGTGAAATCAAGCGAGGACGAATGATTTTCCGGGTCGTGATGTGATAAATTGGTATCAGAGCTCTAGGTTCAATTTTCTCAGGATGCTTGCTTCATTTCAATTCCAAAAGTTGTCCACCACAATCAAATGACTCTTGACTCTACTCGATGCCGTACTGGATGTTCTATACAATAAGTCTAATACAAAGTCGCGTAATTTTGTCGCACGTGTTACGAAATTTACATGATGTTTGTTGAGTACAGTCGTGAAATGTTTATTGCTTTGGGTGCAACAAGCCGTGAAATGCTTATTGCTGCAAGTGCAACAAGTTGTGAAATGTGAATCGAGATGTTTGTTGTTCATTGCAGCAAGTCGGTATGAGAAATGTTGGTTGCATCGATATAACAAATATCGTGAGATATTTTGTTGCATAAATTACGAGTTGAATTGTGAAATGTACATTGTGAATTAACATGAAAGTTGATAACGAATGTGTTGAACGGATTCGAGTATTGGCTTTGAATGTCGGAAATAAAATGTTGCACAAGGTGCAATGGATGGAACTAAAATTTGTAAATCGATAAGAACGAATCGGTTCGGTTGCACACCGAACATAAGTTGGCAAAATGTATACATTGGCCGAGTTGTGTCGGATTTTGATTTAATCGAAAGTAAAGTTTGTGATCGGCATGATCACCGCGGGATAGTTTGTTTGGAATAAACACTAATTCATACCTAGTATGATGCGAGAGAAATGACTTAATTTTCGAGTGGTATATGCCATAACACGTATGCGATGAATGACTCAATTTCTTAGTATATTGCTATACCACTTGTGCGATGGATTGTATCGACACATTGTGTGAATTGCAGAAGATTTGTCCGCAACGGACGGGATAGTACCGAGACTCAATTGGAAATTTGTATAACGGTATGTTGATACAAGTATTCTTCAATAATCGGTTAGAACGCAAGGCGTGGACTTGTATCAATGAACGATAAGTCGGAAGAAAATTTATAAGTCGGTCGAATGACTGAGACTAGCGAAACAATTATGCTTCGAGACATAATCGAATCAGCGGGATAGAAAACTTGAACGTTATAAACGAGTCGCCCAACTTGCGAGCTCGATGAAAATATTAGTCGATGCGAATGGTAATCGGTACGCACGATTGCGAACTCGATGAAAATGTCGGTCGATACGAATTGTAATCGGATCGTACGAATTGCGAACTCGTTGAAAAGTTGGTTGATGCAGAAAATCGTGCCTACGAAAATAGTAGGTTATGTTGCGACGAAACTCATTTGAGTACGACTGAAATGTGTGAAACTTAAAGGGCATGATCGTATAACTCGAGGGTCCGATGTTGGATAATCGGTAACTCGGTTACGCGATAAAAGTATAGCGGGATACGGCAAATCGGAAAATGATGTGATGCGTATAGAAAAGTCCGTTGTGAACTTGGATGTATGCGATGCGAGTTAAGTTGACGTTGATACAGATTCAAAGTTGACCCTCACGCTATCAAAATTAATACACAAGAAAACATAAGCACGATATGAGAATACACACATGACGGGCGGGCCTATGGTATCGAGATTTTTGTAAATAGCAATACGAGAACGTTGGACTGGTTGATCGTAAAATTTGTGATTGATCAGGCGAGACTATAAAGTCATCAACGATTGTTTTGATGCGTATAGCATCTCGGGTGTCGACCGTAGGTAGATAGACTCGAACTCGATACGAATAGATGTTTCGTGAATTGCATAATCATCGACGGTAGTGCATGAATTACTCGAAGGATAGTCGCGCCTCAGTTGCGCAGATGGAAATGATTATGTCCGAATTTGGGTAGAGTCCCATAGAATTTGTCGGAACATGATTTGGCTCCGAAATAATATAGCATAGTTCGTAGTAACTGTACTTATTTAATAATCCACAATTATCGAGCGTAGCTTCGGGGTAGCTGACCCTAGAAGACTTGACCGCCAAATCAAAAATAAATGTTGTAGACCCGTAAGATGACCCATATGATGTCGCATATGAAATTGCGTCGAGAACAAATATGATGTGGTGCATGTTGATGATAAGTCTAGGTGATCGAGTAATTGTTTCAGGAATTGATGGAACAGCTTCGGCTGAGAAATTTATAGTCAAATTTTGAGAATTAGTCGGATAAATGCTTAAATGATTATGTTGGTCGATGATTGAAATAAAAATTTCACAAACAAACTTGGTGATACGGATAGGCGATCTCGAGAATCGTGCTATGCACAAGAGCGAGCGATAAGAGCATAACTTTCGAGTTGTGTCGTTGAATTTGGATTCACCTAGCAATTGAGCTTGCGTGAATCGAACTTATATTCGATGTTGCGAGACGGACAAGTTAGAAATTTGGTTAAAAATTTCCTACAAGATAGGAATCGAACATAAGACGCGTCATAGAAGACGTTTGTGTCAAAGCGATTGTTGCCCTTGAGCACTGTCAAGTCGTGTAAACAATTGTGTCGAAAAGATCGTTGCCTTTGAGCATCGTCGAATCGAATTAAAGTTTTTTGTCAGATGGATTGTGGCCTTTGTGCAATGTCAATTTAAAATTTGTGTCGGGAGAATTTAAGCACGGTGTCTAGGTAAGTCACCTAGCGGACGTAACCCTGAATATTGATGCGTTTGCAAGTCAACAAAGGGAAATCGTATCGAGATGAGTTGCAAAGTGAGACTTCAGAAGTAGTTGGACAACGACTTTGAACGCAACGCGTTGTAAAAACATGTTGCGATCTGATTCGCGACGGCGTAACGCGACACATAAAATTGATGGTCCATCCGAAACTTACGAAATGAGAAATGCGATTTTGAATCGCGTCGCATGCGGTGACTTTGTTGAATGAATCACGTATGTATCGAATATACATATGCGATAAAATTTCGAGAACGGTCGCTAGAGATAAGTCCGATCGAGAGTACGAGATGACAAGTATCTAGGATTGAAAAATTACCTGTTCGCTTTGTTCCAATTTTCTACCACTAGGTTCGGCTGAAATACATATATTTCTGGGATGCCTTGAATATGTGTACGATCCAAATCAAGTTGTATGCTAAATTTAAATCGAGCTGCAGGAAAGACTATGAAAGTTAATGAAAGCTTGCACGAGTATTTGAAATGGAACAACGATAGTAGGACGAGATCGTGAAACGATCTAGAGAAACACTTGGATTGAGTGTTGATTTCGGTTCGAGGACGAATCTTGTTTTGAGTGGTATATTATGTAATGTTCCGCTTCGCAGGGTGCAGTATGCTGAGTCGTTGACTCGAAGAGTTGCGTTGACACGATGAAGTATCAATGCAAATCGATGCAAAGAGTTACGTTGGCCCGAACGAGAAAGCATTGAGTCGGTTCGAAGACCCAATAAATCGAATTGATGCAAAGCATAAGTCCGGTTCGGACAAGTACTAAATTTAGTTGGTTCGTGTGCAGGCTATACTTTTACGCTGAATTATAAGAGGCCGACATTTTGCCTAATTTGTAATAAAATCCACAAAATCAAAGCATCGCCTCGCAATGAACTGAGATATGGGCACGGTAGGCCGAATCAGTCGAGTAGTTCAATGCAGCACGAAGTGCTCGAATGGCTAAGTCAGAAGAGTTGACCGTGAAACAAATTTATGAAACCGAGCCACATTGACTCGACAAAACGACAAGGCATATCGGCTTAAGGTAGGAGGACTTTGAACCTTCTTTCCTACTCCGTCATACCTAACTAAAATGTATCGTTGTATACTAAGTTAACATATCGAGTCCACGGACGTGGCTCGATTGAGAGAAATCGTAGTGCGTGTCGAACACTAAGATAGAACAATTGAATTGAAACGTGCATCAAATGTACGAGTTCGCCATAAAACATCGAAATACCGCAAAGACGAGCGCATCGATGCGCAAGCCATAAGAACATAGGATAACTATGTCGACGAGTACATCAAATGCACGAGTCACGAAACATTGAACGATTGGATCGAAACGTGCCTCAAGGCATGAGTCGTTGAACATAAATCAAATGCGTGTCTCCGTGCACGAGTTAGTATGCTAAAACATCGAAAGACTATCGTCGCGAGTACCTCAGTGCACGAACTATAAAACATTGAATACCCTATCGAGACGTACCTCAGTGCACGAGTCGGAGGGAAGGAACACAAGTCTAACACATTGAATACTAAGGCGTAGAATATAGAAATACTAAATCGAGACGCGCATCAAATACACGACTGGAAGGATATCAAATAACTATTGAATGCGGCATGCTGCCTCGAAATAATTATGGCCTTCGGGGCGTTCGTTGATGAACATTGAGTTTTGACATTGTGCCAATGGAAATAGAGATAGGCGAACTGCTTGGTTGTATGAAATTGATGCGCGTTGCATGGTCGAATAGACATGAGATATATAGCCCGTGCACGGGTATGTGATGGCTCCCTCGAACGTAGTACGTAGGGGCGCCGGAACCGTTCGGCCTAGGAGGGATGTGGTTTGAGAAATTTAGTATTGATGGTGCACTTTATTAAGACTGTTTGCAACCTGCTATTGATGTGATAAGCCACTTACCAAGTAATTCGGAATCCTTCGGATAAGGGATTAGCAATCTCAGACGGAGTGATCACTGTCTTATGTGATTTGAGAAATATAGTCCATTTTGGCTTGGAATGACAACAACCTTCATATAGTTAAAGAACGGTGGGTTGAAAGTGTAGGCACACAGAGATCCTACACAAAAATTACTTATAACATGACAGGGAAAGATGATATGCATATTCCCTTTGCATCGGTGCAAGGGCGAGTGCGTCGATGTTGGTAAAAAATTGCGTCACGAAACAAATACGAGATTGCTATATGTTGCCTGCTTGCTTACTCGAATAAATGATAACATGTTTGCCATGAAATACATGCTTTACTATTTTTGAATATGCCATGAAACCGATCCTAAGACAAATATAGAAAGATCACAACATAAGCTGCATGATTCATATATCCACTTAATGTTGGTTTAGTAAAGTGGGTCTGATCAGTACGCGGGAGGATTAGTACTGATCCTCAACCAGATTTCTTGCAGGATACAGGGAATGGATTGCTCGCGGTAGAGCTTCGCTTGAACGTGCTGAGGCATGGAATGGCATAGCGTTTTGAGGCGTGCGACCGCATTGACGCTCAGACTTGCAACAGGATGATGCGGCCGAGATATAGAATATATGATATATGGAACGGTGAAATCCTTTATGGACAAGAGAGAACTTGAGTGTTGTAAGCCAATCTGGCATATTCATTTGGACTATTGAAAGTCTTTGTAATTCCGCTGCTTAAAGAGAATTGTTTCGTACACTCTGTTTCTTCCGATACTAAATGTTGAACCAAAGCTAACCATTTTGAGAACCTGTCATCTTGCCTTATACGAGTGCAACATCAGACTTGTACGACATCACGTCCTAGCAAGGACGATCGATTCGGTAAAATCAAGCGAGGACGAACGATTTTTCGGGTCGGGGCGTGACAGTAGCTACTCATGATATAGGGTTGGAGCAAATGGACATCAATACGGCTTTTTTGCACAGAGAGATAGAAGAGAGGATCTTCATGAGACAGTCTAAAGGATTTATGGAGCCCGGGAAGGAGGATAATGCGTGTAAGCTCAAACAATCTCTATATGGGTTGAAGCAATATCCCGGGTAGTGGTACAATTGTTTCAACTCTTTTATAATGAAGACCAATTTCACAATATGCGAGTATGAAAACTATGTCTACTCAAGGAGGCTTAAGGATGCGTCATCGATATACCTTTTCATGTATGTCGATGACATGTTGATTGCTTCCAAGAGCATAACGGAGATGGGGGTACTTAAAGTTTCATATTGAGTGCAGAGTTTAAAATGGACTTAGGTGGAGCAAAGAAGATCTTTCGGATAGAAATTCATTGAGACAAAAGGGATGGAAAGTTGTGGTTGTCTCAAGGAAATATATAGAGAAGCTGTTTGAGCGATTAAGCATAAAGGATTTTAGACATGTGAGGAGCCCGATCGTCGGTCATTTTATGTTATCCTCAAAGCAGTGTCCAAAAGCAAAGGAAGAGAAGAAAAGATGTTTAGGATTCCATATGCGAGGGTGGTGGGTTCATTGCTGTATGTCATGGGGTGCACTAGTCTCAATCTATTGTATGTGGTCAGTTTGGTGAGCATGTCCATGTCAAATCCAGGAAGACTTCATTGGACGACCGTAAAGTGGATACTTTCATATCTCGAAGGCTCAAAAGATCTCACTTTATTGTTTCACAAATTAGAACATGAACCGAGTCAGTTGCAGGATTATGTAGATACAAACTACGCTGGTGATTTGGACAAAAGGTCTACTACATGCTATGTATATACACGCTTGCTGATTCTTCGGTTAGTTGGAAGTCGACACTTCAGGATACCGTAGTGATTTCCACAACATAGTCATAATACATGGCGGTACTCGAGGCATCCAAGGAGGCTTTTATTTAAGGAATTTGGTTAGTGAGTTTAGGCTCGAGAAGGTGCAACTTTCTATGTTTTGCGACAGTCAAAGTACGATTCGTCTCGCCAAGAATTCAGCATATCACAGTCGGACAAAATACATCTACATGTGGTATGAGAAAATACAAGTTGGTGCAATAAGGAGATCTATCTTCTAAAGATTGACACTAAGGTGAACCCGATGGATATGCTAACCAAGGCGATTCTAATAGAAAAGTTCAAATTAGCCTTAACTTCTACCAAGTACACTGAATGGAGGAGTGTTTGCGGTCTCGGTGGATTAGTCTTGATAATTTTACAGTTCTGGGAAAAAGACTGTGGCAGTAGCAGTTTCTCGGTTCTAGATTAAGACTATGTAAGTAGCCGTATTCAATCTTGGACAGGATTGAGGCGGTGGGTAGTTACTTGGTTCTTACTAAAAACTAGGTTGGTTGGGAAGAAAGGACCAAAAATCGGATGCTAAAATAAAGGAGCACATAGCATAGCAAGAATCTCATATAGTGGCTAGAGAAACGTGTCACCAAGGTAAAGATTGTTGGATATGTGTCACCAAGGTAAAGAGTTAGATATGGCTCGTGTTCGATATGGATGCTACGGACGTTTTAGAAGGAGTTGCAGAAGTTTGGAAAGGAGTTGAAACAGTCAAATATAAAACAGTATCACCATGGTGATATATCTTCGGTATAGTGTCCACATGCTTTAAAAGTGTCAAAAACATCTAGTAAGTTTTTGTATACCAAAACTTGGCATAATAATATACCAACGACATGTCGGTGGCATACCGCCGGCATGCCATCAAGTCAGGGTTGGCTTATTTTTGTGCATAGTTAAGATATATAGTTGATGTTTTCAACGATCCAAATCGCTCTATGGCTTAGGTCAAGTTTTGAAAGGGATTTAATATCCTCTGTCAGCTCTTTTAGTGTTGGTTGCTTGAGGCTACAGGATTGCTACGAGCTAGAGTTTTTAGGGTTTTGCTAGACGCCATTAAAGAAATCTTTGAAAGAAGATGGATAGATACCTTAATATTAGTTGTAATTGGGTTTTCCTATGTGCTCTCGATTGTTTTAGGTTGGTTGCTCTATATAAGTAAGGGTTGCTTTATATAGCACTTGACTTCAAGCCAAGTTGATTTGGTGCATAGCCGTTGTCCTCGAAGGATTGCATTTTCATTTATTATTAGATAGAGGCCTTGGACGGAACATGAAATTGGAATCAGATCTAAGAGCAAAAACAAACAATTAGACTAGCTTAGATGGTACTTTTGAAATCAAAGGCGGAGCGAATAGGGGCAGCTGTAGAAGTTGAGAGACATTAGAGAAAAGGAACAAAAGGGAGGAATACAAAGTTAAGGCTTGAGGCATCTGCACTTAAGTACTTAAGTGGTATTTATTTGAATATTGTTTTTGGCTGGCAGAAGTTGTGCTTGAGTTGAATTTACTTTCTTTTAGAGTAAAGTTAATCTTGTCCTCTTCTCTTATACTTCATATACATACTAAGGGTTTGGAAAACCCAACAGTAAGGAATCTAGTATAAGCTATGTTACAAGTTTATTCTCGAAATATATAGCATGATGCATGGAATTCTCCATATTATGTTTCCATGCGAACTATATTAATTCTTTTGGAAGATTATCTGGGAAAGTTCGAGCAGTGTTGCTATATTCAACTTGCTTCACATGTAGACTGATGGAAAATCTGAAGTCGTCAACCATAAATTGTAAATTATACATTACTAGTTAATTCCTTATCATATATATCTTCCTAAGATACAATTTATTTTAATCTAAATTTTGCTACAATGGTTCATCCAGTAGCAGCAATAAAAGATTTTTTTTTTTCTGCTGTTGTTGATGTCACTTCGAGAAGACTATCAAGCTAGGTAGTTCCTAATTGTTGATTTCCAAGGAATGAGTGATGATATATCACATTTTCTTACAAGAATCTGCTCTTCCATGAAGAGAGAAAGAATGGCCAAGGTGAGTGATATAACCTATTGGGTTTTTTGCATGTAAGTCCCATAATATACTGTATCTTTAAATAAGTCGCTTAAATCTTGTTAATTGCATAAAAGTCCCCTAAATCACAAGAAAATGGAGTTGTGAGTCCTCAACGTTTCCATCAGCTAAAAATTAAACTAAAGTTTGGTTTAGTTGTGTGAAAAGCCCATATTTTCTTCATCTTCTTCATTCTTTTTCTCTGATCCGAAAACTTTGGTGCCACCTCAAAACTGGATCTCCCACACAAATGTGGACCCCTCCTCCCACCATTCTCCTCTATCCGCTTCAGTTTAATTGTGTAGAAATGTCTTAAGGTCCTACGCCAATTTGATAAAACTTCCTTAAGTCAAATATATATAATGCTAAGCAAAGCTGGCCTTTTTGACCTATGGTCAAGAAAGTATCAATTTTATTCTTTTAATAAAAGATAATCAAAATAAATACTATTTATATATCTTCCCTCTGAGCTACACAATTTTTCTTGACATTGGTTTGAACATCTTCTTTGTACTTGGCAATTTCCCTATGGTGTGTAAGGACTTGTTTACTTGTCCATCTCTCTTTAATAATCAATAGTAACCACCAGATGGAATGGTTACATGGCTGTGATTAGTGATGGGTTTATCCACCCAATAGTTAGTTTCGTTTTTCCTTCATGTGGGAAGGCTGGTGCTATAGTATCTAGAATTAAAGTAAGAGTCTCTTTGTTTTAGAGCATGAGCATGGATCCATTTTCTACCTATATAATTGCATTCAGGATACATTATGAATTACTATACCAGCAATCAAATAGAATTCAGCTATGTTACCCGGACTCTCCACTTTAAGGAGAAGTACCCGTGTCGACCCTTTAGGACATGGGTATGGGTATAGAATCCGTATCCGATCCTCCATGGTGACAATCGGATCCTTCATGGTGACAATCGAAAGACTGGTAGTGAAGTAGATAGTTTATTTTAATGTAGCAGTGATGTAGATAGTTTATTTTAATGTGGTAATGATGTAGATAGTTTATTTTAATATGGTAGACTGGTAGTTAAGTAGTAGGGGAGCTGAAGGGACGGTCCTTAGGGACTTATTCAACTAGTTGAGTAAAATTTACTAGTAATTTATAATTACATGTTGTCTTTTTACGAAACCTTAGTCATATCCCCGTACCCATACCCAAAATTTGGATCCTTTTTAGCCGAGTCCGTGTGTCCTTCAATTATGAGTTTGAAGGGTCCGACTCTTGGATATGTACCCATACCCGACACCCGTACCCGAGTCCAGGTAACAAAGAAATTCAGAGAGAGAAAGGGGAGAGTCGAAGGAGGCGGAGTGGGAGGGTGACTCGGCAGTTGCCACTTCAGGCATGGGCATAGAGCGGAGGGGAAAGATGAGGGAAAAAAGGTCTATAGATAATAATTTTGTTAAAGTTGGTAAAAGGGTCCCTTTCCAAAATGAGAACCAGAGGACCCATCTAGTGATTTGGGGGACTTCCGTCAATTAACAAGATTTAGAGGACTTATCTAAAATATATCCAGAATTAAGTGACTTGTTTGCCAACCTATTTGAGTTTAAAGTTGGAAACTGTGTATTGTACAGAATTAAATCAGAGAAGTACGTACCAACAGCAAAATTTTGACATTCTATCTGAAAAAGCAAGAATATACTTTCTGTCAAATGACCTGCTAGACCTTCAAGGAAAGAGTGTAAAGACGTGTGCTGCTGCCAACCTTCTTGGCCCAACAAAAAAAACTATTGCTTGAAACTCTATCAAACTCGACATGGAATTGAAGTATGTTGAAAAAAAGAAAGCATCCAATTCAAGCATCTCATTAGAGTCATCGACAATAGTCATCTTATGAACCGACAAGTCGAAAGAAAGATCGAAGTGGTGAAGTGGTCAATCATTATTCAAAAACCAAACTTTACTAGTTGTAGTGTTGATTCTAGGTGATAAGGCGATGCTCAAGGTATTGTATGGTACAAGGGTTCAAAGGCATAGGGATTGGTGTGTGGTTCCTTTTCATACTAAAAAACCAAACTCTTAGCTTATGTACTTTTTTCCTTGGTGTGTCTGATGAAGTCGATGTGGCTGTGAAAGACATTGGAAGAATGTTGCACTTTAAAGTTTTAGATTACAACAAATAAATTATAAACTTTTCACGGAACTTGGTGTTAGTTGATTAAATTGATGTGGATCTGAAGACATTAAGATGCTGCCACTATAAAGTTTTAGGTCGCAACAAATAATTTGTAAAGTTGTTTTAAGAATCTAATCGTTTTCTGTTGTTAAGTGCATAATTCAACAAATATGATTTACCTAAGAGAACTTAAGTGTTGTTCATGCCCATTGAGTAAGAAAAATTAGCGATTACTATTATCAAGAATACTAGTTAGAGGAAGAGAGTACCAATCTCAAACTTGTCTGGGTTCATGTCCACTCCTATAATTTTGGCTGCTCCACGAAACTTAGCCCCTTTGGCCACCTGAAATCGAAGGAAAATTTATTGTTAAGGAAAGATAAAGTTGAGTACCGATAGACATACGCAAACATGTGAGGCATGTTGGTTTATCCTGAATCATATAACTTGAGTCATATTTTTCCAAATAATGCAAATTTAAAACATACGATGTTTTATCTCAACTTAGTTTCTAACCTTAATCCTAAATAATATAAATGGAGACATTGCACTGTTTAAGTTGGACAAAGTTACTCCTCTCCTAGCCAAAGCAGGGATGTTCTTCTTCATGCAATTTCTTAACAGTTTTCCCTGAAGAAGATAGTCCTTTTTCCTTCCAAGTCAAAAGAGAATTTAGTCTCATTTTCGTATAAATGCTTCATAAAGATAGTATGATCAAGAATTCTCAACCTCCTTTCTCAATAAAGGCTATTTTATACAGATACCCGTATGTGTGTTATTAATAGAATTTAGTAGAATATTTGACTTGTTTATTATTAAAGTGGACCTACACTTATATAGGAGAGGCTAACCCCTCTCCCTATTATTCTACTCGATGTGGGACCAAAAGCCCATTAATACTCTCAACACTCCCCCTCAAGATGGGCGATAGATATCAATCATCCCCATCTTATTACATAGTTTAGAGAGACTTAAGGAATTAAGCCCCTTAGTAAGACAATCTGCAACTTGTTCTTCTGAGCGAACATGATCGAGCTTTAGTATTCATTTCTCTAGCTTTTTCTTGATGAAGAACCGATCGATCTCGATGTGCTTCGTTCTGTCATGCTGAACTGGATTGTTAGCTATACTCAATGCTGCTTGGCTGTCACTCAGAAGATACAATGGTGTTCCTTGGTCCAGCTTCAACTCTGTCAGCAATATTTTTACCCACAACAATTCTGACACTCTCAGAGCCATAGCTCTATATTCCGCTTCAGCGGTTGATCGAGCTACCACAGACTGTTTCTTGCTTCTCCATGAGACTAGGTTACCCCCTACAAATACACAATACCCTGAGGTAGACCTTCTGTCATCTATGCAACTTGTCCAATCTGCATCGCAGTATCCCTCAACAGTTCTTGAACCATATCCCTCTTCCAGGAGCCCCCTTTAGATATCTGAAAATATAGAAAACTGCATCCATGTGGCCCTTCCTTGGATCATGCATTTAGCGACTCACTACACTCACAGCAAATGAGATAACAGGGCGAGTGTGACCCAGATAAATTAATCTGCCTACAAGTCTCTGATATCTTTCACGATCAACCGGCTCCTGCCTCTGCCTCCAATTTATTTTTCTGGTCAATCGGAGTGACTGTCGGACGACATCCCAGCATATCAGTTTCTGTGAGCAAGTCTAGTACATACTTTTTCTGAGAGAGGACGATCCCATCTTTTTCTCGAGCTACCTCGATCCCGAAAAAAATACCTCATCATTCCCGAGTCCTTTACTTCAAATTCTTTGGAAAGCTCCAACTTCAGCTGGGTAATCTCCTCTTCCTCATCACCTGTGATCACTATATCATCTACGTATACAGCAAGTATGGTAACGTGGCCTCTCATATGTCGGAAGAAGACTGTGTGATCTGGATTAGTCTGGCTGTACCCCATGCCTGTGACAGCTTTTCTGAATCTTTCAAACTATGCCCGAGGAGATTGCTTGAGTCCATACAATGATTTCTTCAGCTTGCACACTTTTTCTGTTGACTGCTTCGTGCAAAATCTAGGGGGCATCTCCATGTATACTTCCTCCTGTAGATCTCCATGAAGAAAGACATTCTTCACATCTAATTGATGAAGTTGCCACCAATGGTTTGCTGCAAGGGAGACCAGGGTTCTTACAGTGCTCATCTTTGCTACAGGAGCAAACGTCTCATTATAGTCAATGTCATAGGACTGAATGAATCATTTTGCAACCAATCTTGTCTTGTATCGTTTCATCTTTCCTTCTGGCGTCTCCTTCACCGTGAAGACCCATTTGCATCCGACTACCCTTTTTTTCTTCAGGTAATGGAACAAGTTCCCATGTTCCATTTCTTTCCAGTGTCCCAAGTTCCTCCAACATTGCAGCTTTCCACCTTGGATATTCCTTGGCTTCCTGCCTACACTTAGGCGGAGGCGGGGCGGTGCTGGGGGGCAAAGAAGGTGGGAAGGGGGTGAGGGAGTGGCGGCTAGGGTTTTGTGGAGTAGGGTTAGGGTTTTGTGGAGAGGGGTAGCGGCTAGGGTTTGGTGGAGAGAGGTGGTGGCTTTGATACCAAATAGAATTTAGTAGAATATTTGACTTGTTTATTATTAAAGTGGAGCTACACTTATATAGGAGAGGCTAACCCCTCTCCTTATTATTTTACTCGATGTGGGACTAAAAGCCCATTAATACTCTCAACATTATTTATTGTTGCATTGTAATTTTTTTCCTTGTATTTAGTGCATCTTATTTCATTTCCATAATATCATATGTTTTCATGGACTTTTTGTGGATTTTATTGATGGATATCTTCATGTCTTATACACATAGGATACAGGGATAAATAATCAAATTAATTATGAGGCAACAAAAATAATTTTTTTTGATAATTTTGTTTAACTAGAACCATTAATGGACTACCCAAGACTTGCAGAGACCCATAACATGGCCCAAGGCCCAATATAGGATATATTGGTTAGCTTAGTACCCACCAAGTCATCCTTGATGACTTGTCCCTGGAGTGATGGATGTGTGAGTTGGCCCCATGAGGTATAATACTTGGAGGAGGAGAGTTTGGGAAGTATGGAGGCATGTGTTTTGAGCATGCGGTCTGTTGGCTATGTGCCCACCCCTATTGGTTGAGGGAGGCACAGAAGGGGATAACTCTTCACTCTCTCTCCTCATTTGCTCCATTTTGTCTATTTTCTCATTTATAGATGCTGTGAAGACTTAGAGGACTTAGAGATCCGTAGTGATGGTTGGAGCTTTAAGAAGACTTGGAGGACTTAGAGATCCGTAGTGATGGTTGGAGCTTTAAGAGGAGCATTCAAGCCTAGCCCTTTCCCCTTCTCCTTTTAGTCATTTTCAAGACCCAACGCAAGTACCCCTTGCTTAAATGATGGCCTTGTAACCAAAAATATTATCAAAACTTGTTTTCCTCTTCTTTCTTAAGACATTAGGAACTTATTTCATGTTAGATTCGTGATTTTCATGACTATTTCCATATATAATCAACATAAGAACAAAAAATAGGGATTTTAGGATAAATGATGTATCTTGAGTTTTACTTGATGAAACCTTGTTCTACTTGTTTCTATAGCTCATAAATATTGTACGATAACATTTTCATGTGTCGGTCTTTCGATTTGGATCAAGAACGATCGAAATGACCCGATCCTGAGCTCCCAAGTGTAGGATTCTACACAGTCCGCCAAAGCCAGAATTTAGGCAAAATTCTATTCACGACAGAATAGTATAAAAATTGTACTTTGGTCGTGGTTTTCGTTTACTGTCGTCGATCGTGGCTCAACATACATTTAATATTACTATTATGTTGGAGTCCAGCCTGGATTTGGTAACAACATATTTGTCGAATCTAAATCTAATTAAATATTTGATTTGATTAGATTTGGATGTCCATAATAGATGTTGTGTTATTTTAGATATAATAGGATTATTATTTTAGGAAATCCTAGTATGATCTAAAATAGGATATTGATGGGCTATTTTAGGTGTAATAGGATTCTTATTTGAGGGCTTCCTATTTAAGAAATAATATTATGACCTAAAATAGAATTTTCTCATCCTATATACATGGGGTGAGGGTGGAGGCACAAAGTAGAGATTCGGGGTGCTCGTCCACAAGAAAATCTAAGAGAAAGTCCGTACTTTGCTTTTAGGACTTCGTCATCCAAGACAGAAGGAAGAAGATCTAACGAGGAGTCATCAACTTCGGTTAGGAAGATTGCTACGGGTTGGTAATCACTTGTAATCTTCTATTTTTCTTCTTAAGAGTGGTGAAGGGGTTGAACCTATTAGGGCAAAGGGCTCAACGTGAGCTTTGTCAATCTTGTAATTTCATTTGAGTTATTAAAGGTTGAAATTTGTCTAGGTGACGTATGTCACCGCCATATACCTGTCTTCATCTTGTGCTTGGTATCCGTTAGACGGAGGTTAGTTTTGATCAGGTGGGTTAGCAAACGCTTCCGTACGCGCCCAACAATTGGTATCGGAGCTTTGGGGGTTCTGACAACCATGTCTACGGAGCAGATGAACACTCATATGATCACCCTCACAGGAGGAACTGGGTGATTTGGAAGCCAAGGATGGAGGATCTACTCTGGTGCAAGGACTTGCATGATCCGTTGGAGGGCGACAATGCAAAGCCATCGGATAAAGCTGCTGAAGACTAAAAACGACTAGATCGGAAGGCCGTTGGATTCATCCGCTAATGGTTGGATGATTCGGTGTTTCACCACATGTCCATGGAGAGTTTAGCAAAAGCATTATGGGAGAAGTTGCATTCGTTGTACGAAAGGAAGACGGTTGGCAATAAGGCGTTTCTTATTTGCCAACTCGTCAACTCGAATACACGGAGGGTGCCTCGAGGGCACAACATCTGAACGAGGTTCAGGATATCTTAATCAGTTGTCTGCGATAAAGATAGTGATTGATGATGAGCTTCACGCCCTCCTGCTCTTGAGTTATCTTCCGAAAAGCTGGAAGACGTTGGTGGTGTCAGTGAGCAACTCCACGCCTGATAGAATTGTCACGATGGAGGCAGTCAAAAGTAGCTTGTTGAATAAGGAGGTCCGACGCAAGCAAGTTAAATCGTCACAGGAGTCTGCTCTGGTGGCTTCCTACGGGAAGGGAAGACCCAAATCATAAGCGAGGACAAGAGGAGTTCTCGGGATCTTGCGATTGTGGACCGCAAGGAGGGCTACTATCACTGTAGCGAAAGGGGTCATATCAAGAGGAACTGCATGAAGCTCAATGTTGAGAAGGCCAAAGATAAGGACGATCAAGAGGATCTCACGGAGTTTGGAGATATCATCATCGCAGCATCCGATGCAGAGGAACCTTGTGGCATGTGTCATAATGGTGACTGGGTCATGGACACGGGGACGTCGTATTACGTCACTCCACATAGGAGGATCTTCACGTCATACCGCGGCGGTAGATTTGGACGTGTGAAGATGGACGACAAGGGGACAACTGCAGTTGTAGGCATCGGTGATATGCACTTGACGAAGGAGTTTGGTGAGAAGCTCATCCTCAGGGGTGTGCGACATGTACCAAATTTGTGCTATAACTTGGTTTCGGTAGGGAAGCTGGCAGATGATGGTTGTCGCAGTCTGTTTAGGGACAAAGATTGGATGCTTGCGAAGGATTCCCAACAGCTAGTTCGGGGAGATTTGTGTTGTGGCATGTACAGGCTCAAGCCGCTGAGCTGTACATGCAGACCACAGACATCGGATGGAGGCTCGAGGGGTATTCGATAGGAGGTGGATCGTCGAAAACTTGCTGAAGAGGGGCTTATAGATGCTTTGAGGGATACAGAGGATTCGGTTCGTCGAGACAAAGCGACGGATGGTGATGAGTCAAAGATTGAGGGTCAGTCTGTCGGTCCCATGACAAATGGTCGGTCTCCAGGTGAGGGTTGCTCTACGGATCTAGTTTTGGCGACATGTTGTCACTACCACATTTTAGTTTGAGGGTATTTTGGTTATTTTGTGACTTTTGAATTATTTAGAATTTTGATTAATTGGTAAATTTTAGATTATTTTAATAATACTTAAATTGATGTATTATAATTTTGGTCATTTTTTATATTTTAATATTTTGGGAAAATTTTATATTTTTAATATTGTTTTTATTGGATTTGTTTAGTCGGATTTGAGTTTCGTCTCGTTCCGACTTGTATTGTGACCCGGGTAGCTTAAACTCTAGATGGGATCCAATATTAAGTTAAGCATGGTCCACAAAACCCAACATTTAAGTTAGTTAGTTAGACTAATTTTTTATCATGTTATGATGGTTAAGTTAGAGACTCAAAACTAGATCCTTTGACCCCAAACTTGAACCTAGTCTAGACTTAACCATATGAGACTAGAGAGGGGCAATTAGGACATTTTCCATTAGCCCTAATGGACTCTTTATGGCAGTCACCTTTAGGGGAGAATGATTCATTTCATTCATTACAATCTTGCCTCTTTTATTTTCCTTTTGTTCTTCCCTAATTTTAGAGAGCCTTCCCTTTGATTTGATCTCCAAATCAAATCATTCCTTCACCAAATCTTCCCTCAATCATTTCCATTCTCCAAGGGGAGGGTGCTACCAAGGATTGGAAGAGAAGTGCAAGGAGGAGTGTCCACTTTGAGGGATCTTCGTATTGGAGCCGTGTCCTAAAGGATTTCATTGGGATTTCACTCCCAATAGGTAAAACCCATCCTCTAAATCGATTTTCTTTGTATATAAATTAGTTTTGAATCCGTAGGATCCATCCTCATGCATGTGTCCCCTTTAGATTCAAATTTGAGGCCATTTGGAGCTCTCTTGAGGATTTTAGATATGTGTCTTGTGTCCTACTTGATAGATCCCAAATTAGGACACCCCATGTGTATGTATGTATGATAATAGTTTAAATAGATATTTAAATTTAGTTTTAGAATGGTTAGAGAGTGGATTGATCTTAGTTAGGATAGTTAGAATGAGTTTCATTTGGATACCTATGTTGGTATCCAAGTATCTTGGCCTACATGTGTTTCTTTTGTCCAAAACAACTCAAATTCGTCATAATATTCATCCACGTTTTTATTAACCAAAGCAACTTAGAAATGTCATAACTTTTAGCTTAGAACTCCGTTTAATCTTCCGTTTTTTCTAAAAGAAGCGTATCGAAGTTGGCTTTCCAAATATATATTTTAATAAGCCAAAATCGTTCTGGAACTTTTTGTAAAATTATTTGAGTGTCAGCTGTCCGAAAGACAAACGCGTTTCGGTGTTTTCGCGATTCCGGGAGCTTCCGGACACGAAAATGCGATCCATTTGAAGTTTCGGAAAGCTAACATGAAGGGCTACAGCATACTTTAATCCTAGAATTTAGTAAAGGCCCAATTGGTACAGTATTGGTTTTAAGTAGAATAGTGACTATACGACATAGACATTTTGTGTAACCTATGAGCCTATGTAGTATGGATATTAAATGAATGTAGAGTATGTAATGCATGATATGTTAGATGAATGAAATGATATATATATGATATGTATCCTCTTTACATTAATGTATATATATGGTTGAATGCAAGCATGTAGGAATGCAATCAATGTAATGTATGTATTCACATATATTTTGAGTTAAATATATGAGTTTGTATGCATATATTATATGTATGCATGCATGCAGGAATGAATGTAATATAATGTAGAGTATGCATATATGAATATAATGTATGCAAGTATATAATGTATTCAAATATGTATGTATGCATCTATGTATGTATGTATAGGTGAATGAATGAATGCAAGTATGCATATATGATATGTATGTAGGCATGTATGCAATGTATGTATGTATACATGATATGTATGTATGCATGTATGCAATATAAGCATGTATGAATGTATACATGTATGTTGTGTATCCATGTATGTATGTGTGGATACATGAATCAAGTATGTATATAGTGATAACATGAATGGATAAATGTATAAATGCATGAATGAATGTCATATATGAATGAATGAATGAATTAAAGGTATAAGTAAAATATAATGCATTGTAATGAATGTTAACATATATAATATATAAAAGTATGTATATAAATGTGCATGAATGTATATATCTATGTGACTATGTAAATATGCATGATGTAACATAAGCCTATATATATATAAATATGTATGTAATGTGGATATGCATGTATGTATGAAGGTATGTATTTATATATAGTATCTATTTTATATTATGTATTGTTGTGGTTCACATTGCCTTGTGATTGTGTGAGTGCTAGCCTAGGCTTGGTTAGGCCTAGTGAGACTTGTTAGACTTGTTTGTGCTAGGACTTGACCTAGTTGACCTAGTTTGACTAGTGTGGTTGACTAGAGTTGACCAAGTGTTGACTTTAGTCTAGTTTGACCTAGACAGCATGTAGATGTATTGTAGCAGTCTATTTTACTATTTTGGACATGTAGTGACTTGTACTGTTCTATAGGAGCCAGACACCACTCCTCGGACAGTATATTCTCTTCAGATATTCAGGATACCAGACGAGTACATTCTCCGATCATTTCATAACTTGCTTAGGATTATATTTCTGCTCTAGATTACCTTATTTGATGCTGTCACGATATTATCACGTATTGGTACTATATGGATCCCTACATGAGATGTTATCCCCCTCGGGAGCATCAGATACTTCATGTCATGTGTTTAATGTACATCATGTATTCCTCGCTCCCATGTTATTCATGTTTCTCATGTGCTTCATGCTCGTTCATGCATGCTCGTATACTCTCATGTGCTCTCATGTTCGGTCATGTTTCTTATGTATCTCATGTATAACCTATACTTCATGTGCACCCATTTATGGGCCTTCATGTGAAATTCATGTGCACTCACTTATAAGCCCTCATGTATACTTCATGTGCACCCATTTATGGGCCTTCATGTAAAATTCATGTGCACTCATTTATGAGCCCTCATGTATACTTCATGTGCACCCATCTATGGGCCTTCATGTGAAAATCATGTGCGTAACATAACTTGTTTGGATCCTTGTGTATTGATTGAGGTATGGGGGAGTATAAATAGTCATGTGAACAATTCCAAAGAAGTATAACCATGTGCGCCTCTTTAGTATATTCATGTGCAATTCCAGCCGTTCACATGTCGACTTTGTACTCTACATCACTAGTCACTGATAGTTCTCTACTTATAGTAGATATTTCCATTACAGTTCTCTCTTTTACATCATGTACATTCTTTCAGTTTCATGTATCGTACTCTCTTGCATGTTTATATTTTCTAACCTGTTATGATCTGCGTGAGATGTATTGTGCTCGCTCCTGTCCTGACTGGACCTGTTGAAAATATTACAGAGGACGAGGATGGCTTTGGTGTCTACCTATTATGGTGCAGCTATAGACAACATTTGTGACTTGGACCCACTTGCAGTACAGGATCTGCCACCAGTGGTTTAGACTGCTAGCTTAGACTCTTACCTTGCCTTTCTTATTGATACATCATTGTATATATTGGGAGTTTGTTTTATCTGGATGTTTGTGGAGATGTTATCATAGACACTTAGACTTCTTTTTATTGTATCTCTTGTGTGGATTCGTTTATATCTATCTATCTATCTTATCGTTTTTGCCTTAGATGTGATTGAGACTGTATTCTGTTATGTCACCTCCATTCAGAGTGTATATACTGTACAGGTACCTTATATATTGTTAGATGATTGACCTAGGACAGCGTTCTACCGCCGACACTGCGGCGTAGGCTGGACGTACCCACTTCTCGTGCCCTTACTATAGGGTGCGGGTCGTGACACATGTGGTTTGCCAAAGATTCACGGAGCGACATCGGTTTCAGCAGTTCGAAGCCAGGAAGGAGATCAAGGTTTGCAGTAAACTCAATCTGAGGCGGGAGCATCATCATTCACACAGTTCAGGGAGAGCTGTGGGTCACCGACATCATGCACAGTGTGTGATGTTCTGCTCGAGGACGCATGTGTATGGGGGAGCTTCAAGTTTGGACACAAAGGTGGGCAGGTTCAGGAGTTCGAATATCGGGAGAACCGCACCATTCGCTTGGTTGGGTCAGCCAAGGGTGAAGAAGCTCGTCGGAAAGTTAACACTTTCCGGTGGAAGACAGAAGTTGTGGACAGGCAACCTAGACTTACGGTAAGGCTGGTCGTCAGGGACTTCGGTCTTGGTCGTGCCATTGATATCGGCAGGATTCCAGTGGTGCAGGAGGTGCTACGCATGGCAGCTAGCGTCGACATGACGGTCGAGGAGCTGGAGACGAAGGAAGATGCAAAGCAACTCGGGGGGTCGGAGATCAGTGACATGGGAGAGCAAAAACTCTGTCGCAGGACGACATACATGGAGTCTAGTTGAGGACCCATGGGGTTAATACTCTCTCATCAGACTGGAGGGGGAGATTGTTGGAGTCTAGTCCGGATTTAGTAACAACATATTTGTGGAATCCAAATCTAATTAAATATTTGATTTGATTAGATTTGGATGTCCATAATAGGTGTTGTGTTATTTTAGATATAATATGATTCTTATTTTAGGAAATCCTATTATGATCTAAAATAGGATATTGATGGGCTATTTTAGGTGTAATAGGATTCTTATTTGAGGGCTTCCTATTTAAGAAATTATATTATGACCTAAAATAGAATTTTCTCATCCTATATATATGGGGTGAGGGTGAAGGCACAAAGTACATCACAAAGTGAAGATTCGGGATGCTTGTCCACAAGAAAATCTAAGAGAAAGTCCGTACTTTGCTTTTAGTACTTCGTCATCCAAGACAGAAGGAAGAAGATCTAATCGAGGAGTCATCAACTTCGATTAGGGAGATTGCTACGGGTTGGTGAGTGATCTCAATTATAATCTTCTGTTTTTCTTCTTGAGAGTGGTGAGCGGGTTGAACCTATTAGGACAAAGGGTTCAACGTGAGTTTTGTCAATCTTGTAATTTCATCTGAGTTATTAAAGGTTGGGATTTGTCCAGGAGACGTACATTCACCATCATATACTTGTCTTCATCTTGTGCTTGAAGTCCGTTAGACGGAGTTTGGTTTTGATCAGGTGGGTTGGCAAACGCTTCCGCACGTGCCCAACATATTATTGTACACATACTCATATAGTTTGCCTGGTTTGTGGTGAAGTGAGGTTTTGATTCATGTTTACTTGTTTACCCTAATATACATGATATCTCCGACATTGATCCAGCCTCGGATACTTTAATTGTCGATTTTAGTTGGAATTTGGTTATTCACGATGTACGATGAGCCCCGTTAAGGTTAAGCATCCATGGCTGAATGGACACAAACTTGTGATACTCTCATTTTCCTTCTTGTATATGTGTGCAATTATTATCGTATTTGTTTCTGGGGATAAGGTGGATATTGTAGGCGTAGAAGCTAGGCTCTAGACTCGTAAAATTAATTGTATTTGGCATTAGGCAAGCTAAATTGCAAATTTCTTGTTAGGGCCGGAATTCAGATTCTGATAGAAAAGACCCAAATTTTGGTTTGTCTAGGTATCTTGATTCCCGATCCCTTCTCGTTCTTGGTCAAATGATTACCTCATGCTCTTGATTGTCTTCTACTTATATGGCTTGACTCGTAATCAAATTGATTGCATCGAGTATATTGTGCATCGACATAGAGGGTCAATTTCTCGTATTTGCTGGCTCTACCTTTATTTTATTAGCAAGCTTCATGGTCAATATATTATATATATTATCGCCCACGGGGCATTTAATACTTTCCATATATTTTTTTATCATTCATGTTATATTCTTCGTTGTTGGATTTAAATATAGGATTGCTAATAGACCAATAGAATTTGTTATAGCATGCTAGAACAACCCGACAAGCCATACAGTCATGACCATGGTGTGGGGTTGTGGTATCGTGTCATTGGCCATTGTATGTCCCTGTCCTCCATATTTCGGTACTGAGGCACTACAAGAATAATCCTTGAAAATCAAGATTGATGATCATGTACCTTCCTAAGACCAATCAATATCCCCTAGAAGGTGGTTGTTGACCTCAACATTTTAAATGTGGCTGGATTTGATGACGGCTAACAAGAATAGAAAAGGTAATGATAAGTTAGCACAAGTATAGGTTATGGGAGCTAACATTGTTAAGCTTAGACAGAGGTTAAAAGATGCTCCTAGTGAAACTACATTGGGAGAATCACTATCTTTCAAGCAAGAACAGATGCACATAGAAAATACCAAGCTCAAGACATCGTCGTGATGTGTGCAACTTAAGCTAGTATGGAAAAGAGTCAAGGCACTTATGCAAGTTAAGATAGCTCAAGGTGATTATAAATACGTATTGAAGTAGGCTTAAAGGCACTCTCTAAATTAACCAAGAAAATTCATAATTATGTTAGAGAACTAGTGTAGTCTAGAGTATAGTTCTATATCGGTTGTGGTTGTGGGATGGACCATGTCCGATTGTATTACTATATATATATATATATATATATATATATATATATATATATATATATATATATTGGAAAAGGGTACATTTTATTCCAAAATCAGTTCAAACAATCATACAATCAAGGGTGGTCGCCCACCCTTCAGGTTGCCATAGCAGTTACATCGAATTCTATATTATGTAGAATTCCTATAGGAGAGGTGGTTAGTCCCTCGAAAATGCGTCGGTTCCATTCCCTCCAGACATGCCAGACAGAAGCTGCAAGCCGTACAATGGCAATCTTGAACCAAACCTGCCCTCTCCTTCTGTGATCTCGGATCCCAATAATGATATCTCCAATCCTCCTGCCTATGTCGCATCCTCCTAGCGCTCTGTGGCATTGCTCAGCCCAGATAGACCAGGACACCTCGCACTCAAAGAACAAGTGTCACATTGACTCATTGGCCACATCACAGAGCACACACTTCGGGTCGGGCACCTGGATATATCAAATGCAGTCTAAGCCTATTCAGTTATGGATGCAGCTATTTCTAATATAAATAAAGGTGTTTAGTTTGTTAGAACATGGAATCAGTTATTTCTAATATATATATATTTCGAATATGTATATATATATATATATTTTTTTTTTTCGAATATGTATATATATATATATATATATATATATATATATATATATATATATACACTTGGCCATTGTGCCAAATAGAATTAACTGATTCCATTTTCTAACAAACTAAACACCTTTATTTATATTAGAAATAGCTGCATCCATTAACTGAATAGGCTTAGACTGCATTTGATATATTAGACACTTGGATGCACAATTTATCTTCAAATTCATGGTAGCATATGTTGGTGTCCAGTCTGGATTTGGTAACAGCATATTTGTGGAATCCAAATATGGTTAAATATTTGCTTTAATTAGATTTGGATGTCCATAGATGGTGTTGGGCTATTTTAGATGTAATAGGAATCTTATTTGAGGGTTATCTATCTAGAAAATCCTATTATGCTATAAAATATGATTTTGATGGGCTATTTTAGGTGTAATAGGATTCATATCTTAGGGTTTGATACTTAGAAAATTCTACTATGACCTAGAATAAGATTTTCTCATCCTATATATATGGGGTGAGGGTGGAGACACAATGCATAGCACTAAAGTTGAGATCCGGGGTGTTCGTTCATAGGAGATCTAAAAGAAAGTTTGCACTTTGCTCTTAGAAATTCGTCAAACAAGACAGAAGGAAGGAGGAGATCTGATCGAGGAGTCGTCAACTTCGGTTAGGGAGATCGCTATGGGTTGGTGAGTGATTTCATTGTAATCTCTGTCGTTTCTTCTTGAGTGTTGTGAGGGGGTTGAACCTACTAGGGCAAAGGGTTCAACAATGTTTTTTGTCAATTTTTTAATTTTATCTGAATTATATAGATTGAAATTTGTCCATGTGACATAGTCACCGCCATATACTTATCTTTATCTATGCTTGGGGGTTGGTTATTTCAGATGGGTTGGCCTAGGTTTCTGCTGCGGCAACATCTCAGACATGGTATTAGAGTGCTTGTAAGATATGTTCGATTCCCAACATCTGGTATCAGAGCGAGAGGTTCGTTCGTTCTGGTCTGATACCAACATCTGATATCATAACTTTTAGGTTTTGATAACTATATCTACAGAACAGATGAACACTCATATGATGACCCTCATAGGGGTAACTGGGCAATTTGAAAGCCAAGGATGGAGGATCAACTCTGGGACAAGGAGTTGTATGGTCTGTTGGAGGACGACAACGCAAAGTCATTGGACAAAGCTGCTGAAGACTGGAAACGACTGGATCGGAAGGCCATTGGATTCATCCGCCAGTGGTTGGACGACTCTGTGTTTCACCACGTATCCATGAAGTGTTCGGCAAAAGCATTGTGGGAGAAGCTGCATTCGTTGTATGAAAGGAAGATGGCTGACAACAATGCGTTTCTTATTCGCTAACTCGTCAACTCGAAGTATACAGAGGGTGCCACAATGGCACAACATATGGATGAGGTTCAGGGTATCATCAACAGTTGTCTGCGATGAAGATGATGATTGACGATGAGCTCCAAGCCCTACTGCTTTTGAGTTCTCTAACGGAAAGCTGGGAGAAGTTGGTAGTGTCGGTGAGCAACTCTGCATCGGATGGAGTTGTCACGATGGAGGCAGTCAAAAGTAGTTTACTGAATGAGGAGGTCCGGTACAAGCAAGTTGAATCGTTGCAAGAGTAGTCTCTAGTGGCTTCATACGGGAAAGGAAGACTCAAGTCACAGGCGAGGACACGGGGGAGTTCTCGGGACCTACGACTATGGACCACAAGGAGGACTATTATTACTGTGGCGAAAGCGGTCATATCAATAGGAACTGCATGAAGCTCAAAGCTGAGAAGGCCAAAGGCAAGGACGATTAGAAAGATCTCACAGCAATGGGAGATATCATCATCGCAGTGATTGATGTAGAGGAACCTTGTGGCATGTGTCATGACGGTGACTGGGTCATGGATACGGGGGTATCGTATCATGCCACTTCGTAGAGGAGGATCTTCACATCATACCGCAACGTCAAGTTTGGACGTGTGAAGATGGACAACAAGGAACGGTTGTAGTTGTAAGCATCGGTGATGTGCACCTGATGACGGAGTTTGGTGAAAAGCTCGTCCTTAGGGGTGTGCGCCATGTACCGAGTTTATGCTAAAACTTGGTTTCGGTATGGAGGTTGGCAGATAATGTTTGTCGCAATTTGTTTGGGAACAAAGATTGGAAGTTTGCGAAGGGTTCCTAACAACTGGCTCGAGAATATTTGTATTGTGGCATGTACAGGCTCAAGTCGTTGAGTTGTACAGACAAGCAACAGACACTGGATGGAGGCTCGAGGGATGTTCGACAAGAGTTGCATCGTCGAAAACTTGTTGAGGAGGGTCTTCGAGATGTTTTGAGGGATACAGAGGATTCGGTTTGTCGAGACAAAGCGAAGGATGGTGATGAGTAAAATATTGAGTGTCAGTCTGTCGATCCCATGACAGCTGGTCCGTCTCCATGTGGGGGTTGCATTACGGATCAGATTTTGGCTACGGATGGTTTGCCAAAGCTTCACAGTGCGATATTGGTTCCAACAATTCGAAGCCAGGGAGGAGATCAAGATTTGCAGCAAACTCAATCAGACGCGGTTGTATCACCATTAACTTAGTTCAAGAGGAGTTGTAGGTCATCGATGGTGCGCACGGTGCATAATATTCTGCTCGATGATGCATGTGTTCGATGGAGCTTCAGTATTGGACACGAAGGTGGACAGGTTTAGGAGTTCGAATCTTAGAAGGGCCGCACCGTCCGCTTGGTTAGGCTAGCCAAGAGTGAAGAAGCTCGACGGAACGGTAGCATGTTCCAGTGGAATAAAGAAGTCAGGGACAGATAGCCGAGACTTGCGATGAGGCTGATTGTCAGGGATTTCGGTATTGGCCGTATTATTGATATCGGTACAATCCCAGTGGCGCAGGAGGTGCTATGTATGGTAGCTAGTATCGACATGACGGTCGAGGAGCTGGAGACAAAGGAAGATGCAAAGCGGCTCAGGGATCAAAGATCAGTAGCATAGGAGAGCAGGAGCTTTGTCGCAGGATGACAGGTATAGAGTCTAATTGAGGAGTCATGGGGTCAACACCCTCTCATCAGGCTGGAGGGGAGATTGTTAGAGTCCAGTATGGATTTGGTAACATCATATTTGGGGAATCCAAATCTGGTTAAATATTTGATTGAATTTGATTTGGTTTGGATGTCCATAATTGTTGTTAGGCTATTTTAGATATAATAAGATTTTTATTTGAGGATTTCCTACTTAGGAAATGCTATTATGATCTAAAATAGGATCTTAATAGGCTATTTTAGGTGGAATATGATTCTTAACTTAGGGTTTCCTAGTTAGGAAATGCTATTATGACCTAGAATAGGATTTTCTTATCTTATGTATATGGGGTAAGGGTGGAGGCACAAAGCATAGCACAAAAGTTGAGATTCAGGGTGCTCATCCATAGGAGATCTAAGAGAAAGTCCGCACTTTTCTCTTAGGGCTGCCCCATATAAGACAGAAGGAAGGGGAGATCTGATCGAGGAGTCGTCAACTTCGTATAGGAAGATCGCTATGGGTTGGTGAGTGATTTCATTGTAATCTTTGTCGTTTCTTTTTTAGTGTGGTGAGAGGTTGAACCTATTAGGACAAAGGGTTCAACATTGATTTTTGTCAATCTTGTAATTTTATCTAAGTTATGTAGATTGGGATTTGTTCAGGTGACGTAATCACCGCTATATACTTGTCTTTATCTGTACCTTGTGTTCGTTAGACAAGTTGGCCCGAGTTTCCGCTACGGCAACGTCTCAGACACGGTATCGGAGCACTTATATATATATATATATATATATATATATATATATATATATATATATATATATATAAGGCATATCCTCTAGAGGTTGTAGGTTTGAGCAACAGAGGAAGCATATTTAATTTCCTGTAAAGGAATTAATGTGAGGGCAACCAGAGTGCAGGCCAGTTGCGGGTGTACTGCAGTGCTGTGGGTGCGATACAAGTATGGTGCAGGTGCGGGCTTTCGGGCTGGGAGTGTGGCCTTCAAGCCGAGTTTGTAGGCCTTCGGGCCAGGTGGATACTCGGAGTCCGGAAGGGGATCGATGGGTGTGGACGGACATTATCTACGCATCTGTTAGGGAGGTTCACCCTCCCATAGAGCTAGCATCGGTGGTGTGGACCAGGGGGTGGCCTCCAAAATGCAATTATGCTTATACAAACTTTGCCTTGAAAAGTTGCTTACTCGGGACCGCCTGGTGAGGTTTGGTGTGTAGATTCCATCACCATTGTGTGAGCTGTGCAAACAAGATCATGAATCTGTGGAGCACATCTTCTTTAGATGTTCCTTCTCATTATCCGTTTGGCAACATCAGTGTTCTCAGCTCAGCATATAGACTCATGGCTCTCGAAGTTGGAGGGAGAAGATGGCAAATATCATGGCTGAAAGGAATTGGGGTTCCCAGTGGTACAATACAACAAGAATTCGGTTGGCGGCCGAGGTCTGGCATATATAGAAGAAAAGAAACAATAGAGTTTTTGAGCTGGTGACTACACCCATTATTGGAGTGATTCACAACATAGAATTTGATGTAAAAGTGATGAAGAACTTCAAGTCTCCCCCAAGATCTGATTTGTAGACTCTTCAAATTTTTATATATACAAAGTACTTTTTTCCAAAAAATATTATATATATATATATATATTTTGGAATAAGGGTAAATTTTATTCCACGCAAATCACGGTATCGGTATTACAATACACTAATCTCACATCTCCCTCCCCAGTTAAGGGGCCATTACAGATACATCAAATTCTAAATTATGCAGAATTCCTACTTGCGGAGTAGCCATTCCTTCAAAGATAAGCATTTTGCGCTCCCTCCCGACATGCCAAACTGATACTGCAAGTCTAACTCTAGCCATCTTGGCCCAACCCGGGTCCATACCTCGGCGGTCTCTGATCCAGCTGAGGATCCCCAGGATATCTCTGGCACTGCCAACTCCACCCAACAATCGCATGCACTGCTCCTCCCAGATGTGCAAGTCCATGTACACTCAAAGAATAGGTGGCCCATAGACTCCGCGTCACCCGTACAAAGAACACACTTCAGGTCTGGAATCTGCATCCCAAACCTAATAAGTCTGTCCCGAGTCATCAACCTACCAAGGAGGAGTCTGTATGAACAAAGCTGCATTTTGCGAGCAATCCCCTTCGCCCAGATAAAGTCATACTCTGCAATCCTGTCATGTGGGCTCCGAACCAGATTATAGCAACTTTTAAAACTGGATATCCCAGACCCTCCCACCGAACCAGGATCAACCCAACTCCAGGAGTCCTCGATCAGGCTAGTATCGATATTGATCCGACGAATCTCCTCCCCAAACTGAGCCGTGTATGGATACCTTTGTTACCTGGACTCGGGTACGGGTGTCGGGTATGGGTACATATCCAAGAGTCGGACCCTTCAAACTCATAATTGAAGGACACACGGACTCGGCTAAAAAGAATCCAAATTTTGGGTATGGGTACGGGGATATGACTAAGGTTTCGTAAAAAGACAACATGTAATTATAAATTACTAGTAAATTTTACTCAACTAGTTGAATAAGTCCCTAAGGACCGTCCCTTCAGCTCCCCTACTACTTAACTACCAGTCTACCATATTAAAATAAACTATTTACATCATTACCACATTAAAATAAACTATCTACATCACTACTACATTAAAATAAACTATCTACTTCACTACCAGTCTTTCGATTGTCACCATGAAGGATCCGATTGTCACCATGGAGGATTGGATACGGATTCCATACCCATATCCATGTCCTAAAGGGTCGACACGGGTACTTCTCCTTAAAGTGGAGAGTCCGGGTAACATAGATGGTTACTCCTCAGGCCTCCAGCTCCCATCCCTGATAATCCGACTACATTTCACTCCTCTGCTCGCCTCTCTGTCCATCTGAGCCCCCAAGATCTCCAGAAGGGAGCCATTTCCCATCCACGGGTCCAGCCAGAGATCAGTATTCGTCCCTTCTCTCATAATCCTGCATATAGCGGACTGAAGGATCGGTCTGCACCTAAGAATAGCCTTAAATGAGACCGAAAAATTATTATCAATCTGACAAGACCAGAAATTCATCCGCCTCACATATCTGCTAGCCAGCCACTCTGCCCAAAGGGAACCTCCCTTGATGAACCGCCACGCCATCCGCACCCCAGATGCCTCCCTAACCGTCCGAAGAGGACGCAACCCCACTCCTCCTTCCTCCCGGGTCCGGCAGAGTTGCTCCCAAGCAATCGCATGCATACCTCCCCTCCAGATAAAATTGGCACAAATAGACTCCACCTTCCTTATGGTAGCTACTGGAATTTGGATCGACTGCAACCAGAACATAGCGATGCCAGAGATAACAGACCTCACCAGCTCAATACGGCCACCAAAGGACAGACCAGCAGCTTGCCAGCCTTCCACTCTCCTTTGGAAAAAATTCACCAGGCTGAGACAATCCTGATCCCTGGCATAATTGACCGTCAACGGGACCCCCAGATATTTCACCGGTAACTCTCCTTTCTCCACTCCTACAGCAAGGGCCCGTTCCTCCTTGAGTGTGCACAGAGAGCTGAAATAGACCCTACTCTTCTCCCTATTCAACTGCAGGCCGGACAACCGCCCAAACTCCTCCATTATATCTGAAAGCGCCCTCAACCCCCTCATAGATGGATGCAGGAAAACCAAGAGGTCGTCAGCATATATCAAGTGAGACACCACCGGCTTGACTTGCCTAAAAAGAGGAACAATCTTCCTACTATGCACCGCCAGGTCCATCATACAAGTGAAGTACTCCATCACCAAAGTGAACATGTACGGAGAGAGAGGATCCCCCTGCCGCAGTCCTCTGCTGCTCGAGAAGCATCCATGAGGAGAACCCTGTATGAGGACCGAAAATGTGGGGGAGCATATGCACTCCCTCACCCTCGCCACCCATCTCTCATCAAACCCCATAGCAAGCATAAGGTGGCAGAGGAAATCCCTGTTGACCGTGTCATAGACTTTCCGCAAATCTAGCTTTACACAAGCCTTCATCCCCCCCGGCTTGTTAAAGTCCCTCACCATCTCATGTGCAAGAAGACTGTGCTCAGCAATCGAGCACCCCTTGATGAAAGTCGCTTGATTCCGAGACACCAAGCCCTGCATAATCCCCTCCATACGCCGACATATGAGGTTAGTAATTATCTTGTATAGATAATTACAGCACGCAATAGGCCTGAAGTCGGCGAGGGAGGTAGCACCCTCCTTCTTCGGGACCAAGGTCAAGAAAGTGTGATTCAGCTCCTTCAATAACTTTCCTTCCAAGAAAAACTCCTGCACCGCCTCCAGCACTGGAAACTTTAGCACACCCCAATGACGTCTAAAGAACCCACTAGAGAAGCCGTCTGGCCCCGGAGCCTTATTAGGATCAGCTTTCATCACAATATCCTCCACCTCCTCCAATCTCACAGGGGCCAACAGTCCCATGGTGCGTCACCAGCCTCTTCGTAACAAGACCGGAGAACGAGGTGGGATAATCAGTTTGCTGATATAAGTTAGTATAGAACCTGACTGCCTCCTCCTGAATCTCCACCGGGTCTCCAACAAGCCTGCCCTCGCCATTAAGCAGCCTGGGGATGCTGTTCCGGTGCTGTCTGGCACGGATCACATCATAGAAGAACTTGGTGCACCGATCCCCATCCTTGAGCCATAAACACTTGGCCCTCTGGGCCGCACTAATCTCCTGCTGAAGACTTATGATGTTGACCTCTGCAATCAGGTCCCGCTCCCTAGCCGCCAACTCACCGCTCAGGATGTCAGCCTGCAAAGCTTCCTGAACCTCATGGAGCTCAGCCTCCTTGTCCTCCAGGGAAGACCGCGGCATCTTCTTCACCCAATTCCGAATAGCTCTCTTGACCTGTTTGAGTTTGTGAGCCATACGAAACTGAGCCGTGCCCTCCCGAGTATACCGCAGCCCTCCCAAAATAGCCTCCTCATATCCCGCAGAAAGGTACCAGCCATTGTTGTACCTGAATGCCCGAGCCTTCCAAGTGGGCCTCTCAGAGAGACCCACCCGAATAGGAGAGTGATCGCTGGTCCCTGCCGCTAGCCCTTCCGCCATGGAATTCGGGAAGTAGCGAAACCATTCGCTGTTTTCCAAAGCCCGATCCAGCTGACAGGCAATCCTGTTGTGGACCGCCTTATTGTGCCATGTCCAGATGTGTCTGGCTCGCTCCAGTCCCCTCAGCCCAGACAAAAGAAGACACCTTTGGAAGTCGTATAAGATCGAATCCGGCACTGGACGACCTCCAACCTTCTCTTGACGATGCAGCATGGCATTGAAGTCTCCCATAAGCAGCAGGAGAAGATACAGGTGCTCTGCCATACGACCTACTCGCACGATGTCCGCCCACAAGGTCTCCCTAAGCCGCCTATCATTATGCCCATAAACTGCACCAAGGATGAAGTAGAATCCTCCCTTGTTGACAAAGGAGATGCCAATAAGTTGCTCTGTCATCAGAACCTGTTCTTCCTCCCAACTATCTCTGTTCCATCGAACCCAGATCCTAGACAAATCACAAAGATCCAGGTTGTGGATATGAGCCCAGTTCGCAGGCGTCCTGCAAGATAACATAGTCTCCCCTCTAATCTTCGTCTCAAGAAGAATAGTAATGTCACTCTTCTTCCTCTTCAGAACCCCACTAATCTCCCTTCATCTCCCAATAGAACACCCACCACGAATGTTCCAGGCAAGGACCGACATTAATTACTTAATGTGAGGACCCCCTGGACTCCATCTGGACTGACACCCGAGGGAAGTGTCACGTCCGTCCGATCTATATCCTCCTCCATCCCCGTCCCCGAGGAATGTGCAAGATGGGCCTGAATCCTGGAAAGAGTCAAGGTCCACTCTGGGTTGGCCGCGGTATGATCATCAAGCCCCCCTGGCTGGTGCTCCTCTTCCTGTGGGGACGGGACATGCCTTTTCCTGCTATAGACCTTTTCCACCATGGATGTCTCCATCCTATCCTGTCTGCTATCCAGGGAACTCATACCCTGGTCACCATACTCCTCTGGGGCCTGAACGGGACTATCGCGCCCTGAGAACCCTCCTGTCTCTGCGGGGTGTCAGTCATGGACCTCCTGGCCCCCTCCATCAGGAAGACCTCCTCCATCGGCCTGACTGTCTCCGCCACTCCTGCGTTGGGACTGGGTGCCACCACTGGCTCCACCACCTCCGTCTGCTCTACCGAGGCCCCAGCTGTCTCCGTCCCTCTAGTCCGGCAAGCACTAGAAGAGTAACCAAAACACGCACAGAAGGAACACATTGGGGGAACCCAATCATACTCCACAGCCTGAGACAACACCTCCCCGGATGCCACATGATACTTGAGAATACTCGGAAGCTCCGTCCCAGCCTTTATCTCCACAAATACTCTGGCGTACATCAGTCTGGTACGGAAGGCCGTAGCCTCATCTGCTTTGATCGGCTTACCGACCAAGCTAGCTAATCGCATAATCAAAGGGATGCTCCAGTATTTCACCGGGAACTCAGGGAAGCGAATCCAGACGAGAATCGCATTCAACACTTCCTCCTCACATCTCAGCTCCGGTGTCCACTCCTTCAGGATAATAAGCCTCCCGTCAAAGGACCAGGGCCCTCCTTGAATAATCCTGGACACATCTTCCTCCAAACCGAATTTCACATAGTAAAACCCATTCTCTCGTGAGAAGAACTCTATACTCCCCTTTGGCCGCCAAACCCTCTCTGCATAATCCCGTATCTACCCATAGAACGGTTTACTCCCCAACACATACATCACCAGCGTGTTCTTCCAGAAGTCCGTGACCTCCGCTATCTCTTCCGCCGGAAAGTATGCACGAAGTCCTCTTCCAACCTGCATCGGTGGCACATACTCCATCGACACCGGACTCTTGTTCCCACCCGGCATGCACACATCCTTCCAGGACTTTGGACGAGGCCCGTCTGTGCCCGTCCGGGGAGTAGCAGACGGAGGCCTCTGACTCCCAACATCTCCAGCAATACTTTCCTTTCTCCGTCGCAGTCTCCTTTGGCCTCCATCCAGCCGTAGAGCGTCCCGGACCTCCTCCCTGTCGTTGTGTGGTACCGAGGCCGATGGTAGACCTACCCCCGCTCCTTTCAGGGCCCGTCCGACTCATATCCGGAGTTTGAGCCCCTCTTCCCCCTCCCGGACGTCGTCTCACCACCGTCGTCCACCCATCATCATCAATCCGGCCATCCCTAGACCCGGATTCCGATCCGAATTCGAAAATATACGAATCCGCCCTGGAACCCGCCATCGCCGGAGACGTTTGTCCCCGGGCTGCCACCGCCGCCCTGTCCGCCGCCACCGCCTGGGAGGGGTCGGCCGCCCCCCCTGGCCGTCGCCGGCCCCTCCCGCTGATCCTGCTGTCCGCCGCCAGGCCCCTCCCGCTGATCCCGCTGATCCTGCTGTCCGCCACCACCGCCTGCCAGGGGGGGCCGCCCGCCCCCAACCATCCTCGCCGACTTCCTCCTCCCCTCCGCGCGTGGGTCCGGCGGCCGGGGAGGAGGCGGCATGATTCCGTGCGTCGTAGCCCTAATCGCGAATCAAGTATATATATATATATATATATATATATATATATAGGATACGAATCAAAAAAAAAAATATATATATATATAGGATACGAATCAAGATACCCGTCCGCGGAGCCCCGCTGAAGCCCCGCCCCCCTGCACCATCGGATCGAGAGGGGCTCGCGCGGGACCCACGCGATCCAACGGCCAAGGATCGCAGGGCTTCGGTGGGGCTCCGGAAATGGGGCTCCCGATCCGGAATAGGGCACCCGTGCATGAAAAATCGACGGATAGGGCGCTGCGTGGACGGTCGAGGACCGGCACCATTCTACCATGGGTATAAACGACGGCCGACCACGCGGCCCGTCGTGCGATGCCGTAAGGGCGTCGGAAAGACGTCGTATGGGCGTCGTGCGCATAGAACGGGTGGCTGGACGGCATCCGCTGTCGTAGGCATCGTGAAGACGTTGAGGGCGCATTCGACGTTGAGTTGCGGGCGTCGAAAGACGTCGACCGTCTCGTGGAGCTCTGGAGCGCACGGAGTGCGTAAGATGTGCGTGTGGGGCGATGATGACAAAGCCAGTGCGGACAAGATCCACACGAAGAGTCCGAAATGATATGACGACCGGCTAAAAATCGTGTGCGGGGAGACACACGATTTAACTGAGCCCGCACGTGTTGGTTAAATATATATATATATATATATATATATATATATATATATATATATATATATATATATACTTGCACAAAGAATGCATCTATTTGCTCATTCATTTCCTATAGTGCAACAATCAAACTTTTATTTCCTTTCTAGAGAATTTTACCTCTCCTTAAGAACCATTAAAATACAATAAAACAAGAGAGATTGAGTGAAAAACTTGTGTTTTTATTATTCTCATGATCTCATCGTTTTCCAGTTTGTCTCTAAGGTGTTGTGAGTTGTCGTTGTGAGTTGTCTAAGGAAGGGTTACTCTCTTGTGGCTGGCAATTGAAGCGAACATAAAAAAATACTTTAACCTGATGATGACGAAAAAACTAAAGTATAAATACCGAATTAATAGCACAAGTATACAAAATATATGTGGTTCGGTCAAACTCGACCTACTCCACGGAAAATACTTTCTTGAGTCAATCAAGAAACCATACAAAGGGCTACAACAGTAATCCACAAAGAGCAATCCTCTCCTTAGCGAGATCCTCAGGGATCTCGTTTCTTCTTGTTAGTCCTGAGGTCGATCAAAGATGGATTACAAAGGCCAGGAACAGAGATTCACGCAAGACGTTATAGTCTGCTCTATGTTTGATCATGATGTTGTTGTCGAGGTCCAGATATTCATGCAAGAAACTTGTTCTCTAGAAGAACTCGATTCCAACGAGGCTTGTTGAAACTCAGGTTACAAACTGACAATAACCAAACTCGTAAGCGCAGTTGCAATTGAGATAGAACATATTACAAAATTGAGAGAATGGAGAAGATGAAGAAGAAAGAATAATAAAAAATTGTTCTTGTTGGGGTGATGAAGACCATCGTTCCTCAAAGCAAGATTCGTCGTCTATCGACGATATGCTCCCAGGAGCCAGCAAGTTCACAAGAGAATTTATGGAACGCTCGTAGTTACCTCTGTGTATGACTCGAACGGACTCACTGGACCTGTTTTTCCTTTTTTTCTTCACATTTCAAAAGGGGGCAGGAAGGTGTTAGCCCAGTAGTTAAGTTTTTGAATGACTAATCGATTAAATTTAACATTATAATATCACTAATAATTATGCAGTCACCATAATGTTGCTACTTAAACCTAGCATTGTACTAATATCTAATGTGCAATAAATTTTTCATATTTGCTACTATGCATATTGTTTTGTTTGTCAAACATGTATTTATAGAAAAGCAGTAAACAAGATCAAACATGAACATATATGCAATGAAGAAATCATGATGGGCCAAAGACGGCGTTATACCACAAGATTTCTTTGAACCGCCTACGACATCTCTGGGGCTATGCAATAGGGGGTTTGGGAGCGAAGTCCCCGAAAGGTATACAGATTTCATAATATGTTTATCTTTGAACAACTGCCCTAAAAAAGCCATAATTACACAAATGAAGAAGACAAGTCAAGCCATGTCATGTCATTTCAGATTTATTTATCTGTAGCATTTAGTTGTCATCAAACTGCTGCAAATCAGAACTCGATATATTGCTCGTATTTTCTTATTTGTTATGTATTTTTCCTTTATTTTATATGACCATTTGTACATAGGGTCGCAACTGGCACTAGGAAACTCAAACCTCAGCCTAAACCAAATCCTAGTTTACAAAAATGAACCTAACCAAATCCAAATTGTTCTGGAACAGGTCCAATCGAACTCGGGTTGAACTCGGGCCGAATTCGATCTCCTAGACCCAGTTTCAAAATTGTCAGTTCCTCCTGAAGAATTGGTCTCCAACATTCAGATTTTTAAACGTTAGGGTAACCGAGTTTTGGCCGAATTCAGTCTCCACAACATAGTTTGAAAAACTATAAATAGGCCTTGAATCCTCCATTAAAACTTACCCATTCACTCATTCTTTCACTTGCCTATTCAGAGCTACTTAATCTTCTTATTTCCAAGTATCAACTCCCCAGCCTTCTAGTGCCAATGCAGTTCCGATTAGAAGTCTGCTAGAGTTGTAAAGCTTGGTTTTCAAGTTACTTCCATTCAAGTGTTTGAAGTCGACGTGTCCTTCGGATCAAAGCACATGGTTATAGGAAGCCAACGAGCACTTCAGATCTAAGCTCGTAGTGTGCTATTACTTTACAAATAGTGGATTAATACCGAACAAGAGTTTCTGAAATTGTCTTATCATCTATGAAGGAACCCAGTATACATCACGATGTTTGCGCTTCTTAACTCTTAGATATTTGACTTTTTTAATTAAGTTAATAGCATTGCTTTATTAGTGTATTATTGCCTTCACCCTATTCATCCCCTCGAGGGTTGCCTACAGAAGGGTCTATTTATAATGAAGGGTAGAAGTCTCATCCCTCATCCTGGCCGATGTAGGACTAAAATACCAACTCCCAAAATAATGAAATTGAATATCAAATCCCGCAATCAGCACATATGAGCGCAATATGCGCATCTTGTGCATACGCGCATACAATGATACTCGCATGTGTATACGCACAACAACACAACAATACAGTAGCCCATGCGCGCATATGTGCAGCAATGCATAGCTGCGCATAGCTTGCACATGCACCCGCTCTTGCAACTCGCGCATGCAACCGCGCTAGCAACTGCACATGCTACTCGTCCATAAACGAGCACACGAGCGCAATATATGCACAAGCGCCATGGCCTGATGCGTACGTGCGAAATGTAAAGTGCGCCATCAAAGCGCCACTTTGCACCCTTCATCCGAGCCCAAGCTCAAGTCCTAGTCCGAGTCTCTAAGCCCTTTCGGGACTTATCTCCTAAGGAATTTTTCCTAAGAGAGTAACAAAAACAAAAATTATTTCTTTGAGGTTTAAACTTAAACCCTTTAGAAAAATTACCTCACATGGACCACCACACCCCATGTGCATATGCCAATACAAAGCATAGCTATATATTGGGATATATACTTTGGTAGTTTCCAATATATGACTAAAGTTCCCAAAGCCAAGTTAGAAAATCCCAACAATCTCCTATATATGCCATAATATATGGTTGAGCGTTCTCCACAGTGATTGTCCATCATACATTAGGATAGATGTCGCTGACTACTAGAATATTCCTATATGGGTCAAACAAAAGTACAATACATGAATGAACTGAGCCTTGAATTCAATACCATAATTGTTATTCTTCCCACTAACATAATGACATCAGTTGTGCCTCTGATCACACATTAAAGGTCCTGTGTTGACCTGGTTTCGGTGTATGTATCTTGGACGCCTACAAGTTTACCCTCAAGAGACGGTCTATATATCTGTCCATACACTCTAGGTGAGTTCTTTTGTTAAGAGTCCCAACATTAAGCATTGCGCTCTATGCGGTGCTATACCGCTATGACATGGCACAAAGTCGAGGATTTACCTCTTGTGGTGTCATACCACTGTAGCATGAGGTCACAAGTCTCGTTGTAATGTCGTACTACCACGCATGAAAGTATTGCGCTTCTTTACGGTGCTACAACATTGTAATATAACTCGAAGCCGAGGCTTTACATCTTTTACCTCTTTGTGTATCACACCACTGTAGCATGAGGTCACAGACCTCTTTCTAGTGCTTCCTACAACTCTCCATTCTACAACATTAGGCACCTGCCTATATGCGGTGCTACGCCGCTGTGACATGGCCCGAAGTCGAGGCTTTACATCTCTTACCTTATCGTGGTGTCACGCCACTGTAGCATGGGGTACTTAGCATCTTTATGGTTTTGTGCTACCGTGCTTCCTGTAGAGAACACCGGACACCCAAGATGTTGGAGAACTCATTAAGGTGTCAAAGTCATCCTCTTACAGGACATTTTATACAAAGAACAACTAGTAGACCACAATGGTTTCAGGATAATATCCCCCACAATATCTCAAAGGACTACCTACTGTACCTGATATTTTTTAGTCAGTAGTCCTCCCTTGAACCAAAAGTTAGATACCTAGCAAATTTCTCTTTGGACTAATAGCATAAAACTTTGTGGTAGGATTGTAAAGACACAATATTATTGTGTCCTTCAAGCTCATTTTTCTAGCTGTGTGCTCTACCAACTGGTATTTGAGGCCTTTTGTGAAGGGATCTACCATATTCTCCTGGCTCCAAACATCAACCACTTTAATGATTTCATGCTTACTGTGCTCATTTAGTACCATGTGTCGTATTCGCATAGTCCTTTTCTTACCACTGAAGTGATCATATACAGTAGTTGTATGGTTGTCACAATACACCAGTATTGTCGGGATCTGCGCACCAACCACAGGAAAATTATTTATGAGCTTCCCAAGCCATTTTGCTTCATCCGCTAGAGATGATAGTGCATAGAACTCAGACTCCATAGCTGAGTGAGAGAGCAAAGTATGCTTCTTCGACTTCCATGATATAGCAGGATCACCCATAGAGAAGACATTCTCTTGTGGACCTTTCGTTCTTCTCTTCTGAACACCAACTAGCATCATTGAAGCCTTCTACTACTATCGGGAATCAGCTGTAGTGTAGAGCAACCCTATGAGTCCTCTTGAGATATCTCATGATTCTAATCACAGCTTTCCAGTACTCGATACCAGGATTGCTCGTGAACCGACTCAGCACCCCCATGACAAAAGTTATATCAGGTCTGGTGGCACTCGTCGCATACATCAAGCTTCCGATGACACTAGAGTACTTCAGCTATCTGATGCTTTCTCCTGGATATGGCTTCAGCTTCTGGTCATACCTGTATAGAGTATCGATCCCTGGAAGATCCTGATATCCATAACGTATGAGCATCATTTCTACGTAGTGACCTTGTGAGAGAGCAAATCCAGCTTCTGTATGAATTATCTTAATCCCCAGGATAATATCTGTATCTCCCATGTCATTCATATTAAATTTGGATAAGAGAACATCATTGTTCTAGTGACACAATCTATATCTGAGCCCAATATTAGCATGTCATCCACATAGAGACAAACGATGACTCCTCTTTCATCAGCAAACGTAGTGTACACTCATTTGTTCGTCTTGCTGACTCTTTAGACATTTGACCTGATGACTTTGTCAAATTTCTCATGCCACAGCTTAGGAGCTTGTCTCAATCCATATAGGAATTTTACCAACCTGCAGACTTTGTCTTCAAGACCCTGAAATATAATTCCTTCTGGTTGTTGCATGTAAATCTCTTCCCATTCAGAAAAGTTGTCTTGACATCCATCTGATGAATAATCTTATGAATAACGGCCACGACAATCAGCATTCTGATAGTTGACATCCTCGCAACTTGGCATATGTGCTAAATTAGTCAACCTCCTGCTTCTGAGAAAATCTCTTGGCTACCATCCTAGTCTTGAACTTATCAACTGTTCTGTCGGTCTCATCTTCTTCTTGAAGATCTACTGCATCCGTTGGATTTAGCTTATTCAGACAGATTTACCAACACCCAAGTGTTATTTGATGTTATGGAGTTAATCTTGTCATGGACTACCTCCTCCCAGAAGACCGCGTCTCTGGATTTCATCGCCTCATCATAGGTAAGTGGCTCAGCCTCCACGTGATAGGTGATAAAGTCATCTACGAAATCTTTCGGCCTCCTCACTCACTTTGCTAACAGCTCAACGAGTACTGGTTCAAGGGTTGTTTATTCAACAACAACCTCTACCTGGACTACATCTTCATTGGAAGTGCTTGCTTCGTCGGCGCTAACAATATTTTCTAGAACATCCGCGAGAATAATGTTCTTGTCCCTAGCAAACTTGTCATCAAAGAACTTTGTGTCGCGAGACTCAATGATATGATTTGATTCAATATCAAGTAACCTCCGAACATCGCTTTTATCAACAAATCTCAGAATGTGGTCTTCGTAGTCCTTGTCCACAGCTTCTGAATCTTGATATCCGAAAGCTTCACATATGCCAGACATCCCCATACTCGAATGACATTCAAGTTAAGTCTGACCTTAAACTATAGTTCATGAGAAGTAATGTCAGAAGTTGAGTATGACACTCTATTGAGAATAAAAGTAGTCGTAAGTGCAGGTTCTCCCAGGAAGCATTTTGAAAGACCCATAGTTAGTAGCATAGAGTTCATCATCTCTATTAGCTTCATGTTCTTCCTCTTTGCAACTTCATTGGATTAGGAACAATACTGAGCAGTCATTTCATTTACAATTCCATATTCTTTGCAGAACGATGCGAATTCAAGAGAATAATGCTCTCCGCCACGATCACTTCTAAGTCTCTTGACATGTTTGATCGGTTTGACGCTTAGCGTCAGCCTTGAAGTCTTTGAACTTCTCGAACCCTTCATCCTTTGATATACATATACATACTTCGAGAAGTCGTTGATGAAAGTAATGGAAAATTCATCCAGGTCTTAGAAGAATTGCTAGAAGTCACAGATATCCGAGTGCATAAACTCTAGAAGATCTGTATTCTGGTTCACTCGTCCGAACAACTTCCTAACAATCTTTGTCTGTGCACAGACTTCACATTTTTTTCTACCTCCTTACCCCCACAATTGGAGATAAGGCCTAGACTAGACATTTTTGTTACTCCTTTTACAAACACATGTTCTAATCTAGTTTGCCATAACTCAATAATGAAATTACATGTTCATTGCTATGACATCACCATCTGGCCTGCATAGATATCTATCCTCAAGCCTGCATAGGACAACAGACTTCCTGTGATCATGTCCTCGGAAATCACTGGTACGTGTTATACGTACTCCAGTGTCGGCGACTTTCCATAAGTCCAAAGCTATTGTCCCCATCCCCAGAACTTCTGCTTGAGACTTGTTTGTCATCAAAACCTTTTTTAAAGATAGGGTTGTCCTTAGTAAACAGCTCCTTAAAGTACACGTGGCTAGACGCACTAGTATCCACCCACCAGTCAGTAACCACGCTAGATGACTCAACATGTGCAATCATAACCACCAGTTAAGTAAGCAAAACAACCAAATTAAGCTATACCTTGCTATTTTGGTTTGGAATTGCATCTATTTTCCTCCTTCAAATGGTCCTCCATGTCATTGTTGTTACAACCCCATCAAACTTGGGCTTAAACGAAGTTGACTCCATTCTGGACGGTTACATTGTTGGAGCAGCTGAAAAGACATTTGCAAAGACACAATCCCACGTGCATATACTGATATGCATAAACCACGCTTAGAAAGTGCCGCACAGATACTGTCATACACAGAGTCCACCATGTGCAGAAACCTGCCAAGCGCAGAGATCTGCCACGCAAAAGCAGCCATGCGCAAAGATCGGCCATGTGCAGAAGCCTGCCAAGCGCAGAGACCTACCAAGCGCAGAGATTTGTCATACATAGAAGCCTACTATGCGCAGAGATCTACAATGCGCAGGGACTGCCATGTGCAGAAACCTGCCATGCACAGAGATCTGCAACTGCTTAAGAGCCAATCTGCAACTGCCTAAGACATCTTCCATGCAGGGACTTGCACAAGTTGTTATCTTTATCTCCATCCACTATTGATACTTGATCACAACGTCTGTCTGCTTATGTGCAACATCAGTTCTGGATAAGTTGGCCCAAGATTTGACGACACACATTCAACATTTGACAAAGAACTTCTTCCTCATGCAAATGTTTGAAGTGTTATATGTCAATCTTCTTAAGTTTGTTAAAACTTGTATCGAATTGGATTGTACAGTAGTTATCCGTCTTTATCGGATCTAGCTTTGAGATTGTTAGTCTGAGGTAGATCAAAGATGGCTGGATCACAGAGGCCAGGAGCAGAGATTCAAACAAAACGTTACAGTCTGCTCTCTGTTTGATCCTAATATTGTTGTCGAGGTCCAAAGATTCACGCAAGAAAGTTGCGGTATCGAAGAACTCGATTCCAACGAGACTTGTTTGAAACTCAGGTTACAAACTGACAATAACCAAACCCGTTCTTCCTTGCATACGCAATCGCAATAGATAGAACATTTTACAAAATTGTAAGTGAAATTTTATTATTATAATAATAATAATAATAATAATAATAATAATAATAATTATTATTATTATTATTATTATTATTATTATCGGGGTGATGAAGATCACCGTTGCTTAAAGCAAGATTCGTCCTCTATTGACAATCTGCTCCCAAGAGCTAGCAAGTTCATACAAGAAGTTTTGGAATACTCATAGTCACCTCTGTGTCTGACTCGAAAGGACTTATTAGACCTCTTTTTCCTTTTTTTTCTTCACATTTCAAAAGGGGGCATGAAGGGTCTATTTATAGCGAAGGGTGGAAGCCCCATCCCTCATCCCGGTCGATATCGAAAATACAAACTCCCAAAAAAATAGAATTGAATTGAATATCAAATTTCGTAGTCAGTGCATATGCGCATAATCTACGCAGCCTACACATACACGCATATGAGGATACTCGCATGCGCGCATACACGTGGCAGCACAGCAGCACATGTGCGCATAAGCGCAGCTGCACATAGCCGTGCATGCACCCGCTCATGCAACTTGCATATACAACTGCGCTTAGCAATCGTGCATAAAACGAGCGCAACATATGTGCATAAGCACCATGCGTTTGACGCGTACGTGCGAAGTGCAAAGTGCGCCATCACAGTGCCACTTTGCGTCCTTCATCCGAGCCCAAGTCTGAGCCTGAGTCTGAGTCCGAATCGCTAAGCCCCTTCGTGGCTTAGCTCCTAAGGGAATTTTCCTTAAGAGAGTGAAAAAAAAAACAAAGATTGTTTCTTTGAGGTTTAGACTTAAACCCTCCAGGAAAATCATCCTACATGGGCCACCACATCCCATGTGCATATGTCAATACAAAGCATGGCTATATATTGAGATATACAGTTTGGTGGTTTTTCAATGTGGGACTAATGTTCCCAAAGCCGAGTTAGAAAACCCCACACTTCTCTCTCTCTCTCTCTCTCTCTCTCTATATATATATATATATATATATATATATATATATATATATATATATATATATTTACTCTCTCTCTCTCTCTCTCTCTCTCTCTATATATATATATATATATATATATATATATATATATATATATATATATATATATATATATATATATAGCAAATGACCTCTAGCCTAGTGGTTAAGAGAGATGCATGCGGCCCGAGTGGTCAGGAGTTCGAATCCCAGTGCGAGCGATTCCAGAAACAATTTACCTAGTTCCAAAATATATATATATATATATATATATATATAAATCTTAGACTCCTTAGTGGCCTCTGAAATGATAGAAAAGCTCATTCTCTCCCGAACTCTCTCAAGCACTCAAGATAACTTGCTCACTCCCTTTGGAGGCTAATTTTAGAGCCTTAAATAAGCTTCTCATCTTGAACTAAATCTGGAGCAATATGGACCGTCGAAACCAAGTAAACGAATTTGAACCGCACAATATTTCGAACCAGCCCCGACCCGACGACTATGTAGGTGGTATGCCGTCGACATAATGTTGTTATGCTTATGTGAGCAAATAATGGCTCACAACTTGCTGGAGCAAAATAGATTTCTAAGTATGTCGACGATACGTTGCCGGCATACCACCCCCTTGCAACCTATTCTATTTCAACTCCTTCCATGTTTCTTTGGGTCCTCGGATGACATACATCACAGTCCATTTAAACACGAGCCAAAATTCTAATAATCTCCACCCTAGCGAGATGCTCACTCGTCACTTTATGAGACAGTTGTCGATGGTCCATGCTCCTTTAACCTTAGCTCTAAGTTTTGATCTTTCACTCCACCATTACAGTTTTGCTAGTACCACAAAACTATCTACCGTTTCAGTCGTGACCAAGACTAAATACAACTACTGAGACAGTTTTCATTATGAATCGAGAACTGACTCTACCAACTGATATGGTCTATATCCTAGAAATCGCAAAATTGTCTTTGGCCACTCCACCACAATTTTATCCTCCATGAACGACAAACTGCAACAAACTAACTTCACCACAGTCTTTTCCATGGAACTGAAAAGCTGGACTATTAGCCGACTCACATTATTTTTGTCACAAACCAAGGAATTGTTGTTAGCCAATGCCTTCACCACAATATTTGCCTCCAGAATCGAGAAATTGCAACTTACGACGGTCTTTGCCACCAAAACTGTAACCTGGACATTGTCACAACCTTTTTCCTAGATACCGAGAGACTGGTGTCCCTCAACCCTCCTACTGGGACTGAGAACTAAACTTAGACCTGAGTACCCGAATGGAAGTTTCCATAAACTTGTGCTTCCCCTCCACCTCTTCCTCTGCAATGACAGTCGCACCACCTGTGACTTTGTTCCTGTCCAACCGATACAAATTTGACTGCAATTTCTGCCTCTTCATGGTCACCAAGTTGCCATTCACTACCCTTAGCGAATTGGCAATTGCTTCCCCTTCATGACAACCAAGTTGTCTTTCACTACCCTTAGAGAATTGACCTGACCAACGAACATGTATTCTGTCGCATCCAACATGGCCAAAGATGATATTTCCCTTAAGCTCAGGAACGTGCCTCAGGTTTACTAATGTTCGCACCACCCAGTCGAATATTCGAACCTTGATGCTCCCTATACCAATGACCTCGCAAGATGCATTATTTTCCATGAGAAAAACACCATTGTCCAACTCCTTATAGGTGCAAAACCACTCCTTTTTCGGGCATATATGAAACAAGCACCCAGAATTAAGAATACAATCATTGGAGAAATCGTCCCATCGTACATCGTAAGCAGCAACACTGGCTTGATCCTTACTTACTGAATTGGCGCCTTCACCCTTTTTTCTCCAACCACTCCATATACTTTGAACAATTTCTCTTTGTGTTCCCCTCTTGTTTGCGGAAAAAACACGTGCTTTTATCTTGTCCAGATGATTTGGAGTTTTCCATTCTGCTCTTGCCTCCATCCTTATTCTTCGACCTTCCTCCTTCAATGAGAAGCAATCTTGATGACTCCTCGACTAGATCTAGCATCTTCATAATTCTATTATTAAGAAGTAATAGTAACCTCATCCATCTCGTGAGTCTCATTCCCGTAGAGAATTGTTGTCAACAAATGGTCATACGACCCCGGAAGCGAAAAAATGAGCAATAGTTCTTGGTCCTCCTGCTTTACATCTAGGCATAGAAGATTATTGACTATCTTATTGAAGTTGTTTAGGTAATTGAGAATTGAGATCCCTTCCTTCATGCGTAAACTATTTCTTTTTTAAGTACAACTTATTAGACAACGACTTTGTCATGTATAAGCCCTCTAGACTCAACCATAAACTTGTCACAGAAGTCTCCGACATTATGCCATACATCAACTCATCTGCCAGACAGAGCTCTATTGTGCTATGTGCCCTTTGATCCATGTTCTTCCATGAATCTTGTCATGTCCGAAGGCCTTTAGCCTTCCCGTTGACGACTTTAAACACTCACAAGAAGAGCCTTTAACCCTTCTCAGCCACAAGTAGAAGTTCCTCTTTCCATTGAATTTTTGCAGCTCAAATTAGATGTTGTTAACCTTGCCACCCGTCATACTGAAATTTCGAAAATCCCTCGAGTCTTTATGAACCAGTCGATTTCAACAATTCTGATCAAGGAAGATAGAAAGTAGACCAATGTAGTCACCTACCATTGACCTAGATCAAAGAGTTTGAAATCTCTTAAGTTTTTCGTAGCTTTAATACCAATTATTATGCACGACGCGGAAGCGAGCACGAAACAATACTTTAACCTGAAGATCCGAATTAATAGCACAAGGTCACGAAATATATGTGGTTCGGTCAAACTCGACCTACTTCACAGAGCAAAGAACAAAAATACTTTATTGAGTCAATCAAGAAACCTTACAAAGAGCTACAACTGTAAACCACAAAGAGCAACCCTCTCCTTAGCGAGATCCCTCCTCTCTCGTGAAGACTCCTTTAATAGTCTCTAGAAACCCTAGGAAAGCCCCTTCTCTCAAGAACTCTTTTAAGAACTCAAAATAACTTGCCCACCCCCTTTGGGGGCTGATTTAAGAGCCTTAAATAAGCCTCTCATCTTGAACTAAATCTGGAGCAATATGGACCATCGAAACCAAACAAATAAATCTGAACCGCACAATATTCCGAACCAGAACCGAACCATAGAAGGATGCATCAGTTCTATAACGCTTTGTCTCATAACAATGTCTTTTTTGTTTTTCTACAAGAAAGTACCATAAGTTAGTTCTATGAATTTATATTTCATACACTGTTGGTGTCCAAAAACCCTATCAGTTTTAGATAAGTGTTACGTACCCATATTAATAACCACTCCTGCATAAATGGAATATCATCCTGAGTACACATGGCACTCATCAGAAACTGCTGGTGGAGTAGTATATGAAATGCAAGGATTGCAGTATCGGTTCGAACCCTTCTTATGCCTATTGGTTTTGGCAATTTTGGGTGCTATCCTAATAATTGATGATTGCCAATTTTCGCCTTACTAACAACCACCACCAAATCTCACATGATTGCAAGTAGTAAAGCAATACTGCCAGAACTGAGTGTTACTATATCAAATTTCCAATCACTTTGCACTATTATAAGAGGGTAAAATATGAAATGCAAGGTTTGCAGTTTCGGTTCGAACCCTTCTTATGACTATTGGTTTTGGCAATTTGGGGTGCTATCATTATAATTGATGATTGGCAATTATTGCCTTACTAACAACAACCACCAAATCTCACATGATTGCAAGCAATAAAAACAATACTGCGAGAACTGTGTTTGCTATATGAAATTTCCAATCACTTGGTACTATTTTGGGGATCTACTAAAGATAATTAGTATTATGATGCTGCACACTAACCACATACTATGCATTTTAATTTAGAAAAAGGAAGACGTACAAAGTCACTAAATTTACAATATTAAACACGAAACTAGTAACCATGTAAGCATGTTTGTACTGTCAATTACTCAGAAGGTCCATTATCATCATCCAAGTTTTCTAATATCAAAATGTGGCCAGCTATGGAGAATAAGAATGGTCCATAAAAACTTTGACAAAGTTTTCATAACCGGTTGTCGACCTGACGTCAACCCTCTAGTTTGGTGCTAAATTCCTAACTAACGTGGATATGAGCATGAGAGGATCATGCCATAAAACCTAGACGGACAGTTGATGTCTCAGAAGATCAAACTTAAAAGTAAGATAAAAAAGAACATGCCAAATCTTTTAATATACTGTATATAACAATCAAATGACAACCGGTTCTAGCCTACGATTAAATGTTAGACATTTCAAACTAACGAATTCTTAATTTTTACTAAACAATCCAAAAATTGATGGCCTATAAGAATAATCAATCAATAGTTTAATATTACTTTATCTGCAAAATATTTAAAGCTTTGGTACTCAAAGAAAAAACATATATTCGCAGTTACCGCAAGACCGACAGCTCCGAGTCCAAAGATAACTACGGTAGATCCATCTTCGATGCCAGCAACCTTCCAAGCAGCACCGATCCCTAAAAGAGACTTAAAAATAATTAATGAATTATTTCGCTTGCTTGAAAAACAAAGGATGTCACCATAAAACTCAACATACTTTTTCTTATAATGGATTATGAACATATTATTCCAAGATAGAAACTTTGGGTAATTCCAAGTTCTAGCTTTAAGAACTAAGACCCTACATATGATTGGTTGAGTTCATATCTTTAGTATTCTATAGTTGGGTCCTGTAAGAATAAATGAATTGTGTGACCTAAGCCATTGAAGCTACTAGGATTGTGTGTAATATTTGCTAGAAGTGAACTACAAAATGGAAGAAGCCAAACTCGGTGTAATTTGTTGTAGTGTTAAATGTTATAGTTTATTTTCCAATTTTAACATTTGAAATTTTAAAAAACAATCGGACCAAAACAAGTAACCAATATGATGAATTGAAACACAACTAATTCTAAACAATGAGTTCATAACAAGCTCACCCTTCTCTATAAAACCTAAATCTAATCTAGTGGTAATCGTAAAGGCACCTTGACTTCGAAAATGGCTTCTTCACCAGTAATTTCGAGTGCAATGTCCTCATTGATGAATATGTCGTCAAGCAGATATGTGGAAGCTCACCAAGTTCCAAATCTCACTACAAACTTCCCAAAGCCTTTTTCTTTAATGCCCTCCATGCCAAAGGATAGAAAGGACAACAATAGTAACTGTCCTCTACCATTAAAGAATTCCACCTCCCTAAGTTCTTTACACCATATAATACCCCATGTTTGCACACCAGATGGGGTAACATATTCACCCAAACACATCCACAACTCAATGAACACTAACAACGGCATTTCCAAAACAATGTCTTTAAAGAGAACTATAATATTTTGATCGTGACGCCTACCAACCTTCCAATATTGTAAGTTGAAGTTTTAGCTTCTCCTGAAACAATGTTGATCGTTGAACCAACGACCAAGATATGAGGGTTGAAAGCTTGAAACCTCAATCCTCACCAAAGAAAGAATTAGAATGAGGGCTAAAACCTCAATCTTCATGCAGAGAATTAGAACAGATATAGAAATCCTAAATAAGAAAATTAGGAGATTGGTAGAAATCCTAAACTAAAAAGTAAAAACACCCTCCGTTTGTAGAGAACTTGACCCAATTTCTTTGTGCAACCATCTGGATAAAATGCCTCGTCATTAGTCGCCGAAAAGATCGTCGAGGCCTACTCCCCCAGCTAATTTTTTTTTCTTCCGTACTTTGAACGGCTCAAATATCCTCGGTTGAAGTTTATCGTAATACCTAACCGGTAGCATCTCCTTCCAAAGGTACATTATGGCATACCCGCCGATGTTGAAAACCTTGCGCTTATGGTATTGGTACGAAAATTTTTGCAGTAATTTGAACCATCTTGCACTAGCCTTATGCAGTAACTCCTCCTGAACTCCATAGATTTGGTTTGCCAATTTCTTCGTTGTTGTACTCTTCTCCAATCACTTTCGCATAGTATGCAAAAGTATGATTAGGTGGTTACGAGTATACAATGGAAAACGGAAACTTCCATGTAGACGAGTGAATCGTTCTATCGTACGCAAATTTTCTTTTTGCCAAGTCAAAGTCCCACTTCTTCGGCTTCTTCAAAGACTCTTCTATCGGATGGTACTGAAATTCCTTATGAACCATCAGTAGAATGTCGCCAACACATGGAAGCTTCATAACTCTATTACGGTCTTTAGGGTGTGCTTGGTAATGATGTTTTCACCGGTTTTGGGATATTTTGAACCGACCGATTATGAAAACCTCTGTTTGTTAATTTTTTTTGAGGTACTGGTTTTGGTCGGCTCAAACCCCTCCCCCCCTTCCAATGCTGGTGTAATATAATTTTTGGTGGATTTATAAACACCTCAAATCGGTGGGTTTCGAGAGATTTTATTATATTTATATCCTCACGAAAAATATAACTATAACTACTAATATCCTATACTATCTTTTCTTTCTCATTTCTCTTCTACTTCTTCCAAACTATAACTACTTTTTCTGGTAAGTTTTTAAAATATTTCTATCCTATTTTCAACCAGACGTTTCTATTATTTCATGTGTTTCTATTATTTTGATTAAATATGACTCCTACCTCCTGATCGAGGCATCAACTTGGTGGCAGTTCCTGCACTCGGAATTTTTTTGTTTATATATGAGCACATATGTAATTTTCTTCGTGTAAAAAGCTTTCAGAACCGCTCGTTAATAAATTACCAAGTATGGATTGGATTGTTTTAAAAGGCACTACTTAAAACTACCTAAAATCGGACACCTTATAACCGTCCATAACAGGTACTCTAAAAATATCTCATAACTGTAGTTTTCGAAACAGATCTTAGATGGAAGAACGTGAGTGGACAGAGTGATTCTCATGAACGAATTCCGGTCACACGCTCTGTATATAAGGAACTTCGAGAATTGCTTCTCAAGAAGATCCTGAAGTCTCTGTCTCGAAGACGGAGGAAGAAGAAGACACAACTCAGCTGGGGTGATGAAGATCACTGTTGTTCAAAGCAAGATTTTTCCTACTGCGATCTGCTCCCAAGAACCAACAAGTTCGAATGAGAACTTTTGGAACGCTCGTTGTCACCTCCTGACTGAACTCGCAGAACTCATTGGACTCCAATGGCAATAACCTCTCTACTTTATTTATCTCTTAATTTCTGAGTAAGTCTTTAATGAAGACACGAAGAGAGTATTTATAGAGTTGGGCTGAAACACTAACTCTAATCATGGTCGTACACTGATTGCGAAAAGATAGGAACGAATCATGGAAAGATTTAACAGAATCAAATTCAAATCCAACGAAAATCGGATCTACAATATTGATTCAATCTTTCCATAACCATCCGAATACACCAATCAGCGCCTAATAACTGCAAAGACGCGTGTACGCACAGGCGCACGTGAACCAGAGCGCGCACAGTATGCAGGAGCGCGAGCGCACGAGCCGCGCAGAGCCATGCCTAGCTCGCGCCTAGCCCGCGCCGTGCAGAGCTGCAACTGGTCCACGCTGCACCCGTGCCTGCTCCCGCGCCAGCACCCATGCCTGCACCCACGCCTGCACCCGCACCTGATCCTGCCTATGCACCTCGCCCATGCGCCTAGCGCATGCGACTCGCGCATAAGACAAGCGCACGAGCGCAACAACAGCGCACAAAGTGCCATACGCCGATGCCGACGTGCTAAGTGTAAAGTGCGTCAACAAAGTGCCACTTTGCGCCCTTGAGCCCGAGTCCGAGTCCGAGTCCAAATCGCTAATCCCTGTGGGGCTTAGCTCCAATGGGAATAATCTCATTGTAGAAAATAATAGATGGATTATTTTATTGATGGACTACTTCACTACTTATAGGGAGTCTAGCTCCTCTACATACTACATATTCCGATGTGGGACTAAAAGTCCCTTATTGACTCTCAACACTCCCCCTCAAGATGGGCGATAGATATTGATCATCCCCATCTTGTTACATAGCTTCGACAGACTTAATGAACTAAGACCCTTAGTCAGACAGTCTGCAACTTGTTCTTCTGAGCGGACATGGTCAATCTTCAGTATCCCTTGTTCCAGCTTCTCCTTGATGAAGAATCGATCAATCTCGATGTGCTTCGTTCTGTCGTGCTGAACGGGATTGTTAGCTATACTTATTGCAGCTTGACTATCGCTCAGAAGACGTAATGGTGCTCCCTTGTCTAGCTTTAACTCTGTCAGCAACGCTTTCACCCACAGCAATTCTGACACTCCCAGAGCCATTGCTCTGTATTCTGCTTCAGCTGTCGACCGTGCTACCACAGACTGTTTCTTGCTTCTCCATGAGACCAGATTTCCTCCTACAAAAACACAGTATCCCGTGGTTGACCTTCTGTCGTCTATGCAGCTCGCCCAGTCTGCATCACAGTACCCCTCAACTTCTATGCGTCCATTCTTCTTGAACCATAGTCCCTTTCCCGGCGTTCCTTTCAGATACCTCAAGATCTGAAATACTGCTTCCATATGACCCTTTCTTGGATCATGCATGTAGCGACTCACTACACTCACCGCAAATGAGATATCAGGGCGAGTGTGTCCCAGATAAATCAATCACCCTACAAGTCGTTGATATCTTTCACGATCAACGGGCTCTCCTGCTTCTGCTCCCAACTTGCACTTTTGGTCAATTGGAGTGACCGCTACTTTGCATCCCAGCATCCCTGTCTCCTTCAGCAGATCTAGTGTGTATTTTCTCTGTGAGAGAACAATTCCTTGTTCGCCTTCACACACCTCGATACCTAGAAAGTACCTCATCGCTCCTAAATCCTTCACTTCAAACTCCTTCGCGAGTTTTGACTTCAGTTTAGTGATCTCGACTTCATCATCACCTGTGATCACTATATCATCCACATATACAGCAAGTATAGTGATGTGGCCTCTTGCATGCTGAAGGAAGACCGTATGATCTGCATTTGTTTGACGGTATCCCATGCCTGTAACAGCCTTTCTGAATCTGTCAAACCAGGCTCGAGGAGATTGCTTTAGCCCGTATAGCGACTTTTTCAGTTTACACACCTTTCCTTGCGACGTCTCTCCGTTTGATTCCGTCGCATAGCACCCTGGCGGGAGCTCCATGTATACTTCTTCTTGCAGGTCTCCATGAAGAAAGGCATTCTTCACATCCAGCTGGTACAGCTTCCACCCATAGTTCGCTGCAATGGAGACCAGAGTTCTCACGGTGCTCATTTTTGCTACTGGGGCAAACGTCTCATCATAGTCTATGCCATATGACTGTGTGAATCCTTTTGCAACCAACCTCGCCTTGTATCGCTCGACCTTTCCTTCTGGCGTCTCTTTCACTGTGTACACCTATTTGCATCCCACAGCTTTCTTCCCTTTGGGTAATGGAACTAGCTCCCATGTCTTATTTTTCTCCAGTGCCCCAAGTTCTTCCATCATTGCAGATTTCTACCTTGGATCTTTCTTTGCTTCCTGCCAACACTTGGGCAACGAAGTAGAGTCTAACGATGCAATGAAGGCTCGATAATTCGAAGAAATGTTAGAATAAGACAAGAAGTTGGCAATGTCATGTTCGTAGTCATCAAAACGAGCAGGAGCCTTACCCGCATTGATGCGAGAAGATCTCCTTAAGGGAGCAATAGGTGGTGGAGAGATCATACCATCCGAGTCGGAGATATCCGCATCAGAATCCGAGTGATTCAGTGCGGGGGCAACATCTTCAGAAGTTGGAGCAGGAGTAGACGAGGGACTTGGTACAGTAGGCACAGGGCACGGCATAGGCACAGTACTGGACTTCTGTTGTCTCCTTCTGTAGACTTGGAGCTCCTTTTCCCTTGTCTGCTGCTCCTCCTGCGTAACATATGTATCGTCTTCTTCATTCTCTGTATCGGAGTCACTATGCTCTCCCCCTTTCGTCCAGTTTTCTACAACCGGACAAGGAACCGATCCGACGACCACATTTGGGCTTATTATCTCCCCCTCACATCGAACACCATCTGTGTTAGGTGTGTTACCAAATGCTGAACCTTCATCCGAACCATAGTATGGTTCGAGTTCTCTGAATGTAACGTCCATGCTAATAAACATCTTCCGCTCGACTGGACTCCAACAGGCATATTCCTTCTGAGTCGCCGTGTAACCGACAAAGACACATTTAACCGCCCGAGGATCCAGTTTGCCAACGCCTGGCCGATTATCCTGGACAAAGCATACACATCCAAAAACTTTTGGTGGAACAGTGTATGTAGTTGCTCCAGTAAGCATCTCCAATGGTGTCTTCCAGTCCAATACCTGAGATGGCATTCTGTTGATGAGATAAGAGGCCGTCAATATAGCCTGCCCCCATAAGTGTTTCGGGACATTCATAGCCAGCATCATTGTCCGTGCAACTTCCAGCAAGTGTCTGTTCTTTCGTTCCGCCACACCATTTTGAGCCGGAGTATAAGCACATGAAGTTTGATGAAGTATTCCATGAGTGGAAAAATACTCAGCAACCCGCCTATTAGTATACTCCGTCCCATTGTCGGACCGAAAACACTTAATTTTAGCGCCATATTGTGTTTCAACTCGTCGATGAAAGTCCTGAAAGGCCTCAAGGACGTCACTTTTATTCTTCAGAAGGTAGACCCATGTCACACGGGTATAACAATCAATAAAGGTGACGAACCATCGAAAGCCGTTAATCCCGGTTGTAAGACAAGGGCCCCATACGTCCGAATGTATCATGTCAAAAGCAGCGGAACTCCTATTCCCCGTGCTCACATACGAGCTTCTGGTATGTTTTCCCAAAGCACAGGCATTACAAAATAACTTCTCTTTATTAGCCCTTTGATATAAGGACGGATACATTCGACCAATAACTGGAAAAGAGGAATGACCGACACGCTGGTGATGGAGGAGCAAGTCGGCTTCAACACTGCGACAGGAAGCTTCTGGTGGTGCGTCTGCTACCAAGGATGCCAATGCGTTGTCCAGTCCAGTCCTGTCTAAATACCACAGCCCCTTATGCCAAGTGCCAGTCCCAAGTCGTCGTCCTGTCCCTTTCTCCTGAAAAGTCACCGGAGGAATGTCTAAGGAAACAGTACAGTTAAGATCAAGTATAATGGCTCTAATGGATAGAAGATTGACAGGAAAAGACGGAGCATGAAGGACATTGGTTAGAGTGATGGAAGGGGTGCATGCGACAGTGCCTTTACCCATTACAGGGCTGGATGTACCATCAGCGGTCTGAATACTCTCCGGCAATGGTAGGGGAGTATATTCCCGAAACGCACCACGGGATCCCGTGACATGGCGAGATGCCCCATAGTCCATAATCCATCCTGGCTGATGGATAGATGCAAGAGCACGTGCAGAATTATCAGTGCTGGTTTGGGCAAAGCAAGTGAAGTGATCTCTCGAGGTTGAAGACGCCCCAGGACTGTCGGCCGAACCCAGCTTTGTGCCTCGCAACTTCTCAAGGAACTCCCGCTCAAGCGGGGTTATTTCAGCCAGTTGATGCTCTCCCCCTTCTTCCGCCAGATTTGCTTTGTGTCCGCCCCTTCGACCAGCATATCCTCCTCTCCCACCACGTCGGCCTCCACGACCCCGTCCTCGATCATTCGACTGATTGCGTAAGGGTTTTGGACAAAAGCAGATGTAATGTCCGGAGTCACCACAATTGTGGCAAACACCACCCATAGATGGAGGTTGATTGAAGGCAGCAAGGGCAGACTTGTCAACTGAGGCTTGCTTCCCCTGGTAGGATCCCTTGTTGGGCATCAACTTCAGTCGAGCTTTTTCCTGTGTCATAACAGCGATAGCTTCTTCCAAGGTCGGAAGCGTGGGTTGGGATAGGAGGATATTCCGTCTCTGCTCAAATACAGGGTGGAGTCCCTTCAGAAATTTCATCATACGTTGCCGGGAAATATAAGCCAGGAACGTCTGAAAGTACTTCGCGAATGCCGGTTCGACTTGTGCATCTTCCATCCCAAGAGGATCATAATGATCCAGATCAGACCAGTACTTCTTCAACAGGGCCGCGTACTCAGAGATGGTACGATCTTCTTGGGCCACCCTATCGAGTTCATCTTGCAGTTGAAAGACTCGCATAGGGTTGCCGGAGCCGGAGTACATATCTTTGAGAGTTTGCCATATATCAGCAGCAGCCTCCATTGCCTCGACATTGCCCGACACCTGGTCGGTTAAAGAGGCAGCCAACCACCCAGCCACGACGTTGTTGACAATCTCCCACACAGCAAACTCCTTGGCGGAGTGATCGGCTGGCGCCTTGGCCTGGCCAGTGACATAGCCAACCAAGCCACGTCCCTTCAGTGTCCGCATCGCCTGCCGCGACCACTTCAAGTAGTTGGACGTTCCTTCCAACTTCGTCTCCAGCTTCTCCAATTTCCCCATTTTGTAAGGGGATGGATCCACATCAGTATGGATCACACGTGGGGTTACCTCGGTTAATCTTTTTGACAAGATATCATCAACCAAGGCCTTCATCTCGTCGGCCGTCAGTTTGCCACTGATCGAATCCATGGCTTCGTCAACTGTGAACCCAATTCGTCGTCTTCGTCGGCTTCCTGGACGTTGGAGTCGGCAACTTCCCCAACTTCGTCGTCTTCTTCGTCTTCGTCGTCTTCTTCGACGTCACAGACTTTACGAATGTGCTACTAACTTGGCCAGCACCGACACGCGCATGTAAAGTGAACACGTCAGGACACCAGAGAAGACATGATCAGTCTCTGTATAGATCCCGATGTGAAGGAGGAATAACAACATAAACATGTGTTAGTTCCAAACGGCGCAATCTAGGAACAGAGTCGGTGCAAATAAAGAATTTGACATCTCGACTTGTCTTCGAAATACGCCATTTTTTTTTGTTTTTTTGTTTTGTTTTTTTTTCGGACGGCTAGGGCTAGGGTTAGGGTTTGGATGGGGCTGCTAGGGCTAGGGTTAGGGTTATCATGGCAAGAGAGTGCTAGGGTTAGGAAGGGGGGCGGGAGTACCTGGCGGCTAGGGTTTCCTGGATGGGGGGGGGGGGCGTTCCTGGATGGGGGGGGGGGGGGGGGCGGGAGTTCCTGTAGGGGGCGGGATAGGATGGGGGGGGGCGTTCCTGGATGGGGGGGCGGGCGTTCCTGAAGGGGGGGCGGGAGTTCCTGGGGGGGCTGCTAGATGGGGGGGGCTGCTAGATGGGGGGCGCGAGAGGGTCGGATAGGGTGCTGCAGGGGGGGCTGGAGCGGATGGGCCGGAGCGGCTAAGGGGCAGCGGGTGGAACGGGGGGGCTGGAGCGGGGGGGGCAGCGGGTTAGGGTTATAGGAGGGGGGGGGGAAATTTTGTTTTGTGGAGAGAGAGAGAGAGAGTTATGGCTTTGATACCATGTAGAAAATAATAGATGGATTATTTTATTGATGGACTACTTCACTACTTATAGGGAGTCTAGCTCCTCTACATACTACATATTCCGATGTGGGACTAAAAGTCCCTTATTGACTCTCAACACTCATAAACATAACAAAAAACATAAATGCTTCTTTGTGGAGTTAGCCCTCTTCCTACTAGAAAAACACTCCCATATGGTACCCATGTGCCATTCCACACCTCATGTGCATCTCTCTCTACAAGCAAAGCTTTATATAGAGATACAATTCATTTGGTGTGAGTAATATGGGACTATCTTTCTAGTCACCAAGGCAAAACACCAACAATTCCCCGCATATCTCTATATATGGGTTGAGCGTTTTCCACATTGACTGTCCATCATGCTTTAGGATAGATGTTGCTACGACTTGAATCTTCCCGCATAGGTTAATTAACAGCATGATACAAGAATGGACTAAGTCTTGAATTCTGCACCATAACTGTAATTCTTCCCACTCACATAATGACATCAACTGTGCTTCTGGCTGCACATTAAAGGTCTTGTGCCAGCCAGATTTCGGTGTACTTATCTTGGGTGTCTACAAGGTTTCCTTCAAAAGACGGCCTACATCTCTATCCATATACTCTAGATGAGTTCTTTTAAAGAGGCTTGGCATGAAACCTTTTGCTTCCTTGCGGTGCTACGTTGCTATGACATGGCCCAAAGCTGAGGCAATGTCTCATGTGGTGTCATACCACTGTAGCATGAGGTCCAGCCTCTTTGTAGTATCAAACTACCCAGCATGAAGCCTTTCGCTTCCTTGCGGTGTTACGCCGCCATAACATGTCTCGCGAAGCTGAGACTTTACCCTTTCTAGGTACCTCATATGGTGTCACCCACTGTAACATGAGGTCTAGCCTCTTTGTAGTGTTGTCTACCACTCTTCATTATACAGCATTAGGCCTACTTGCCTATGTACGGTGCTACGCCGTTGTGACTTGGTCCGAAGCCGAGGCTTTACCCTCACTAGGTACCTCATGTTGTGTCACCTCACTATAGCATGGAGTACTACGCTCCTTTGTAGTGTTGTGCTACCCATGCTTCCTGTAAAGTACGCCAGACATTCCAAATGTCCGAGAACTCATTAAGGCTTCCAAGTCATCATTTCACAGGATTTTGTTTTATACAAAGAACAAACAGTAGACAAAGTGGTTCTGGGTCCATAACCCCACAGTATCTCAAGGGATTGCCCACTAACAGTGGTTTTGGGTCCGTGACCCCGTAATATCCAAAGGATTGTCCACTTACAGTGGTTCTGGGTCTGAGACCCCGCAATATCCAAAGGATTGTCCACTGCATCTTATATTCTTCCAGTTAATGATCCTTCTTTGAACTAAAAGCTAGATGCCTAGTAGATTTCTCTTTGAACTAATAGCATAAAATTTTATAGTAGAATTACAAAGACACAATATCAAAGTGTCTTCAAGTCCATTTTACATATTGTGTCCTCGACCAGCTGGCGCTTGAGACCTTTGGTGAATGGATCTGCCATATTCTTCTGGCTCCGAACATCAACCACGGCAATGACTCCTCTTTTAATAAGATCATTTACCGCCATGTGCCTTAGACGCATAGTCCTCTTCTTGCCATTGAAGAGGTCATTCGATGCCACCGCTACAGTCGCCTGGTTGTCGCAATATATCGGTACCGTCGATATCTGTGCACCAACTATTAGAAGATCATATATGAGCTCTCGAAGCTATTCTGCTTCATACGCTGCAGCCGCCAGTGTATAGAACTCAGATTCCATAGAAGAGTGTGAGAGCATAGTCTGCTTCTTCGACTTCCACAATATAACAGCTCCACGCATGGAGAAGACATATCCTCCTGTGGACTTTTCACTCTCTACTTCTGAGCACCAGCTTGCATCACGGAAGTCTTCCACTATTGTTGGGTCTCCGCAGTAGTGCAGTGCATACTTCTGAGTTCTCTTGAGGTATCTTATAACCCTTTTCACAGCTTTCTAGTGCTCCACACCTGGATTCCTCGTGAACCGACTCAGCATCCCTACGACAAAAGCTATGTCAGGCCTTGTGGCAGTAGTAGCATACACCAAACTACCGATGATGCTTGAATACTCCAGTTGTCTAACGTTTTCCCTTGGATTTGGCTTCAGCTTCTTGTCACACCTATAAGGCGTATCGATCCTTGGAAGATTCTGATATCCATAGCGTATGAGCATCTTCTCAATATAATGAGACTGTGACAATGCCACTCCAGTTTTCGTCCGAATAATCTTTATCCCTAGGATAACATCAACTTCCCCTAAGTCCTTCATGCTGAACATAGACGAGAGGAACTTCTTTGTCTTAATGACACTTGCTAGATCTGTACCCAAGATCAGCATGTCGTCCACGTACAGACAAACGACAACTCCTCTCCCGTCAGCAAACTTTGTGTACACACACTTGTCTGTCTCGTTGACCCTATAGCCATTTGATCTTATGACTTTATCAAACTTTTTATGGCACATCTTGGGAGCTTGTTTAAGACCATACAGAGATTTCACCAACTTGTAGACTGTCTTCGATGCCCTTGACGACAAAACCTTCTTGTTATTGCATGTAAATCTCTTCGGTCAACTCACCATTCAGGAAAGCAGTTTTAACATCCATCTGATGAATAACCAGCTTGTGAATTGTATTCAGAGCAATCAACATCCTGATGGTCGTCATCCTTACTACTGAAGCATATGTGTCAAAATAATCGATCTCCTGCTTCTAAGAAAATCCCTTGGCTACCAACCTAGTCTTGAACTTGTCAACAGTTCCATCAGCCTTCATCTTCTTCTTGAAGATTCATTTACATCCGATTAGTTTTGCTCCTTCAGGCAGATCGACCAACACCCATGTGTTGTTGGATATTATATAGTCATACTCATTATTAATAGCCTCCTTCCAGAAGACATCGTCTCTGGTCTTCATCGCCTCATCATAGGTAAGCGGATCTGCTTCCACATGATAGGTGACGAAATACTCTCCGAAGTCCTTCTGTCTCCTCCCTCGCTTAGATACTTGTTCTGGTTCAATAGTTGTTTCTGCAACAACATCATGTTCTTGGACTACATCTTCCAAGTCTTCGTTAGAAGCTTCAGCCTCCTAAGCACTCACACTATTCTCTGAAATATTTGCGAGAACAATGTTCTTATGCCTAGCAAATTTATTTTCAAAGAATTCTGCATCGCGAGATTCAATGATATGATTTGATTCAATATCAAGAAACCTCCGAGCATTACTCTTTTCGGCATAACCCAGGAATATAGTCTTCGTAGTCCTTGTACCCAGCTTCTGAATCTTCAAGTCCGGAAGCTTCACATATGCCAGACACTTCCATACTCGAATGACATTCAAGTTGGGTCTGACCTTGAATCAGAGTTCATGAGGAGTGACTTCCGAAGTTGCATACGGCACTCTATTCAGAATGAATGTAGCCATAAGCACTGCTTCACCCCAAAAGCAATTTAAAAGAACCGCAGTCAACAGCATTGAGTTCATCATCTTTGTTAACGTTTTGTTCTTCCTTTCTACAACACCATTTGATTGAGGTGAGTACGGAGCAGTCGTCTCGTTGACAATTTCATGTTCTCTACAGAACGATGCGAATTCATGAGACCTATACTCTCCACCTCGATCACTTCTGAGTCTCTTGAGTTGTTGTCTGGTTTGACGCTCGGCTTCAGCCTTGAAGTCCTTAAATTTCTCAAACGCTTCATATTTAGACTTGAGCAGATAAACGAACGCGTACTTTGAGAAATCGTCGATGAAAGTAATGAAATACTTCATCCCGTCCTTTGTGGAGAACTGTTTGAAGTCACAGATATCTGAGTGAACCAGCTCCAGAAGATCTGTACTTCGATTTATCCGCTTGAACGGTTTTCTTGTGATCTTCGTCCGTGCACAAACCTCACACTTCTCCAACTCCTTACCCCCACACTTGGAGATAAGCTCTAGACTAGACATCTTATTTCTTCTTTTACAATGAACATGTCCTAGTTTATTATGCCACAACCCAAGAGAATAACCAGAAGAAGAGACTGCATTTATAATCTCCATAGGAGTTACAAGTTGAAGTTTGAACATCCCTTCGATACAAAAAGCCTTTCCGAAATATGTTCCTTTATAAGACATAACGACCTGACCAGCGTTGATGTCCATCATCAAGCATGCGTTGTAGAGCAGACTTCCCGAGACCAGGTTTTTGGCTATAGAAGGTACATGCTTCACACTCTAAAGCATTAGCGACTTCCCTGAAGTCAGTTGAAGTACCACCATCCCGATCCTAAGTACTTCAGCTTGTGGCTGGTTCGCCACTATAACCTTCTCAGAAACAGGCTTGTATGTGGTGAACCACTCTTTCTTTGAGAAAACATAGCACAATGCCCCAGTGTCTATCCACCAGTCCATATCAACACCAGCTGAGTCAACCTGCACAATCATAGTGACGAAGTTAGCCTCACCTTGCTCTTTCTGTTTAGGTTTTTCCTTGTAGTCCCTCCTCCAGTGGCCTTTCTTGCCACAGTTGAAACAAGTTTTAGGTTCTTTGGACTTGGGCTTGAACTGAGCTGACTTTACCTTCGGATGGTTAACGTCTTTCTTCTTATTGTAGGGAGCCTTCTGCTTCCCTTTAGAGTTTTCTCCTTGCACCATATTGGCCTTGGTCATCTGCTTGGACAAGGTGTCCACTTTGAGTTGAGCCCTCAACTCGTCTATCCACCAGTCCATGTCAACACCAGCTGAGTCAACCTGCACAATCATAGTGACGAAGTTAGCCTCACCTTGCTCTTTCTGTTTAGGTTTTTCCTTGTAGTCCCTCCTCCAATGGCCTTTCTTGCCACAGTTGAAACAAGTTTTAGGTTCTTTGGACTTGGGCTTGAACTGAGCTGACTTCACCTTCGGATGGTGAACGTCTTTCTTCTTATTGTAGGGAGCCTTCTGCTTCCCTTTAGAGTTTTCTCCTTGCACCATATTGGCCTTGGTCATCTGCTTGCAGTGCATGTCCGTGATGAAATTGCTCCATCCAGGTGGAAACTTGGCGACAATACTCCCGACGACAAAGGCATCCACCAAGGACATGCCGTCATCCGCCAGCTTCTGACGTAACTTGAGGAACTCTTTGCCTTAAGGAAACATGGTCTTGTCATTCTCAAATCGTATCCTCCAGACCTTTTCGGTCATGTGGATCTTGTTTCTATTTTCATCTGTCTTGTAGAGATTCTCTACAGACTCCCAAAGGTCCTTTGCATTGACCATCTTGCTGTAATACTCCGCCAGAGTCCTCCATAGAGTTCAAGATAAACAACTTACAGAGGTTGTATCTCTCCTCCACTTCGACTGCAAAGCAGTGGCTTCAGCAACCCTTCGAGCATTTTCACCTTCTGGAATCAAAGGCTCAGGATCTGTCAATACGTAGTCGACGCTCACGAGTTGAAGATTAAGGCTGACATTTCTCTTCCAGACGTTATAATGCCCTACTGCGATCTGCTTCCAGGAACCAGCAAGTTCGAATGAGAACTTCTGGAACGCTCGTTGTCACTTACTGACTGAACTCGCAGAACTCCTTGGACTCCAATGGCACCGGCCTATCTACTCTCTTCGTCTCTTAATTTCTGAGTAAGTCTTTAATGAAGGCACGAAGAGAATATTTATAGAGTTGGACTGAAACCCTAACTCTAATCCTGGCCGTACACTGATTGCGAAAAGTTAGAAACGAATCATGGAAAGATTTAACAGAATCAAATTCAAATCCCACAAAAATTGGATCTGCAATATTGATTCAATCTTTCCATAACCGTCCGGATCTACCAATCAGCGCCTAAATAACTGCATAGGCGCATGTACGCACAGGCGCACGTGAACCAGAGCGCCAACAAAGCGTGCAAAGTGCGCCAACAAGGCGTCACTTTGCGCCCTTGAGCCCGATCCCGAGCCCGAGCCCGAGTCTGAGTCTGAATCGCTTCGGGGCTTAGGGCCCGTTTGGTAAATCGTATTTGGAGTTGAATTTTATGGATTTAGAGACAAATCCATGGAATCCTATGTTTGGTTGGAGATGGATTTAGATATAGAAAGTATGACCAAATCCAAAATTTAGATTTGGAAGAAAGAGGTTGGATTTGGGAGGAAAAAATAGTTATTTTTTAATAATTTTGTTAAAATATTTAGTTTATAGTTTATTCAAAATTAAATAATAGTTAATTAAAAATTAGTCATTACTATTATTTTAAAAAATTTATAAATAAAAATTAGTTATTGTTTTTAATTAAAAATTAACTAATAGTTAGTTATCATAATTATAATCTAAGTTAATAATTTATTATTTAATAATTTATAATAATCGTAATTAATAAATTATAATTTTATTAATCATAATTATAATAAATTTATTAATTATAACTGTAATATGAATATATAATTTATTAATTAATATCCAATTATAATCATAATTAATAATTCGTTAATTACTATTTTATTATAATCTTAATTAATAATATTTTAATCACAATTATAATCATATTTAATAATTTATAATTTAATAATTAATATATTATAATAATTTAATTAATAATGTAATAATTAATATATTATAATAGTTTAATTAATAATTTATTAATCATCATTATATTAATTTATAAATACTATTTTAAAAATATTTAATTCATAGTTAATTAAATTAGCTAACAGTTAATTAAAAATTAGTCTTTTTTTTTAAATTTATAACTAAAAATTAGTTATTATTTTAATTAAAAATAACTAATAGTTAGTTATCATAAATTATCATCGGAATTAATAATTTACTTTTTTAATAATTTAATAATTAATATATTATTACAATTTTAATTAATAATTTATTAATCATCATTATAATTATCATTATATCTTAATTAATAATTTATTAATCGTAACTATTATCATAATTATAATAATAATTTAATTATTAGTCATAACTATAATTATAATTATAATAGCTAATTAATAATTTATTTATTTATGATTTTATTAATTATAATAATAATTTAATTATTAATCATAACTATAATTATAATTATAATAGCTAATTAATAATTTATTAATCATCATTATAATCATTATTATATCTTAATTAATAATTTATTAATCATCATTATATCTTAATTAATAATTTATTTATTTATTATTTTATTAATGATAATAATAATTTAATTATTAATCATAACTATAATTATAATTATAATTATAATTATAATTATAATTATAATTATAATTATAATAGCTAATTAATAATTTACCAAATCCTATGTTTGGTTGGAGTTGGATTTGGAAATTCATGATTTGCATTTGGATTTGAATTTTGGATTTCCAAATCCAAATCCAAATGCAAATCTATTTTACCAAACAAGCCCTTAGCTCCAATGGAAATAATCCTATGAGCATGACAAAAGCATAAATGCTTCCTTGTGAAGTTAGCCTTTTTCCTAAGAGAAAAACACCCCCACATGGCACCCATGTGTCTATCCACACCTCCTTTTTTTCTTTTTCTTTTTCCAACGCGTGCGGGCTCAGTATAATCGTGTGTCCCACGCACACGATTCTTAGTCTGTCGTATGGAACGACTTTTAGAGTGTGGACGTAGTCCGTTGGCCTTGTCATCATCGCCTTGCACACGCACCCCGCGCACTCCGCGCGCTCCAAAGCTCCGCTCGGCAGCACACCGTCTTTCGACGGCAGTTACTCAACACCTCGCTTTGCCCACGACGCCGAAGAGACGCCCTCGACGACTAAGGGTGACCGCCCGTACGACGGTCACTGATTCCCTGCCGACTGCGACTACCGATTCCGTCCAGCCGCCCGTTCTATGCACACGACGCGCATATTGGCGACGATCGCCGACGTCCTTACGATCGAGCCTGCGATCGTTTATGGCGGACGTCTTCTCGTCGCCCTCAGCAGCGCCGCACGACGGGCCGCGTGGTCGGCCTATCGCTTATACCTGTGGGCGAATGGTGCCGATTCATGTACATCTCTCTCCACAAGCAAAGCTTTATATAGAGATACAATTCATTTAGTGTGAGCAATGTGGGACTATCTTTCTAATCACCAAGGCAAAATACCAACAGTTATGTACTGCTACAGATGCCAAGTTGGTAACGGTGTTTTCATAGGCTTTGGGGTGTTTTTGAACCGACCGTTTATAAAAATCCCTACTTGTTAATTTTTTTGAGGCACCGGTTTTGGTCGGCTCAAAACCCCCCCAAAATCGGTGTAATGTATTTTTGAGTGGCTTTATAAACACCTCAAATCGGTGGATTTTGTGCGGCTTTATTTTTTTTATTCCATTTATATCCTCACAAAAATATATATAATTGTAACTACGGATACCCTTCCCTATTTAATTTATTCATGTAAAAAACTTTCAGAACCGCTCGTTGGTGAATTACCAAGCATGGATTGGACTAGTTTAAAAGCCGCTACTTAAAAACCATCCAAAATCGGACCCCTCATAACCGGTACTCTAAAAATACCTCATAACCGCTACCCCTACAATTGCCAAGCAGATCCTTAGTGTCGGACATTCCCGGATTCCCGGATTCAAAAATGGTAACCCATAATTTGATTTGATATGAATTCAAAGAAATAGGGGCCCATATGAAACGAGTCTTGGGTGATGGATTATTCACCGACTGGCCCTGAGCTACCAGATTTGGTGATGGTGCTCTATTCCGATCTCTGCCCTATCTGGCAGCATTTCTTTCTACAAATTTGCTTATATGGCTATGTACATATCTAATGGCTATTTAAGGATCTGTCAGTGCCGGGCTATCCCTCTTATATTATATGAATAAGAATGTTTGGAAGTCGTTCATACAATCAGAAAGGTAGAGAGCGCCGCTCCTCTGTCTTTCAGGGAAGGAGATGAGTTTTCCCCTCTTATTTGAACTTCTTTCCTCTCTTCTTTCATTGGATGACTGACTTTCTATCTTGCAAACGAGCTTTGAAACACCTTTCGTGTGTGAACGCTAAAACATGAATTCGACAACGTCGTCTTCCACTAATCAACTAAGGAGCTTAGGTTAGCTTGACCCTGTCACGAATCTTCTCCTCGTCAACGTGGATGCCACCGACACGATGGAACCGAGAAAAAACAACTCACGAAACTTCTCCTCATCAACATGGATGCCACGCACCTACTATGGAACCGAGAAAAAACAACTTTGACATTATAAGGTAACGAATTCAACTAGAAACTTACAATAACCTTTGACGTTTTTTATTTAGGTTTTTGAAAAAAATTTAGGGATGAAATATATGTAATCCAACGGCTATTAATAGTCGACTTTTTTAAATTTAAGAACTCTAGGATTTTTGTAAAATAACCCTTTGAAAGTTGTTTTGTTTTTAGTACATACAAATGAGAGCAACACTCTTTCAATAACTTTATTCTTTTTTTTTTTTTTGACAGCAATGCATTATGTCACACTTTAATTGCTAAAATGAAAATGCGGAAATGTCGTACTGAAGAACATGAACTCACTTGAGCATGTCTGGTAAAGAAAGAATACTCAATAGGAGCAGCTGAGAGGAGTGGGAAGAGGGATCAGAGTCGAGCTCGTCATTCCCCGCTCATAATTTTCCAAACATCATGGTAGCAGTAGTATGAATGGAAACCACAAAAGGTTGCACTCACTCCCGTCGCTCTTATTGTTTCATTTGGTTTCATTTGGTTTTAAAGATGATTTATAAGGACACATCAAAAGTTGATCAAGGTTAGTCTAAATTAATTTTAGTTTATTTACGAGTTTGACATTGAAAAAATTACTTAGGGCTACCCCAACTCTAGGTATACAAGTCATTTTTTTTATTTTTTTTCTTTTGTTTCCTTCCTTAGCACATCCAAAAACAAGAACAAGAATGTGGGATGAGTTTTCTTCTTATCTTTTTTTTTTTTCTTCTCCACCATTTTCATCCTTACCATCTCCATCAAAATCCTAATTTCTTTCTCATTCCCAATTTCGATGGCACCCAAAGGCTCCTCACAAATAATTTGTACAAATCCTAATATTGGTGAGTGAACAAACAATGTACAAATCCTTTGGTGGGTGAACACGACATTCTTTGTGAAACAATCTCGGTTAACTCCTTGGCCGACAAAATCCTGTTTTGGCAGTCCTAAGATCGACTAAGTCGACTTTATGACTGTCGCAATTTCTCGCAATCCAAAATAATTCTAAGACTGTCAAAAATTTGGACATCCCTAAAATGGACTTGCTGGACAGCAAGTAGAACTGTCAAAACGGGCCAGGCCTGTTGGGCCGGCGCGCCCCGCCAATAAAAAAGGTGGGTTGGACTAAACATTTAGAGGCCCGTTTCACAGCGGGCCTCGGTGGGTAGGCCCGTGCGGGCCGCTGGCTTGGGCGGGGCGGGCTAGCCCGCGGGCTTGCTGCTGTTGTGTAAATGTGTAATAACTTAATACTTATATGATAGTATATAACATATGAACTATGAAGCCACTACTATTTCAGTATTTCTAACCAGTCGGCCCTAACCCTAATCTAATTCATTCCTATTTCTCTCCGCTCGTCCTCCTTCCTGACTCCTGAGTCTCCTCTCTCCTGAGTCCCGAGCGACTCAGCGAGCATCCCGCGTCCGGGAGTCCCGACTCACGCGCCTCCCGCATCAACGACTCCCGACCTCTTCTCCCGTCCCGAGCGAGCATCCCGACTCCCCGAGTCCCGACTCCCGACCCCGAAAGCCGAAACCGAAAGTTCCTCTCTCTCTCTCTCTCCCCGAAAAATTATAGAAAAGTGAGATGGAATTTTGGAAATTTTATAATTTATTGCTGCAAATGGTGGGTTGGCCATTTGCTGCAAATGGAGGGTTGGAATTTTGATGGCCTGGTTGGAATTTTGGGAATTTTATAATTTATTGCTGCAAATGGTGGGTTGAAATTTTGGGAATTTTATAATTTTTGTCCTGGAATGATATTTTGTCCAATTTTGCTTCTGCCAATTTGCCATTCAGAAGCAAATTGCCAATTTTGGAATGATATTTTGTCCTAGAATGATATTTTGCTCCCCTCTGATCCTGGAATGATATTTTGTCCTGGAAATATGATATTTTGTCCAATTTTGCTTCTGCCAATTTTGCTTTGCCAATTTGCCATTCAGAAGCGGGCTGGCCCGCCTGGCTCGCGGGCCACCGGTGGGTTGGGCTGGGCTGGAATTTTCAGGCTCGTTCAAATGGTGGGTTGGCCCGGCCCGCCCCGTCAAATGGTGGGTTACGGGCCGACCCGCCCCGCCGGCCCGTCCTGATAGCTCTAACAGCAAGTCCATTTTAGGACTGTCTAAATTTCTGGCAGTCCTGGTAGTGGATAGAACTGCCAAAAATTTTGGCGGTCATGGCCGTCAAAAAAAATCTATTTTAGGTATAAATATATTTTAGAGATAAGTCTCTCAATTTTTTTTTATTTCAAATTAAACCTATTTTAGAGATAAGTCTCTCAATTTTAAATATATTTTAGAGTCTCTCAATTATCTACTCGGTTTAAAAAAAAATCTAAATTTAAATCTATCTTATAGATAAATCTCTTAATTTTCTTCATTAATAAATCTTCATAGATAAATCTGTCAATTTTAAATCTATATTATAGATAAATCTAATTTTGGCCGTCCTATTTTAGAGATAAGCCTCTCAATTTAAAATCTATTTTAAAATAAAACTCTAAATTTATCTATTTGTTTAAAATCTATCTATTTAAAATCTATTAAAAAACTAAAAATTTTAAATCTATTTCAGGACTGCCACAATTTCTGACAGTTCTCAATACTTCTAAGACTGCCAGAAATTGTGACAGTCCTGAAATGCACTTGTTGTACATCATGACTGTCATAATTTCTGGCAGTCCTTAATACTTTTAGGGCTGCCAGAAATTGTGGCAGACCTGGAATGCACTTGCTGTACATCAGGACTGTCACAAATTTTGGCAGTCCTATCAGTATTTAGGACTGCAAAAAACTATGACAGTCCTAAAGTTGACTTGGCCGAATGTTGTTGGGGTTTACTTCGATCATGAAATTGGTTATAAATAATTAAAATAAATATTACATTATATATTTTCCATCATGATAATTTATACTTGAATTTTAGGAATAAACATTATAAGAAGAATATGAGAGAGAAACTAGGGTTTTGGGAAGAGAGCCTTTGGGTGCCATCGAAATTGGAAATGAGAGCTTGGGGAAGGGGTTAAGATGAAGAAGAAGATGTAGCTTGGGGAGGAGGAATATGGTGAAGAAGAAGAAGAAGAAAGCTAGGGTTTTGAAAGAGAGAGTGAAATTTTGAAATGAAACTCAAAATTTGGATTTGGGAGGGTTTTGGGTTGGGACAGCCCAACGAGTAAAAAAATGTGATGTCCTGAGTAATTTCTCCTCAAACCTGGGCTAGCCCCAATCCGGACTAGCCCTGATCAACTTTTGATGTACACTTATAAATAATCTTTTTAAAACTCGGTCACAATTACATCTGGATGAGCATATCACAGTTGAAAACTGAAAATCGAATCGAACAGAATTGAAATTTGACAATCTGTTCGATTTGTCGATTATAGGTTCGATTTTCGGTTTGGATATTCGAAATTTTGAAATATCGGTTTGATTTTCAGTTCTTGGTCCGAATAATCGAGCCGAATCGAAAAACGATTTAGATTTAATAATTTACCAAATTACCCTCAATTTATATACTGATGTTTTCTCTAATCCTATATAAGTGCCTATCCTTCCATTCTCTGTTGGCTCTTGTCGCCGCTTCCTTGAATGCACTCTCTACCCTCAATTTATATATACTAATATTTTTTCACTCTTTGTAATTGTAATAATTCATATATGCAACAATGTCATATTTTAAAAAAAAAATTATTTTAAATTGTCTCATTTGCTAAAATATGAAGGTCCGACCCATTGGCTCATGCAACCGATCCGACCGAAAATCGAACCGAATTAATTCGGTTCGGTTTTGTTCGATTTTTATTAAAACGGTTCGATTTTCGGTTTTGAGAAATACGATTTACGGTTATTTCGATTTTTGTATATTTTGTTCGATTTGAACCGAACCGAACAGTTGCTCACCCTTAAATTACATGCATCTTATCTCTTAATTTTTTTTTTTTCAAGAGACTAAAATTAAAAATAAATACTCTTTTAATGTTAATAAATGTATGTGTCATATCTATATCGTCAAGGGCTTGTTTTGAGTTTCTGTAGTCGACCTCTAAAAAAGAAAAAGTGAAGTTTCATTTCCTCTCACTCCCCGTCACTTTTTATCTTTTACATTAAAGGTCTTGTTTGGTTGCTTGAAAATGGCCTCGGAAAGTGTGTGTGTGTGTGTGTTTTTTTTTTTCCCTCTTCTCATGTTCACGTTCATGTACGAGTAGTTCACAAGCAAACTCAGCCTATTTATAAACTATTATATTTATTCATGTGTATTGTACATATTTCTTACTACTTGGAAGAAAACATAAAAGTTCTTAAATTTTTTTTTTACTATTTAAGAAGAGCAAATAACATATTAATTTTTTACTATTTGAAAAGAGTAAACAACAACCTATCTTAAAAAAATTCCATACGTCATAACCTAACTATACATATTAAATTTAATGAATAATTTTAATTAGTAAACTTAAGTAAAAAAAAATTTAAAATTTTTTTACGATGAAACCTCAACTTTTTCTATTATATAGTAGTATAGTGATGTAGCGTAGAATCCCATCCGCATCCTTTTTGGATTCCTATTTATTTTCTTATTATTTTTTCTTTTTTTAATAATCTTATTTCTTCTATGATCCTTATTTTGACTCTCTCTCTTATTAGGAAAGTCTCTATATTTAGTTTTTTTTTACAATATCTGATTGGGATTAGATTTTGTGTTTGATTAGGATATTTTGTCATAAAAGTCTTATAACTAAGCACCTTATGTATGCAATTTAAGAACAAATTTTAATCAATAAAATTCTTCTTTAAATTCAGAAATTTGTTCTCTCTTTTTATTGGTCGTGGATTCGAATGTTCCGTTGATTTGGAAGCCCCACGCTTGAGGTTTTCAAACAACCTTCGTGCGGACCCTTCAAAAGACCATCCGTCGGAGTTTTCACGGTACCGTTTCACTCTTACCAAGCAACGGTGGTCCAGTTATCGTCACCACTAATTGACTTGGTCATTGTCAAGTACGAAGGTAAGCTTGTTCCGCTATTATGCTGCGTCAAGTGGTATCAGAGCACCACAGATCGAGGATTCCAATTCGTTTGGAAACCTTTGGTAATCTTTCTTTTGCAAAACAACAATGGAGAAACCAGTCACGCGCGAGGAGTTTGAACAACTAGTGTTTATCGTTAGGCGGCTATTACTAGCCCAAAAGATTGAAGAATCGTCGTAGTGCCACAATGTCTTTCGAACCCACTACAAGGTCAAAGACAAGCTATACAACATCATCATTGACAATGGGTGCACAGAGAATATTGTTTCACGAGCAATGGTTGAGAAGACGGGACTTGCCAAAGGAGTACATTTGACTCCATATAAGATTGGCTACATTCAACTGAGCCACAACATGATCATCCCTAAAGTTTGTTGAATACCCTTCTGCATTGAAAAGACCTACAAAGATGAAGTCATGTTCGATATAATTATTGTCCCAGCATTCTCGGTCGGCCGTGACAATTTGACAAAAATGTCACATACTGGAAAGCGACAACACATATTCATTTTTTTTTCAAGATGGGCTGTCACTCCCATTTTTCGTTATACGTATTTTCAGTATACGTGTACGGATTTTCGACCCGTATTTTGACTTGTCAAGCATGGCTGGGTTTGGTCTTGGTTTAGCTTCGCTTGTTTTTTTTTGGTTTTGGTTGGAGATGAAAAGGGTGATATAAATATCAACTTTCCACTATCTCTCCTCATTACTTTCATTAAATTCTTCTTCTTCCTCCATTAATCCTCTCCACCCACCTTAAGCAAGTGTAATCTTGCTTCATGAGAGATCTCATGTTTTATGGTTCCAAAGTCTTCATTACTTAGTTTTATGGCTCTTTAGTACTTAGCACTTTTGGTTTTGGTGGATTAAATATTGTAGATCTAAGTTTTTCTCAAATCTTGGTTTTCTTGGGTTTTGATCTCTCAAACTTTATTATTTTCAAGTTTTGATTGTTCCATATTGCAGAGAATTTAAATTTACTCAAAATGGACCTTTGAAAACCCGAATTTCGATTTGTTTTGAGTGATTTATGAACTTGGAAAGTTCATGGGTTCTATTAACTCATCTTCTCAGATTGGAAAAGAAGAACAGTGCTGGGCACATAGCATTTGTATGCGCCCACAGCTGCTTTCCTTTGGGCGGATAGCCATTTGTATGCGCCCAAGGTCCCATGCTCTCTGCTTGGGCGCATAGCCCTATATATGCGTCCAAGGACTCCCCTGCCTGGGCGCATAGCCTTTATATGCGGCCAATTGCACCATGTGTCCCCTGCTTGGGCGCATAGTTTTTCTTATGCGCCCACTTGCCGCGAAAGATAGTCTCCACCCTGTGGACGCATAGCTATTGTTATATGCCCACTTGCCATGAAAGATAGTCTCCAGACTTATCTTCCAATGTACACTGCCTCACTCATGTGGACGCATGCATGTGGGCGCATGCTCTCTATGTCACCCCATTGACCCCTTGTGCCATCTCTTGCAATTATCCATGTTTGTCCCCATGGTCCTTAGTGTGAGTTGTGACTTTGCTTGTACTCTTTACTTGACTGGTCCTATAATGTTATTTTCCATGTTGCATATGTACCTGGACTTTAAACACAATCTTGGTATGGCACGTACACTCTTTGATAACTCCTTCAGTGGCCCGCCGTGGCGCACTCTTGACCAGTATGTTCTTGGCATACAAGTGCACTTAACATGAATACGACATGACAATGTGACTTTACATGATAACTCTTGATAGTGGTCCGTCATGGTGCATTTTTGACAAGCAACTTGACATGATAATTCTTGATGGTGGTCCGTTGTAACACACTCTTGACTTGATAAGTAACATAACAGGACATGTAATCTTGATATTGTTGCGACAATTATCTCTGCTTGCTAAGTTAATCTTATCTTGATACCATGGATGGTTGTGCCCGTATAAGCTACATGTCTCATCTTGCATCATGTCTAGGATATGAATACCTGATTTTTCACGGTCAGGGTTTCATACTGAATCTGACTAGGATAATGACTAAATTGATCAAGTAGTTCATGAAAAGATTTTCCAGCTACAAACAGTCCCGTTATCTGGGTGCTTTAATTGGACTTGTAGCCTGCCGTCGAGTAGGGCACATTTCCAGCACGCTGTCATGTGTTGCACCCCCAAGTCACCTAATACAACTCTCTCAACTTGCAACTGGATAACCTGGATTAAGTCTGCAGGACTTGTGGCTGTTGGAACATCTCAATGCATCTTATTAGTAACTAGGCTTGTGATAACCCTAGTTAGTTAAAGTATCAAGCCGTACTCATTGCTTGGCCGTGATTGATGGATGGAGTCTAGTCTAGTCTAGACAAGGCCGGTATATGGTGACTTTAGAACGTTACTATTTATGCTTTAATTTACCTTATAATAATCGGTCAGAGACTATGTTCTGTTCAGGTGAAGGGTTACAACCCGGTCCTTGTTTGGTTTACGAGTTGTAACTTGGTTACCGGAGTAGTTTCTTAATTATCTTATCGTTTATCCCTGAATTCTTAACTCCAAGTTTTCTTGTCATTATTATGCCTTGTGAACTAACATGATGGTTTTAGTTCTCAAGTGAAGCCTCCCTTGTGGCACTCGCTCTTTCTGGGTTCTGATCCAACTGGTTTTGTATGGCCAAATTTCGGAGTAGCACCCGAGGATCTTCCAGCCTTTCAGCTATATGGTGAATACTAGACGCAATCCTGGCAAAGAGTGTATTTTATTTGCTCTCCCACTCTATTGTAAATTATTCTTTTGAGACGTTTAGCCACCGAGCAAGTGTTAGCTCGTGTTGAATTTATATTCCTATCTGCCTAAGGGCTGTAACATGATTGACAAATCCTAGGGTTGATCATGTATGACTTTAACTCTTGTTATTCTTCGCATTTTGTATGACTAGATTCATGATCATCTGAATATGTACTGTATGAGACGCCTTACTTTGTATGTCTGATGATCTACCATCTTGTTACATTTACTTGCTTGCTTGAGATTGAGACACTAGGCTTGTTCTTGACCATAAGTGACTGTTGGTTTGTAGATAAACCCTCATATATCTAGACAGCCGTAACCGTATTACGAGGTAGGATTCACTTCAATGTACGTAGCTGGCTGTGTATGTCTCCCGCTCTCCAATATTCTGGTTCTGGGGCGTGACATAGACGACGCCTTACTCTCCATCTATTAGCACCTGATGATATTCCTAAGACTAGTCCACAACCACAAAAGAGGCTCGAGCATTGCCACAACAGCTTCTCCCTCAGAGCATAAGTTGCCATTGTTGATTATGAAGATGGCGAGATTGAGAAGAACATATCAAAGTCGGATCAACCCATTGCAGATGCTGAGCTAAAATATTCAACCCCTCAAGAAGAGATGAAGTTGTTGGTTTCTAATCAAGAAACATGATTAATTGAAGGAAATGACACGATAATCTTTCGTGAAACCATTACGGGTGCTATGGTGATGAATTCTTCAGCCCCTCAAGAAGAACACCCAAGAGAAGACGATGTCCTTCCCGAAGATGACAGTCAAGAACATGGTGTGAGGTTTTCGCAGATACTTCTGGAAAGAAATATTAGCAAAAGTTTATACGGCAAACAGAAATTTTCAATGGAGTCAACTAGGACATCATTTTCATCATCATCCTGTTCATCGTTCTCTTCTCTCGAGTGTACTAAAATGACTCAGCAAGATACTCTTTCCTTCGACGGAGCATTGAAGAATTTACCAATATCGATATCTTTCAATGCTAATGGTAGACTTCCTCGTCACAAGCCTCGTAGTGGTTCACCTTTACTCTTTTCTTTGGTGCCTCTTAGAAAGGAGGCTAGGAGGCTCTATTTATAGAGTAGTGTGAGAATTCACTTTTTCTTCTACCCGATGTGGGACTAAAATACTAATACTCAAAAATAGAGTTTGATATTTTAGTTCAACCCACAATCAACATAGTCGAGTGCCAGTCCATGCCTACCCCCAAACACACGCCTGTGCATGCACGAGGCATCCTGGAGTCCGTGTCCGAGTCCGAAGGACAAAAATTAATTTGTCTCCTTGTTGGAATTAATCCTTTTTCCTTCTGGGAAAATACTTCCATATGGTACACACTTGTGCCCTACCACAACTCATGTGCACACCTCAACACAAGCAATGCATTATATTAAGATACTCATCATTTGGTGTAGCCGATGTGAGACTATCTTTCCTAGTCTAAAGGCAAAAACACCAACAATCCCCCAATATATCTCAATATATTGGTTGAGCATTCCCCACAATGACTGTCCATCATGCATTAGGAGAGATATCACTATGACTTGAATCTTCCCACATAGGTTAAATAATTGTATGATACAAGAATGGACTAAACCTTAAATTCTTCACCATAACTGCAATTCTTCCCACTCACATAATGACATCAATTGTGCTTTTGGCTGTACATTAAAGGTCATGTGCCAGTCTGGTTTCGGTGTATGTATATTGGGTGTCTACAAGATTTTCCTCAAGAGATGACCTATATCTCTGTCCATATACTCTATGTGAGTTCTTTTCAAGAGTCTTGGCATGAAGCTTTTCACTTCCTTGCGGTGCTACACCACTATGACATGGCCCGAAGCTGAGACAATGTCTCATGTGCTGTCATACCACTGTAGCATGAGACCCAACCTCTTTGTAGTGCCAAACTACCCAGCATGAATCCTTTCGCTTCCTTGCGGTGTTATGCCGCCATGACATGGCTTGCAAAGTCGAGGCACTACCTCATGTGGTGTTACACCACTATAACATGAGGCCCAGCCACTTTGTAGTGCTGCCTACCACTCTTCATTCTACAGCATTAGGCCCACTTGCCTATGTGCGATGCTATGCCGCTGTGACTTGGCCCAAAGCTGAGGCTTTACCCTCACTAGGTACCTCATGTGGTGTCACCCCACTGTAGCATGGAGTACTACGATCTTTTGTAGTGATGCGCTACCCATGCTTCCTGTAAAGCACGTCGGACATTCCAAATGCCCGAGAATTCATTAAGGCTTCCAAGCTATACTCTCATAGGACTTTATTCTATACAAAAAACAAACAGTAGACAACAGTGGTTCTGAGTTCATAATCCCGTAAAGTTCTAAAGGATTGCCTACTTACAATAGTTCTGGGCCTGAAATCCTGCAATATCCAAAGGGGTTGTCCACTAACAATGGTTCTAGGTACGTGACCCCGTAATATCCAGAGGATTGGCCACTAACAGTGGTTCTAGGTCCGTGACCCCGCAGTATACCAAAAGATTTCCCACTGCACCTGATATTCTTCCAATCAATGGTCCTCCCTTGAACCAAAAGCTAAATGCCTAGTAGATTTTTCTTTGAACTAATAGAATAAAACTGGCAGGATTGCAGAGACACAATATCAAAACGTCTTTAAGCCCATTTTTCTTGCTGAGTCCTCGACCAGTTGGCGCTTGAGACCTTTGGTGAACGGATCTGCCAGATTCTCCTGGCTCCGAAAATCCACCATGGCAATGACTCCTCTTTTAATGAGATCATTCACCGACATGTGCCTTAATCGCACAGTCCTCTTCTTACCATTGAAGAGGTTATTTGATGCCACTCTTGTAGTCGAATGGTTGTCGCAATAAATTGGCACTGTCGGAATATATGTACCACCCACAGGAAGACCGTGTTCGGTTGTCACAATACATCGACATCACCTGAATTTGTGTACCAACCATAAAAAGGTCCTCCTGAGCTCCCAAAGCCATTCTGCTTCATACCCAAAGCAATTTCGATTCATCCGTTGCAGCTAACAGAACTTAGATTCCATAGTGAGAGAAATGTTTGCTTCTTCGACTTCCTCGATATAGCATCACTACCCATGGATTTAATTTTTCGACTTCCTCGATATAGCAGCCTGCTTCTTCGACTTCCTCTATATAGCAGCATATCCATGTAGAAGATATAACCTCTTCTTTCTCCCCTTTTGAGCACCGATTGGCATCGCTGAAGCCTTCTACCCCTGTAGGGTAACCGATGTAGTACATCTTTCTGAGTCCCTGAGAGATATCCAATTACTCTCTTCACAGCTTTCCAAAGATCAACACTTGGCTTGCTCGTGAATCGACTCATCATACCTACAACAAAAGCTATGTCAGGCATGGTGGTACTTGTAGCCTATATCAAACTCCAAATGATGTTCGAGTACACCAACTGTCTGACGCTTCTCTAGGATCTGGCTTCAGCTTTTGATAACACCTGTAAGGAGTATCGATCGTTGGAAGATCCTGATATCCATAGCATGTGAGCAACTTTCTACGTAGTAAGCTAGTGACAGGGCAAGCTCCACTTTCGTCTGGATTATTTAAATATCCAGGATGACATCCGCATCTCCCATGTCCTTCATACTGAATCTGGACGTCAAGAACATCTTTGTTCTAGTGACACATCATTATGTCGTCCATATAGAGACAAATGATGACTCATTTCTCATCAGCAAACTTTGTGTAAACATACTTTAACAGTCTCACTGACCCTGTAGCCTTTTGACCTAATAACCTGGTCAAACTTCTCGAGCCACATCTTTGGAGTGTACTTCAAATTGTCCATAGAATTCACCAACTTACAGACCTTGTCTTCAATACCTTGAACGACAAATCTATCTGGCTATTATATGTGAATCTCTTCTGTCATTTCTCTATCCAAAAATACTGTCTAGACATCCATCTGATGATAGAACAACTTATGAATAGTAGCCACGGCTATCGTCATCCTAATAGTTGACATCTTAGCTAGTAGAGCATATGCGTCAACCTCATCAATCTCATGTTCTTGAGAAAACCCTCTAGCCTTGAACTCATCTTCAGTTCCTTCGGCATTCATTTTTTCTTCTTGAAGATTCAATAGGTTTAGCTCCTTCAGGCAGATTAACTAACATCTACTTATAATTGGATGTTACAGAGTCAATCTTATCATTGACTCTTTCTTCCAGAAGATTGCATCTTTGGACTTCATCACCTCATCAGCCTCCACGTAATGGATGATAAAGTTTATCTCCAAAATATTTCGTCCTTCTTACTCGCTTTGCTTACTGCTTAGCAAATACTGATTCAAGTGTTATCATCAATGACAACCACCTTCTGGACTTCTACTTCTTTAAAAGTACTTACTCCTTCGGTACCAACAATATTCTTCGGAACATCCGCGAGAATAATGTTCTTGTCCCTAGCAATTTTGTCTTCAAAGAATGAATTCTGCCTCACGAGACTCAATGATACAATATCAAGTGATCTCCGAGCATAGCTTACAACAGCTAATTCCAGAAATAGTGTTTTTTTGGTTTTCGTCCCTGACTTCTGAATCTTGGTATCTGGAAGCTTTATGTACACCAAACACCCCCATACTTGAATGATATTCAAGTTAGGTGTAACCTTGAACCAGTGCTGATGAGAATCATAGTCAGATATACGAACGGTACTTTATTCAGTAATAAACGTAGCCGTACACGCAATCTATCCCCAGAAGCATATTGGAAGATCCGCAGTATAAATATCCTTAATCTTTAACAGCGTCCTGATCTTCTTTTCTGACACTACATGGATTATACATACTACGGAGCAGTCATTTCATAGTCAATTCCATGTTCATAACAGAACGATGCGAATCCAAAAAATGATACTTTCTGCCTTCAATCATGAGTGTACATACATAGCAGTTATTTCATAGCCAATTCGATATTCATAATGGAACGATACGAATCGAAAAAACGATACTATCCACCTTGATCACTTTTGAGTAGTTGTAGACCGGTTTAATGTTCAACTTCAGCCCTGAAGTTCCTGAACTTCTCGAATGCTTCATCCTTCGATTTGAAAAGACATACGAACGTGCACTTCAAGAGACACTTCGAATCGGCCTCCGTAGAGAATTGATAAAAGTCACAGATATTTGAGTATGCTAACTCAAGAAGATCCGTACTTTAGTTCAATCGTCTGAGCAGCTTCCTGACAGTCTTGTCTCTGCACAGACCCTCCACCTCTTTACCCCTACATTCTGGAGATATGGGCATATTGAGTCTGTTTCTATCATAGAACAACTCTCAGTCCATTCAATGAAGTAACTTCATCGTCATTACCAGAAGTTCGAACATTCCTTCAGTACCAAACATCTTCTCGAAGCATGTTTCTCGTCAAGAAAACACCATCTGACTAGTACGAATGTTCATCTTCAAGTCTGTATCAAACAACAGACTTCCTGAGATCAGATATTCGAAAATCTCTGGTACATGCAACATGCATTTCAGTGTTCTTGTCGGTGGTCCATAACCACTGTCTCGATCTTCAGATCTTCTGCTAGATATACGTTCACCATCGAAAACTTTGTCAGAACAAGGCTCGTCTTTGGTGAACAGCTCATTCGAGAGCACACGTGGTCAGATGCACTAGTGCCCGACCACTAGTCAGCTACCATGCTAGATAACTCAACCTGTGCAACAATAACAACCAAGTTAAGTAATCAAACCAACCAAGTTTAGTCATATCTGATATTTTGGTTTGGGTTTGGCCCTACAATATTTCTTGAAGTGGCCCTTCTTGCCACAGTTGAAGCAAGCCCCATCGCCCTTAGGCTTTAGCTTGAATTGAGCCGACTTCACCTTCAGCTAGTGAGAGTCCTTAGCTCGTCTTCAACATGAATCCAGTACAAGAGGTGTCCAAGATCCACCACCATCTTCTTGTGGTGCATGTCCGCGATGAATTTACTCTACCCAAGTGGGAGCTTGGCGACAATACCCCCAAAGACGAAGGCGTCAACCAACAACATGCCGTCATCTGCTTTATAGAGATTCTCTACAGATTTTCAGACGTCCTTGGCATATACCATCTTGTTCTGCCGGAGTGTCCTCCATAGAGTTCAAGATAAGCAACTTGCAAAGGTTGTTATCTCTCTTCTACTTGGATTGTAGAGCAGTGGCCTCAGTGACCCTTCGAGCATTTTTACCTTCTAGAGTTAAAGGCTCAGGATCTATCAACACGTAGCCGACGCTTATGAGTTGAAGATTTAGGCTGACCTTTCTCTTCCAGACGTTGTAATGCTCGTCGTCAAACTTTTCAAGTTTGTTAAAACTTGTGTCGAGAAGGTTTGCACGGTTGTTCTCCATCAAATCTAATCTTGCTTTGAGATTGTTATTCCCGAAACAGATCTAGATGGAGAGACGATCAGAAATTAGAGATTTTCAGCTAAGACTAGCTCTCTAATTTCCTTAAAGGAGATCAGATACTAGAGATTTTCAGCTAAGACTACCTCTCTAATATCCTTTAAAGAAGATCAGAAACTAGAGATTTTCAGCAAAACTTAGCTATCTAATTTCCTTAGAAGTATTTCGGAGATTTCTGCAAACGAGTTTGCTCTCCAAAAGTACCTGAAGCCACACAGAACAAGTAGAAGAAGAAAGAAGGAAGAGAGGAAGGCAACTCTGCTGTGGTGATGAAGATCACTGTTGCTCAAAGCAAAATTCGCCTTTATATGATCCGCTTTCAGGAATCAGCAAGTTCTCAAAGAACTTCTGGAACGCTCATTAGTCAATTTTTTGTGACTTGAACGCAGGGCCGGCCCTGGCCCAGGGCGGCCAGGGCGACCGTCCAGGGCCCCATAAAATTTGGGGGCCCAAAAAAAATAATTTAAATGTATATATATAATAGTAATCTTATATTGAAAATAGAACTAATATATAATATGATCCTCCTTTATCACAAAATATTTGTGGTGTAGTGGTAGTTTGTTATACTTGTACAAAGGTTCTAGCCTTGGCTGTATTATTTTTTAGTTCAATTTTTTTATATTATATATGGGCCCCATTTTAAAAATTTGCCTAGGGCCCCCATTAACTCAGGGCCGGCCCTGCTCAAAAATAGAGTTTGATATTTTAGTTCATCCCACAATCAGCATAGTCGAGTGCCAGTCCACGTCTACCCCCGAACACACGTCCGTGCATGCACGAGGCATCCTGGAGTCTGTGTCCGAATTTGAACGACAAAAATTAACTTGTCTCCTTGTTGGAATTAATTCTTTTTTCTTCTAGGAAAATACTCCAACATGACACGCAAGTGTGCCCCGCCACACCTCATGTGCATATCTCAGCACAAGCAATACATTATATTGAGATACTTACCATTTAGTGTAGCCGATATAAGACTATCTTTACTAGTCTAAAGACAAAAATATCAACATTTTATTTATACTGCATCGATTTGTAGTAGTAGTTTTGCCGCAATCCTAATTTTTTTCTGTTCGTCGAATTGCTATGAAGGCTCAGGGTGCTGGGTGAGTCCAGCACGGATTCTATCCGCTGGGATAAGAGACGACGCATTATCCCCTGTGGTCTTTCCTTGGATGTATAATAGTAGAAAGAGTAATAATTTTGATTGTGGTGGACATATAGTTTTAACCGTACGTCTAGTCTACGTCAATCAATCCCATCATGATTACTATGGATGTAGTGGAAATGCATGAAGAGTGTTTACTTAATTACCGGTAGAGACGCCGCAGCTGAGCAAGCAAGCAATCTCCGGGGGCAAGCGGGCGTCGACCTTGGTGAGGTGGGCGACGTCGACGACGGTGTACTCGGCGAAGCTCGACACCGACAAGAAATTGTCTATTTTGTTGCCGCCGACGTCCGTGAATCTACTACTGCCGCTCCCGTCGACGACGTCACTACTGCTACGCGGCATCCCCGTCAGCCTCAAAGGAAACATGGAGCATACGTTGCTCTTCTCCGACTTGCAGTCGACACACTCCCTGCAGTGCGCGAGGAAGGTCGGCACCACCATGTCCCCGACCCAAAACTCTTCCACATGCTCCCCAACACTCTCCACGACTCTAAAAGCAAATCATCATCAAATCAAACGCGTCATCAAATATATGTAGCCAGCCAGTAAATTAAAAAGAAAATAGGCTAATAAAGATGCATGTAGGTAAGGTACCCGACTGCTTCATGTCCGAGAATCCGGGGATAAACTGCTGGATCCTGAATTCAATATTCCAAACAAGAAGAAGAAAAAAAAATATTAATCAAGAATACAGCACGGCACTATTAATTTCAAAACAGCTGGCTAGCTAAGCTAAGCTACCTTCGTGCGCCAGAAGGTGACGTCAGTATGGCAGAGCGAGGTGCAGATGATCTTTACTCGGACTTCATAGGCTTCCGGAGGAGCCACAATCACCTCCTCAATCTGTAGGGGCTCTCCGCCAATCCTGCTCACTGCGGCTGCACTTTCCATTCATCCAAATCACCAACAACAAAAACCATAATTACGTACGTACTTGGTTACTGCCAAGAAATTAAGCACGCGGTGCTGCTCGTACGTGTCGTGTTATAGTATCGTTCGTGTCCAGTGTGTGTCATATTCCTGTCTGCCCGTCCCAGCTGAAAATACACTAATAGATCAGATGTGATGAGAATTAAGGAGCTGTACGTACGTACCTTTGCATTTGATGGGCTTGGGGGAACTACTGTTTTCCATTTCTACGCACTTTGCTACTCAAGTACTCTTTCTTTCTGTACGTCTTCAATTCTATTTCTATCCGCTTGAAATGAAATTGAGATGAGACGAGAGTTGTTGAATATATGTAAATATGATCGATGCACCCTTCTTGGAGAGAGAGAGAGAGAGAGAGAGAGAGAGAGAGAGAGAGAGAGAGAGGCACCCTTGGCGTTTCAAACGTAAATATCGATTCTATATTCTACTCGTAGTACTATTTTCTTTTCCTTTCCTATCTAACAAACGCTTGATTTAGGAGTTGGTGAAGTTTGTTTGCGTCGTTGGTATGAGTCCACCTGCGGAAACCACAAGCGACCGGCTGGATGTTAGCTAGTTTGAGCCTCTTTGGTTTCTAGATTCCATGTTATGCTTGTACATTAGTTTTTGCGTTGGGTGAATGCATTAATCTTTATTGTTGGACAAGTGTATAGTTTCTCTCCTTTTTTTTTCTTTTTTTTCCTCAGGATAGAGCCAGGCACATAGTTCTAGGCTAATGTTGGTAACAGCAAGAACAAAATTAATGTTCTGATACCACGTGTTGGGAACAAAATACGAAAATCGTTTCCCCAAACCGAGAAGTTGCGAGAGAACCGAAGAAAAGCACTCAAAATTGTAGAAACATGAAAAATATGATAGACACATAAACCTCTATGCGCCTACAAGTTAAAGCATAACTCAAATTGAAGTATGAGTAGTCAAGTCCAGAAAGACGCATAAGTCTAAATGACGCATGACTACAGAGACACATAAATACTCAGAGTTAATACAAAGATAAACCAAGAGCATTGAGCAGTGTGCAGATTACGAGGAAGATGTCAGTGATTACATCATCATCATTTTTTACAGCTGTATGTGACAGTCCTATGCGGCTATTTTGCAGTATGCAACATAAGATGGTATGTGTCAAAATGCAGTTCAGACGCATAGCCAGAGAAGAGTCAGAAGGACTCATGGTCTATTTTGACGCATGATTTTTTTCTTGTCTCCTAGAAAAAATGATGAACCTTTGGTAGTGTGCAATGCACAGACTTTCACGATCCACACCCGGTATAGGGGCAGAAGTATGTGACGACACGCAACCTATACTGCAACATCGGCAGTAGAACGCTGTCTAAGTCTACTATACTAACTAACAGTGTATATCATAACCTGTCAAGATATCTCAACTCCAAATGGAGGACAAATAGTGATAATATTCATACTCAATCATAATAACTATAAGGAAGATAAATGGCACGATAAAGATATAAGACATGATATGAAATATCTAGGAGTCTAATATAACATAATATAAGTCCAAGGGAGAGTCTAAGAATCATCTATCTCAAAATAACATCAGTTTCAAATGATAATATGTCAAGAGTCAAAGCTGGAGACATATCCAATACTAAACTAGTCTAATCGAGTTGCTAATAAAGCCTCCTTAGCAGGAGCTAAACCCTCCTAGATTAGTGTCTCCTGGTCTACGCCTACTACATCCCGTGGGCCGTAGTAGGTAGGGCAACCGTCATCTAAATTATCTAGAACAAATATATCCAGTCAGTATTTGAGCTAAGTACACCTCTAATAACAATTTCAATAAATGATAAATACTATATAACAATAAATAGAGAGAATAAACAAGATAAAATAGCATGTACATGAATATAACAAGGTATGAAATTAAGAACTATAAATAACATAAGAACATGAAACAACATGTACAATAATCATGAATTAACTATCTAAGTGAGTGAGCACTAGTTTCAACATGTGATCGGCTTGAAAACTTGCACAAGAATATATGGCTTGGTTAATCATACGTGCGATGTATGATCAACACTTACAAGGAACAATGACATGTACAAGGAGGATATGATCACATATCTACACTAATACTCTCCACCCCCGACTGGTATAGTGGATCCAACTATGACGGTACGGGATTCTCTGAGAAGGTCGCGAGCCTTCACAGGAATCAGTATCCATACAATGTACAAGAACAACAATAAGGCTTGCATAATGTACACCAAGATATACAAGAAATAACATCTCATGACGGAATCCAAAAACTACCAATCCGTGTAACCAAGTGTCAAGTATCAAGGATATCTACACTATATATAGAAAATATAGAAGATATCATAAATGGGAAATATCAAAGAATATACTTGCCTGAGATCCGATGTGAAGTATCAACAGTATCCGATACGGTACCTCGAAGACCTAAATATGGAATATCTATCAATTGGTGTTTTGGAATCATAAACATGCTATACTAGCTCAATACTAGGTCTTCAAGTTATTTCTAGGTCAAACTAGGTCAACTAGGTCAATACCTTGCTAAACTAGGTCAATCTAGTTCATACCTAGGTTATTAGGTCCATACTTTACCATACCAAGGTATTCTAGTCTATACTAGGCCATACCCTATGTATCTACCTATATTGTATATGTATATACCCTATGATATAATACCTAGCCATTACCCTAATACCCTATGTGCATTGCCTATACCCTATCACAAGGTAAAACTACATACCTATACTCTACCACATAATACATAGGTAATCTCATTACTCTAACCTATTACCTATGCCGCATCCCAATATCCTATACACTATCCACTACCAGAATAAGTCGATTTAGCGACGCCTAAAGACGTCGCTAAATCGACAAATTTCGTCGCTAAAAATATTTATCGACGCAATTACCGACGTTTTGGGCTTGTCGCGGAAATGCAAGTCGCTGATCTTCAAAAGGTCGCCAAACGTCGCAAGTACCGACATTTACCGATGTATATATACGTCGGTATATTACCGACGTCTACTGTCGTGTCGTCGGTGGATTAGCGACGTGTTTAACGTCGCTACGCGTCGGTAAAAACCTGGGAATTTATCGACGATTACCGTTGTGTCGTCGGTGGTTTAGCGACGTGTACAAAGTCGCTACACGTCGGTAAAATCCTGGGAATGTACCGACGTTTACCGTCGTTTAAAATGTCAGTAAATGTCGATAATTCCTGGGATGATTACCGACGTGCACCGACGTTTACCGACGTTTTCCGACGTATAAGGACGTCGGTAAACGTCGGTACCCTGAAAATTTTTGCAGATTTACCGACGTTTACCGACGCAAACATACGTCGGTGGACGTCGGTAAACGTCGGTAAACGTCGCTAAATCTGCAAAAAAAATAATAAAATAAAATACAGAATGTCTATTTCTCCCTGCAGTTTAAAAAGATAACCATAACCAATATAGGACTGTTTTTCAAAATCTGGAATATGTAACCTGAGATTTGGTCTGCACAGTCCCCTCAAAATCTGGAATATGTAAACGCAACATTTGGTTCCCTGTTTTGCTGAACACATGCCATATACACATACACACCCATGTGAATGACACACAATCACACACACATTGTTTTCCCTCACTGTACACAGGTTTCAGTCCCTACATACACAGGTTTCAGTCACTCCTACACACACACACTCACTCTCTATCACACACTTGTCACTCTCCCTTTACCTCACTCTTTCTAACTCTCTATCTATCTTCCTATGTATATATATATATATATATATATATATATATATATATATATATATATATATATATATATATATATATATATATATATATATATATATATATAATTTTTTTTTATATATATATATATATATATATATATATATATATATATATTTTATTATATATATATATATATATATATATATATATATTAAAATATATATATATATATATATATATATATATATATATATATATATATATATATATATATATATATATATATATATATATATATAATGTAATGTATATAAATATGTATGTGTATGTAATTTGCATCTTAGTATATTATGTATATATGTAGGTATCCTATATATTATATTATGTGTGTGTACCATTATATATATATTATATATATGCATGTGTGGTATACATATAGGTAGCCTATATGTATATATATGTATGTAATATGTGATTTCCATGTGTAGGCCTAGATGCAATAATAGGTTGTGTGATGTTGGTTTTGACTTTGTATTGTATAGGTTGTATGGGCTTGATATACTAGCATAGGCTAGTTTAGCCTTGATTAGACTAATATAGACTTGTTAGGATAAACAACAGTATAACACAATGTAGCAGGCAACAAATAGAATGAGATCCAACAAATAGAATAGGATCCAACAAATAGAATAGGCACAACCAACAAGTATCCAAATAACCAAGTCTACACCAAATAACAAAGTCTACAACCAAATAACCAAAGTCTACACACAACCAACAAATAGAATAGGATTCAAACATTCAAGTCTACACAACCAACAAATATCCAAGTCACAAACAAAGAATGAAACAAACACAAACAAACAGTCCTAACTAGGACTACTAGGGATCTGGTGCAGGAGGGGCACCCCCGCGACGAAGGGATAAGAACAACTCATACTCCTCAAGTGAAATCGATACCGATGGAGCAGGCAGTGAAGTCGGTAGAGTCGGTGTCGAAGAAGAAGGCGGTGGAGGCGGCGGAGTCGACGACAATGAAGGCGCACCCGGAGGACCAGCACGCTCCAACGCTGTAAGTCGCTGGTGGTATGAATCCATGATAGATAACATTCTATCACTGCTCTGGACCATCGAATCCTGCACCAATCTCAGCCTCTCGGCCATGGTCACCTGTCCTGTCTGCAGCTCCGTCACCGTGCGCTCTAACCCTCCAACGGTGCGTTCTGTCCTCTCAGTCGTCTCCATGAGCTCCATAATGCCGCGGTCGAGCGCATCCAATCGTGCTAGCAGCGCAGGATCGTCCGTAGAGTGATGAGACTGCTCCTCGATCCGTCGTAGCAGGTCGTCACGGAGAGACTCCATCATCTGGTGGACTCGGGCAGACTCCTGGGACGGCTGTGGACCATACACACTAGCAGGAGATGTCCTAGAGGACTGGGTCGCAACTAGGGCGCCATAGGATCCCGTACCGTAGTACGTACCCCTAAGGAGTCCACCAGCGGCGGTCATCCACAGCTCGTCCGCCGACGGAGCTTGAGTGGGCTGCGAGGAAGTACCGACCTCTCCTGCATCAGGTGCACTAGCAGCCGTCCGTTCCCGCAGCCTCTGATACTCGGCCTAGAAAGTATGGATAATACTCTATAATTTCTAATTTCTAATTAATGTACTTATTATTACTAACTATATGAATATTTATTTGCATTATATTTACTAAGTTATATTAAAATTGACACAAAGTATTAAATTAAGATAACGTATTGTAATACTTACATAGGTCTGCTCAGCCCTCTCGTCAATAAGGTCTTCGCCTTTCCGATGGGTGGCCAGGAAGACGGTCACCATGTCGGCGTTACCGACCTTCCTTACCTGTAATTAAATATATTATCTTAGTAATAATTTATCGGTTTTATATTAAAATAATATTTCTAAAAGAGAAAGACATACCAGACGACAGAAATGTTCCGTCATCGGAATCGACCTACCGCACCACTTCGAGGCATGTTGCCTAGCCGCCTTGGCCTTCTCCGACTTCTTCTTGTACCTTGGCTCGTCGAATCGAGCCTTCATCACATTCCACTGATCAGGGGTGATCCAACCTTGGATCGGCTTTCCGGCACGATCACGATCCTTCTGATCATTAATAGCATCGCGGATCAGCTTGGCAGCGACGGCAGGAAACATCCCCTCGATAAGCTCGGCCCGGTGCGGTGGATAGAAAAACATATCCTAGAAGAGCGCAAACCAAATATTTATCAGTTATATATAATATACAAAAATTATATGATTTATGTTAAAAGCAAATATATTTTAAACTTGAAGCGCGCAAACCAGAAGGCCTTCCTCTCGTCCGGAGCATCAGAGTAGTTAATCCAAGCACCACCATAATTATGCCTCAGCATGTGGCCTAGACATCTCTGTACCTCTGGGGGACGATATCTATACAGACACATTATATTCATGAAAAAAGTTAATTTATGATAAAAATATAAGAAAAAAAATTATAAACCAAAACACCTACTTTGTACCGTCGGCCCAGATCTCCGTCCTTCTCTCATCCGGAGGTGCGCACGCATCATCTGCATGATGCTGGTCGGCCGTCGGCGCAGCCTCCGCCATCTGCTCATCCGTCTCCATCGTCGTATCAGCAGCAGGAACGCTAGACGGACGAGCACTCTCAACAGGCCTGGAACTACTCGTCCCAGGAGATATGCCACGTGACGTCGTCCCAGCAGGCCCAACTACTGTCCGATATGGAGGAGTAATCGGCGACGAGGATCCAGAGCCAGTACCAGTAGAGGTACCGAAGGAAAACTCCGTCCTCTAGCAGTACCTGTAGGAAGTACCGGAGGATCATGACCTCGTCGTCCCCCTCGGAACGCTCCGCGATGACCTGCCATACCTGATAACAGCATATGATAATACAACAAATAATAGAGACTAGAAATATGAAAGTACAACAAATAATAGAGACTAGAAATATGAAAGTACAACAAATAATAGAGACTAGAAATATGAAAGTACAACAAATAATAGAGACTAGAAATATGAAAGTACAACAAAGACAAGATAATAACCAAGACAACATATGATGATACATTCTACAATAAACATCTAAGTCCAGATAATATATTCTAGAAGAAACATCTAAGTTTAGATAAGTATATCTCTCTCAATCATCTTCAGAATAATCATCTTGCTCGTCTTCCTCGACCTCATCTTCCTCTTCCTCCTCTTCTTCACTTTCATCTTTGCCTTCGTCGGCTTCATCTTCCTCTTCGAATAATTCTACATCTTCTACATTATGTGTCGTGTAATGCGTAATTCCGTAGAGTCCACATCGACAATATTGGTTACAAGAGGTAGCTCGTCCTCCTGGTAAGCTTTTTTGTCAACATCAAAAGTATCTCTAGCTTTAGTCTTACATACTGCCCACCAGTCAGACTTCGTTGCTCCCCGTCTCGGATAAGCTGTGAAGTACACGAGCTGAGCCTGAGTTGCTAGGACAAACGGTTCGTAGCCTTGATATCTACGCTTGTAGTTTATATCCACAAGACCATGCTTGTCAATTTTCCAACCTTGATTTTCAATCGGATCGAACCATTCACACTTGAACAACACGATCTTTGCAGGTTCTCTGCCATTATTATATGACAACTCCACAATCTCTCGTAAGATGCCAAGAAATCATTTCCTGGATCGACGTCTTTGTAGTTCGAAGACTTGATACACAAACAACTGTTTTTCGTAGAATCAAGATCCATGAAGCTGTCTCTGATCGGAGCATTTGTTGACTTGAACCGAAAGCCATTGACACAGTAACTTGGCCATATTTTAACAAAAGTAATTGGTCCCTTGGCAAGAGTTCTAATTAATTCAATCTCGGGTGAAATTAGACGATCGACCTGAATATCAAAGAAGCGATAATAAGTTATTTATTGCGCAGTTGCATCAGAAGAGGCCAGTAATTACCGAGCTACTTACATATTCGCTCAACCAAGAAGGAAAATAACGTCTCATTTTTTATTCTAATGCTTCGTCTGTTAGGTAGGGTCTAACCAGCCTCAACTCATCATTATATGTGCTGAAAAACAACGAAGCAACCGCCGATTAGTACAATAATATTAGCTTATACTATTACATTGAGATGACGTAAACTCATCATCCTGAGTTACTTACCCGTCTAGCTTCTCCACTTCATCCTCGACGCAATTGGGTAATACATAAAACTGAGCAGCCCTTAGCTCTTCGTCATTCAAATATATCTTCTTCATTTTCTCCGAAGGCTTTCCGGACGCATTGAATACTTTCAGTATTCCATCATTAAATTCTTGATATCCGTCGTCGTTTCTCGGAGCCCTCGTTCTATTCGTAGCAACATGAGGTTGAAATAGGAGGAGCAGAAATTTGTAATCTCCTCGAGAATATAGGCTTCACAAATAGAGCCCTCGACTCGAGCCTTATTTTTCACCTTTCTTTTTAGGTGATTCAAATATCGCTCGAACGGGTACATCCATCGATATTCGACGAGTCCACCAACACGTGCCTTGTAGGAAAGATGAATCGGCAAATGCTCCATAGAGTCGAAGAATCCAGGAGGGAACACCCTCTCTAGCTTGCACAGTGTTACCGCAATGTCCTCTTGCTTTTCTAGACGATCAACGAGCAATTTCTTAGAACAAAGGTCCCTGAAGAATATGCTAAGCTCCGTCAATGGATCCCAAACTACCTGCGGTAAGAATTTCCAAAATGCAATCGGAATTAACCGCTCCATGAATACGTGACAATCATGGCTCTTCATACCTGTCAGTTTGTTCTCCTTGAGGTCGACGCATCTTCTCAAGTTCGAAACATACCCATCTGGAAATTTTAGACCTTGAATCCACCTACAAAGCCTTACTTTATCCTCCTTCTCCAGTGACAAAATTGCCTTAGGCCGCTTCAACTTCCCATTCCCGTCCTCTATCAAATGCAATGCAGGACGTCTACATATTTCTTCCAAGTCCAATCTAGCCTTTGGATTGTCTTTCGTCTTTTCCTTTACGTCCATTACAGTATTAATTATGTTGTCAAATACATTCTTCTCGATATGTATGACATCAAGGTTATGTCTAATCAGATTGGTGCTCCAATATGGAAGATCCCAGAATATACTCCTCTTCGTCCAGTTATAAGTGCGACCAATCCGTCACACTTGTAGCCCGTAGCAGGCTGCTCAATAGCTCCTGGTAAATCTTTTATCTCTTCCCATATCGTGTATCTGGGCCATCTTGGCGGGGGATTAGCCTTCTCCACAACGCCAGCACAAAAAGCATTCCTGTTCCTCCGGTACGGATGATCCTTCGGCAGGAATTGTCGATGACAATCGAAGAAGCACGGTTTGCCTCCGTGTTTCAAACGGAAAGCCTTAGTGCTGTCCATGCAATACGGACATGAAAGACGACCATGCGTGCTCCATCCAGATAACATTCCATAGGCTGGAAAGTCATTGATGGTCCACATAAGTGCTGCCCGCATCTGAAAATTTTGTTTTCTAGATACATCGTACGTGTTGGAACCTACTTCCCACAGCTGATTCAACTCATCAATCAACGGCTGTAAATACACATCGATGTTCCTTTTCGGATTGTTCGGACTTGGGATAATAACGGTGAGGAACATATACGGAGTCTTCATGCACATCCAAGGTGGTAGATTGTACGGGGTGACGATCACAGGCCAACACGAATACTAGGATCCTGAAAGTCCGAATGGGGTAAAACCGTCGGAGCAGAGACCCAATCTGACATTACGCGGATCAGAAGCAAAATCTGGATACTCTCGATCAAAGTGCTTCCATGCTTCTCCATCAGATGGGTGATCCAACACTCCTTCGGTATGTTTCCGCTTATGCCAACTCATGTTTTCTGCAGTTTCCTTCACCATAAACAACCGCTGCAACCGCGGCGTCAACGGCAAGTAGTGCATCGAAGAGGTAGGCTTCCTGGCACCGACAGACTTTCCTCTACCACATGCCTTGTAGCGATCGTCACCACAAAATCTGCAGGCGTCTTCATCCTTGTCGTCTTTGTAGTACAACATGCACCCGTTGCGACAGGCATCGATTTTTTTGTAACCTATCCAGAGCGATCTAACCATTCTCTTAGACCGGTAGAAGTCTTTAGGCAACTTCGCACCCTCAGGCAATATTTCTATAAGCAACTCCATAAGACGGTTGTAGCAATCTTGCGACATGTTAAAATCGGACTTGATGCTCAACAATCTTGTAACCACCTCCAACGGTGAATGATCCTCACAACCAGGATATAATAGAGTCCTTGCATTCTCCAGCAACTCCATAAACTGTACAACATTGGGGTTCGGTGCCTCCTCAGGTGCATCATGATCATCCGGATCGAAACTAGGCCCGACCGCGTCAAAAACCATGTTCACCAACCCATCGTCGTAAGGAGCGTTGTTGTGGACATCCACATAAGGCTCGTACTCCGATGCTAAAGACACAAGTTCTCCGTGCTCGCTCCACTGATAGTAATTCGGCGTGAAACCCTTCGAGTATAAATGATACGTGACATCCACTTCTGGATGACATTTCAAGTTGCGACATCTCACACACGGACACTTAATTTTGGTACCGTCCATGTACTGAGGAAACGCCTTGGCAAACTGCAGGAACTGGTGCACACCCTCTATGAATTCATCCTGCACACCGCACATGTCATCAGGATGACGGTTGTACATCTACGAATGATTTCGCAGATAGTAATTCAGCTCCATATCCATTTGAGGATAATTCTGTAAGATAGATACATGCACATCGTTTAAACACTTGTAAAAGTAATCATGATACAACAAGTGGTAATAGATATGATGTATCCTATGTAGTTTCCTTCCCTCTCTTTACTGTGAACCTTGGTTAACATTAATATTTCCACACTTCTCTAGGGTGAGGTTGAGGTAGATATCCTATGATGCGGAATAGTCGACTGAATGACCCGAATGAGAAGGAAGGAAGTAGGGAGGCTCACTCTATACACTCTAGGATTGACTTATTTCATCGTTGATTTGACTTATTTTGGTAGTGTGAAATGTCAACAATATTCGATACGGTACCTCGAAGACCTAAATATAGAATATTAATGTCAATTGGTGTTTTAGAATCATAAACATGATATACTAGGTCAATTCTAGGTCTCCAAGTCATTTCTAGGTCACACTAGGACAACTGGGTCAATACTTTGCCAAACTTGGTCAAACTAGGTCACACCTAGGTTTTTAGGGCCATACGTTGCCTTACCAAGGTATTCTAGTCTATACTAGGCTAATGCCCTATGTATTTGCCCTACCAATATCCTATTCACATAGGTAAAACCATTACTATGGCCTATTTACCTAATTACCTATACACTAGCCTATCCTTAACTCTAGTAAAAACCAATACCCAAACTCAATACCCCATACACTACAACATAGGTATCTCCCATATCCATGTGTCAACCCATTACCTAAACCTATAGGCTTCCTAAACCTATATATTACTTAGTCACTCTAGGTAAAGCCATCACCTATACTCATAGGTAAAACAATTCCTATCCTGAAGTTACCTATACTTATTGCTGAACACGATTGACAACGATATGGTTCTATTACAAACATATCTTTTTTCAGTAATTAAACTAACTGAGTAGTATTACTCGGGATGCATTGTCTGTGTAGAGTGCGGTATGCAAGTACTATAAGAAGATGCTTTGAAAGGTTTCTACACGAAAATTTATCCATCTAATTGGAAATGATCAAGTTGTTAAAATATCCAAGAGATAGATACATATCCAGAAGAGATGGAACACTTATCCAAATTAGAGATAAGTATATCTAAATTGTGGTCAACTCAAATTCAAATTGAAACTTGGTTTGTTAATATGATTATACCATTTAAATATAACTGAATCAAAACAATATCTACAACCATAGAAAGAGTACTCCAAGCTAATTTAGTGACTAATTTGTGACCATTTAAGTAGATTTCTTGCTTCCCTCATATTTATCGAAATTTGTTTGTCTACGAAGAAGAAAGTCAATCTAAAAACAATCAAAACCATAGAATAACAAATATTATATTATTTAGACTACATCTTTTTATTCATTTGCATGTCGAGTTAGAGATTATCTAGTTAAGCATGTGAGAGGAATATAACATGTACGAGCCTCACAAATGTCTTTTATGGACTCAAACATATAATTATATATGATTGTTGCTCTTAGCGTGTAGTCCCGATGTAAATAGATCGAACATGTAAAAATGCAGTCTAAAATGAACATGGATGTGGAATTTATTACTTATGAGTCCATGGAAAAAGTTGGGTTTGTAGGCATTGCTTTGAATGTCGTACGTGAGATGGTCGGCAAAGGAACATCAAGTAATACCCAATTATTTTGCCGAGCAATTATTTTGCCGAGCATGAGCTCTGGTATTCGAACCCCCAGTTGATGCATAGGTCCATGGGGACCCAAGCTCGACGAACCCTATATGAGTTAGGGTTAGGGTTTACCCCCACGTGTGTGTCAAAGGGTCGTGTTTGTGTCGCATTAGAAAAAAGGGAGATAGGGTTAGGGTTTACCGACACAGCGTTAGGGTTGGATCGGGGTCGCCAGGGCTGGAGCAGCGGCGGAGAGACTGGTCGGGTGGTCGTCGGAGGGAGTGAGTCATCGGAGGAATGGGGTCGTCGGGCAGGGGGTCACCGCGAGCGGAAGATTAGAAAATTTTGGGTGAAAAAATAAAAAATCGATCGGGCCAGAACCCTATATGAAATGTTTTAGCGACGTCATTTAAAGACGTCGCTAACCGTCGCTATTTATTAAAACCTGGCGACGTCATAAAAGTGGCATCGCTAAACGTCGGTGAATAAAAAAAACAGTGACGTTTTGCGACTAGTATGCGACATCAGTTGTCCAAAACATAAATGGTGTCGCTAACTGTCGCTCAAACGTCACTGATAGTGACGTTCAACGACATTTATATAAAACGTCGCTAAAAGCATAAAACTTAGCGACGTATTTATCTGGAGTCGCTAATTTCATCGCCATTATGACTTATTTTGGTAGTGATCCAATATCCAATACCATATCACCTTACCTATTACCAAATTCCCTAGGTAATTTCCATTACCTACACATACATCTTTCCTAAACTAACTATCTATCCTACAACTCATAGGTATTACCCATGTCTATGAGTCACCTCAACTCACATTCACTATCCTATTAGTTATCCTAATATATAATCTAGTACAACTAGTGCCAAAACCCCTATTCATATTTACTTGAATACCTACACATGTGACTACATGTCTTGCTACTCTCTACTACTTCTAATGAAGTTACTGATGCTGCATTCCTCTAATCCCTCACTGTTGTTGTGCTGCCTACACTAATACAATATCCTACACAATGATGTGTGCACCTAATACTCTAACCGCTGCTGTTACTGCTAATGGGACTACTGTTTTCTTCTTCTAATTTCCTGCATAGGCTCTATGACTGTACCTGCCCCTTCAATTTGCACCTACAAGCAGTGCATTACCTCACCACAGCAGTAATACTGCTGTCCTCCTGCTGCTATATAAAACAACAATACTGTTGTCCTAACATTTACTGCCAGCACAAGGCAGGAACCTACCTGCTATTGCTCCTGTCTCCTATCATTGCTTTGCTGCTACTGCTTGAGTTGCAAATACAGCAGCAACTGCTGCTACAATAGTAGCTTCCTACTGCTACAGTTCCTGACTCTAATGCTGTCCCCTATTGCTTGGTTTAATTTCCCCTACTCTCCTCATCTACCTATCTAACTATCTATCCATCTATTCATGTAACTATCTATCAACTATTATCGTATCTCTATCCAATGTCCATCTATCTACAATCTATCTTTTATCTAATAAGTTATCTACTCAAGTATATACCAATGGCCACACTTTAACCAGAGAATCTTCTCTCTCTAACACACTCTAACCCCCACACATCATCATATGTCCATCACAAAAGTACACACACACACTCACATATATATGTCATATATATATATATATAGATACACACATACATTCTAGGATACCATATACATGTACACACATGTTTATGAGTGTACATACATATGTGTATACACAACACACACATATGCACAAACACAAACACTTGGTGTGCATCACCCCTATATCATACTATTCTACGAAATGCTTGTGATACGGCCAAGATATCTTTACCAAATCTTGCCAAAATCCTACCAAATTATATGAACAAGTCTAAAATGCATAGATAAACATAATTAGTGCAATTCGAAGCTAGTGCCAAAGTTTTATGTGTAATTAGACATGTGTACCATAAGTATCTGTAACGCCTCAGTCCCAAAATACGTAGGACTAGGTACGTAAACATGCCAGTAACACTTCACCAATGGACCAAATCTTATAGCAAGCCCATTAACGAAATACTTAAGCTGTAAATCATGATAACAACCCATAATATAACACAAGTCACATGTACACAGCTAATCTCATCCACACAGAATAAGATCCAAGAAGTAATCAAGTCCAATAAAATAGTACTAATGAAAAGATCTGTCCAGCAAAAAATAAAAATAATAACTGTGCGGGTAAGACATCCCAAAATCACAGTAAGAGTAATAAAATAAAAGTCAACTACAAATCTGCTGAAATAAGAGAAAATAAAGTAGCAAGTCTAAAAATAGTGACATGTCTCAAGAGAAGTCCTCGGACACTATCTCCTCCTCCTGCAAAGGTACATCACCTGTCTCGACTCCAGAATCGTATATCTCGGGATAGCCCTCATCTCTGTCTAAGCTTGGAGAGATCAACAGGTCCTTAGAGGACTAGCAAGACACATAATATACATGCTAAATATAACACTAATAACATGCAAGGAAGGATATGAAATAGTACAAGAAATAAAGAATGCAGGGTAGTACAAGAATAAAATATAAGAAAATAGCATGCCATCGAGAATCGTGCTGATAAACATGACTAAGAGTAAATTGGAGTAAACCGCAGCTCGGTGGGGGCTCACGGCCCTATAGATCGCAGCTCGATGGGGGCTCACAACATATAATAAGTCTCTATCGCAGCTTGGTGGGGGCTCACAATAGAAAGTGGTCAAGTATAGTCATCGTCTATCACAAGGTCCTCGCCTAGAACTATGAGTCAAGAAAAGGCAAGTCAAGTCAACAAGTTAAGTCCAGGTCGATCACGTCAAGGAAACCTGGCCTAGGATACGTAATGATGAATCTCAAGGCGCATGCATACAAAAGATAATCGTAACCAGTAAAGACAGGAAATAGAACTAATTACTTACACGTATAACAAAAATGACAGTGATAATGAGAAAGTAGCAGTAACATGAATCAGAGGAAGTATGTGATCAAGAAAATAGAAAATTAACAGTAATATAAAAATGCATGTAAATACTGTAAAGTTTGACAAGGTGTACTTGTCTGGGGTAGTGTGTAGAATTGTCAATATCTAATCAATCAATGAGCCACAAAAGTCCAACTCCTGCAAACGACTCCGGATGCTCAAACAAACATCACCAACTTGTTTGGCATAAAAAATGTCTAAGTTTGATTGTCCAAAAGTCCAATTCTGGACACAGTGCCAAAACGATAATTTTGGGCTAAAACAATATCCGTCGTTGGACCCGCTTAACATCAAAAAATGTGCCAGAGCCTATGGTCTCTAAAGTCAACAAAGTATATATCAAAGAGTCCAGTTTTTTTAATACAAACTCAAAAGTATGTCCAGATTTGGATTCCGATGAGCCGTGCACAAAATCGTCCGTTGAGTTGGATCGCGGCCCGCCAAAATAGCGTTCCGGTCAACCTTCTCAGAATCGGACCAAACATGGCTTATTGGACCCAAAAAATGACACGAGTCCAGTGGCGCAAGTTTTGCCACGAGGTGATGACTGAGTACAAAGTAATTAGCTAGTTTGTAAAGAGGTCGATACGGGATATCTTGACCGATATGTCTCAAATTCGTCGTACACACGCAACTAATTCGAGTTTCGTCGAAGCCCACACGTCCGCAACATCCATACGCATATTTTGATGCTCACGGGTTGTGACCAAGCCGCCCGGTTTGTTGGAACGCACGCCGTATTAGGAAAATCCTAATTTTCGAAAACAGTTTTTTCGAACTTTTTTTCTTGATTTAGGAAATGAATTAATCAGCCTATATACGATGAAATCGGAAACTACAAAAAGGGTATAGATGTTGTTTAGGTTAACTAAATTAGTATTTAGGCAGAATTCATAAAATCTCTACGGATTGCCATTAAATTGCCTTCCAAAACAGGTTCACGATATATTTTTCGAACTATCAAGACCAGTATTTTTCTTCGACTTTACGTCAATTTTCTGGACAGGGTGTTTACCTATAAAGATATTTATTTACTGGGATTCCTAGAGGGTTATATCGGCACTCCATAGGAATTTACGAATAAAATTTGATCGAATATATGTGTAGAAAAATAACCTCAAAAGAGGGTACCTGGCTGATTGCTGCTGCTTCTTCCCTGTGCTAAGGTGTGGGGTTGGCCTGTCGATGGAGATCTCCGACGATAACAGGCGTACATGGTGGTGCGCGCAGGTGGCCTGGAGGCAAAGTCGGGGGGTTGGCACGATTAGTTTAGAGTTTTATGATCGAACTCTCCTCTTCCTCTCTCGTTACTATATATAGGGGCGCGACTGTGCTTCCCTGTTTTGGGCTCGGGTTGGGAAGAGTTATCCATCTCGCGAGATTTTCAACCAAAAATCTCGCAATTTTTTCTTTCTTTCTTTCTCTCTCTCTCTCTCTCTCTCTATATATATATATATATATATATATATATATATATATATATATATACCATCTTTATTTATTAGAGCCCATCAACAAACATATTACATCCAATACGTATATTAACTCCTTTCCAACAAAGGAGGAAGAGCTTCCTTCAAATGTTTGCATGCACACAACACCTTGTTAATCTGTCTCTTTACTTCGAATACCAGCTTCTGCCCATCGAATTGATACTCCTCATATCGCCATTTGTTACGGTTCTTCCAGAGAACCCAGATTATAGCCCCGACCACTACTTGTCTCAAGTGCTTGTTACGTCTCCGCCACCACAGCTTAAGGCGCACAAGTAGATTTGTCACTCGGCCGCTGATACCTAAGCCAATTTAAAAATATTTCTATACTTGCACAACCAACTCACCCCCATGAAACAAATGCTTAACGTTCTCATTACCATAAGATGAGCAGCAGTGACAACATGATGCCAATTGGAATCCAAGCCTTTTAATATTGTCATCCGTTGGTAATGCATTATGCAGAAGGCGCCATAACAGTACAGACCATTTAGATGGAATGCATTTGTTACATACGTGGCTGAATGTGGATACTTTCAGATGTTTCATTCTGATAGACTCCCATGCAGACGAGATAAAAAATGTCTTCAAAGTTGACGACCACCAAAGATGTATGTCTGGCCCATCAGTTTTGCGCACCCCTTGATCGATCACAACTGACAAAATTTGCTCCCCCATTAATGTCGTAATCCTTGGCAAATCCCATTCTCCGTTCACCGTGGTCAGTTGGTTGATTCTTTGAACGTAGCAGTTGACCGACGAGCGCTCGATGAACCGGCCGGGCAACCACTGCTCAAAAAACACACTTGAATTCCCATGCCCAACTTTCAGTGATATAAAGTTCTCCCCTAGCTCCCCCCTCGCAGCAAGCGTCGCCAAATAGGAGAAGTATTCGATGGCCATGCCATTTGATTCGGGTCCCAGTGCTTAAAATACTTTGCCCGCATAAAATGCACCTAGAGAGCATTTTACGTGCGTAGCTGCCATCACAATTTAACAGTGTACGCATCCATAACTTTCGAGAGCCTTCGAATGCCAAGACCCGCCTCCTCACTCGGCCGAGCCACCCTCGCCCAGGTCATCCTGTTGGCCCATTGGTCATGGTCAAACCTGATTTTAATAATTGATCAAACTCTGTCTCGATATAAGGGCTACTCAAGTTAATTTGGACTCTTGGACAACTGCCAAAGAACTGCTACCTATCTGTTCAAGATCGAAGCTATGTTTGACATATGAGTTGGATGTAATGTAATTTTTACTTTTATTGAGTCTAGGAATACAATGTACACCGAGTCGTACTGGCAAATAGGCTACCCTAAAAATATTTTTAAAATATTCTATGTTTTGAAAAATAGCCCCTATTTACAAAAAGCTCCTAACTGCTTAAAACAATTTCAAAAGTCTCAAAAATCTATTTGCAAAAACCCTGACAGAACTCGGCCAGAGTTCGGCCAGAGTTCAGTTAGTGGACGTTGTATTTTGAACTTGGTACTCCTGCAGTTACGGATCTTGCCAAAATTTTTTCATAGAGTTCTGCCCGAATTCTGCCTTTGGAAAAACTATAAATAGAGAAGGATTTCGATTATTTTAACTCACTCATTCATTTTATCTCTTCTCTCTAAAGCTTACTACATTCTTTCAAAGTATTCTAAAGCTTTCATTTTCAAATTCCAAGCCAGTTACAATCCTCTAGTCGATTTGCTAGTGCGGTACAGTCTAGAAGTTTCAGAGTGATTGTAATCAGAGGCTTGATTGAAGAAAAACACTTCACAACTGAAGTTGGTCGAGTACTTTGGATCAAAGCTCGCGTTTGTTGAAGTTATAAGGACTTCGTATGAAAACTTGCGATATTTTTAATAGTGGATTCAACTGGAAGCTAGAGTTCTTCCGACTAAACTAGTCCTCACAAGAGAAAAACTAGTATACATCGACGTCTTTGCGTTTGCTCTCTGATCTCTGTCTTTACATTTATTTACTTGTGATATATCTCTGTGATCTTGCTGCTAACTTTTAAATTAGCTATTTTTCTGCTGCCTACACTATTTACCCCCTTCTAGAGTATTGCACTTTACGACTCGTTCCTACAATTGGTATCATAGCGGGTTATACAGGTAAAGCAAGGTAACATTGCAGTTATATTTTTTATTCTTAACTATTACATAGATCACAGTATAACACATGGCAACTGTGAAGTTCACAAGTGAAGGCCAAGCCACAAACAGACCTCCACCGTTTGACGGTACAAATTACACTTAATTGGAAAATACGGATAAGTTTTTTCTTGAAATCTCTAGATTTTGACTTATGGTCTTTTGTTATTGATAGCTATAAAAAGCCTCCTCGTATTCTTATTGAAGATGTATTAGTTGAAAAACACCATGATAAGTATACTGAGGATGAAAAAAATGCCAGTCTTGACGCACGTGCTATTAATGCTTTATTTTGTACTTTAGATAAGTCTGAATTTAACAGGGTGTCTACTTGCACAACATCAAATGAAGTGTGGAAACTTCTCGAAGTAACCCACGAAACACAAGTCAAGGAGTCAAAGATCAGCAGACTTACTCAGGAGCATGAGGTGTTCAAAATGAAGCCAAACGAATCTGTCACTTAGATGTTTACGAGATTCCTGGATATTATAAATCCTCTGTCATCATTATGCAAGGAGTACAGTAACCATAAGAAGATTCGCAAACCGCTACGAGCTCTCACGAAGAACTGGATTCCAAAGGCTACATCAATCATTGAAAGAAACGACCTCTCAATAATGGCTCTCGAAATACTCATGGGTAAGATACTCACTCACGAGCTGGAACTTTAAGACTTTGAAGATACTTCACCAAAGGAGAAGTCTGAAAAGTCGATCGCTTTCAAGGCTCAACATAGAAGAACTGTCGAAGATAATTCTGACAACAGTGACTCTGACTCTGAAGATCAAGCTCTTATGGTAAGAAAGTTTAAGAAGTTCATGAGATTCAACAGAATAACAAAGGACTACAATAGTAACAGCAACCACAAAGAAGAATATCCTATCTGCTATGGCTGTAAGAAAAAAGGACACATAAAGAAAGAATGTCCAACAACATCATCGTCAACCAGGAAAAGCAACAAATATGACAAAGGCTACCTAAAGAAATCTAAATCCAGAAGGTATGCCAATACAAGCATATGGCATGAAAGTGAAGCTAGCGACTCAGAAGATGAACAATCAAATGACGCTGTAAATGTATGTTTGATGGCTTACGATCAGGTAACCACTAACCCCCTGTTTGATACTTATGATAATTTTATCTTTGAGAAACTAGGTGAAGCCTTTACTGACCTCTTAGGGGATTATAGAAGACTGCGTAGTAAATACCAGACCTCTAAGAAGGTACTTAAGGAGTACAAAGGTGAAATAGGAACACTTACCGACCTACTAGCTGAGGTTAGAAGTAGTGATAATTCTAGTGAGGTAGGTGAGCTTTCTTCTGTTAAGCTGTTATTACATGAGACCAAAAGACTATCCGAAGAAAAGGATTAGACCATTACCCAGCTAGAGGAAGACTTACTCAAGAAGAAGAAGAGTCTTCAGTATACACTGATTAGAAATGATGCACTTACGGCTGATTTGAGATCTTTACATGACACCTCCAAAAAGTTAAAAATTAGGTTAGGAAAATAGCCTAAAGTTGCTGCTTCATGCCCAAACAAGTGTCACTTACCGAATCATCGGAACACTATCAAACCCAACTGTAACCACCACTTTTCTAAAATGAGGGTAATTTTAAACTTTTGTAAAATTGACCATGTTTGTTATTAAATAATATATTTAAATATTATTAATGAATAATTAGTGAATTTAAATTATTTAAATACTAATTAAATTGGTGTATTGTGATTTTGGTGTTCTACTAGTGTAACTCTAGAACTACTTAGCCTAAAGACTAACCATGACCATGGAGACCTATCCCATGTGATTAGAGTAGCTAATTACCACTTTTAGGCTAAGGATATTTTGGTCATTTTGTGACTTTTGTATTAATTTGAATTTTGATTAATTAATAATGTGCTAATTGAAATATTAAGCCTTAACCTAGAAGTAACCATAATCTAGATATGATCATGAGCCTAGATATTTCATTAGTAGCTTCCAACTAGATGACAAGGTTAGTAATATCTAGATATTATGGCTAAGTAGATATTTAGCTTCAAACCCACTTGTCATGACCACCCAAAAAGATGATTAGGACTAGTCTAATTGAACTTTAGTTAGTCTCTAGCAAGATTAGAATAATTAGTTAGAAGGCTTAACTAATTCTTCTAATTAGGAAGAGAGGTTTAATCCCTAACTTGTCATGACTAAAGAGAGGGGTGCAGTGGACCTTTTCTATTGCCCAAAACCCTAATACTAACATCATATAGCAGCCCACATTTTTATAAAGCCCCACTTCATCTTCTACCTCTTTTCATTTTTATTTCAAGCCCTAATTTAGGAGCTCTTTTTTTTTCCCAAATTGCTTCTACACCCAAATTTTCTCCAAATTGAGCCAAATTCGTTTCATTCTCTCCCCCTTAGAGAGGAGAGGCCTCTATTGGCTAGCTAAGAAGGGATTAGAAGGATTTGGAGCCTTGAAGTTGGTGGAGATCTAGGAATTTTACATTAGGAATTCATGCCCTTTTGGTATGAGCTCTATAAACCCTTCAATTTCATTTTATTAGTATAACTATATTCATTTAGGATCCCATTTACATTAGGATACCATTAGAGAAGAGTTGAGGCTCTCCTCTTCCTATTTGAAGGTTTTTTCCATTTCATTTTGATACAAATTGGGGGAAATCGAATTTGTGACAATCAAGTGTTCGATACGTATTTCCAAAGAAACTTTCGTGTCCTATTTGAGTCGAGATTGAGTGTTTGTGTCCTAAATAGGATACGTGGTGTTGTGTCATGGTATCTCATGATACTCATGGTTAGATTTGGGTATATACATGTGTTTATTTTTGTTTCACTTAACAAAATGCCTAAAATTGGCTTTTGAAAGAAAACGAAAAAAAAATACAAAAGTACAAGTTGTTTCTGGAAAGTATTGCTATGGAAGTCTGATCTGAGAGCGATCACTTTGTTCCTTGGACCATATGATGATGATGAAGAGAACTGTTTGAAGAAGATGAACAATCGGAAGAACTAAGTCACCAGAAAGGTATCGACACAACGACACTGATGGCACAGTCGAATGCTTTCCTACTTTGCTTCACCCTGTTCTTGAGAAAAAGTTGAAGAAATGCTTCTGGGAATATCACTCTGAAAGTATGAGTTTTCTCAGAATATCCTCTTCTGTATATCTCTCTTGATGATGTCTTCTTGTGTTAAAAATAAGTCTATTTATAGACTAGACCCTCGGTATGTAAAAAATAATATAATTGGGTCTCTACACAAGTAACTGTCACCCACGATTGAAAATCAACCTCTACGCATGATGACACGTGTCCCACAACTTCAATAAAATGGGGAGAGCACGTACACACGTTCCTCGATAAGTGTGGCATGAAAGCCACGTATGCAGACCACGTTCTCACATAGTCAGAAAAGATTGGGCGTAAAAATGACCAAAAATAGACTTCCTGTGTAAAGTAGCAGACTGGGCGTAAAATAACCCAAAATAGACTTTCTGCGTAAAGTGGCTGAAAAGTAGCCTTGAGCGTATAATTAGCTCAAATAAACTCTACGCACACAAAAGCCTTGAGCGTAAAAGCTCGAATAGCTTTCATGCCTAAAAGAAGCAGTCTCTTGAGCGTAAAGTAGTCCATCTGCACGCTAAACAACAAGTGTTGGGTTTGGTGTAAAAAATCTTCTCGGCTTTTGTGCAATTTGCTGTCAGAAAATTATTCTGTCAGAACAGTATCACGCGCATTAAATACGATGTGGACAGCCTGTCTCCCGCGTAAAGGTTTGAGGATGGCTCTCGCGTAAAGTAGTTCGTGTAGAGTTTACTCTGTTTGATCTCTGCGTAAAGTTTGAATCTGACTCAGTTTGACTTGCATAAAGCTCTCAACTTCTTTGACTTGGTCTATGAAATTTATTTATGCTTCTACAAGACCCCCTTCAAAGTTTTCAAATTTTTTCTAAGATTTGAAATACTTTGAACAGAAGCATAAAATCTGGGATATCCAACAGTCCGCGTAAAATTCGGAATACCTGTCAGCCCCAGTTTTTCAAATTTGGTTTAATTAGTGTCAATTAGATGTTAATGACCTATTTAGCTTTAAAATAATTTATAATAATTATTAGGAATTTTTCTAAATTTTTTAAATGATTTTTAATTAATTTTTAAATCAAAATATATTATTTTGTAATATTTAAATTTGTTTTAATATTATTATGCAATTTGTCAAATTGTTATTATATCAGTTTGCAAATTAGTGAATTGTTTTAATTGTGATTTACAAATAATAATTTGCAAACTGTTAGGCTTAGGGTTAATTTGCAAGACCCCAATCTTCGGGGGACCTTGCTGTAATTTGCCAAACCCGACCCCTCCACGTTTCTTTCTCTCTCATCCCAACTACCCCTGACGACCGGCCAGCTGCCCCGACGACCACCGACTTCACCCGCCTTTCCCGGCCGACCCTAGCCCTAACACCGACCTCCTTCCCCTATAAATACCCCTCCAGACCGAAACCCTAACCCTAGTTCATCTCCGACGACCACCAGCCCATCTCTACCCCATTTTTCCCTAACCCTAACCGTAACTCCGACGACCACCCTAGCGACGCCTCCACAGCCAACGTCGACGTTTGTGACCACCACTACTCGACGCATCTCGCCGAGACGAGTGCAGCGCCACCCCAGCGCCGCGACGCCGATGCTTCCTCCGTCCTGTCGCCGTATCAATAGCCCGCTCGACTTGGACACGTACGTGTCAGTTCTCTTTCGTGTCGTTTCCGTGTCTCGTCTTCACATATGCGACTCGCCACGTCCTGACGAACCTAGTGGTAAGTTTGGACACGTCCAACTCGACCCGTGCGTGTCGTGCATGACCCGGACACGAGACTCGTGTATCCTTGTGTCCTTAACTGTCAGGACATAGGATTATAGGGTTAACGGGTTACTGGGCTGCTATCGGGTTAAAACCCATTAACCTAAAATCTAACATAAAACTAACCCTAACCCATTCCCTAACACATGACTCGGGCTGACCCCTTGGCCAGCCCGACCGCGCCTAACACCCCATGCCCTGACCCGAGTTCGAGCCCCCCTTTTTCCTCTTCTTTTTGTTTTGTTTTTGTTTTTGTTTTTATTTTGTTATATATGTATATATGTATATATGTATTTATATATATATATATATATATATATATATATATATGTATATATATATGTATTTATGTATATATATATTATTATATATACTATTTTATATGTATATATATACAGTATTTGTATATATATATATATATATATATATATATATATATATATTTATATATATATATATATATATATATATATATATATATATATTATATTTAGTATTTTTATATATATATATGTATATTTATTATATGTATATATATCCATTATAATAAGTATATATATGTAAAAATACTAAATATAATATATATATATATATATATATATATATATATATATATATATATATATATATATATATATATATATATATATATATATATATAAATATCTATATATTTATATGTATATATATAAATATTGTTGTTATATATTTATATATATATTTCAAATTCTACTTTGTACAAAATATTATTATGTAGAATTTCACAAGTTATTTTATTATATAACTTTGTGACTTGCATATTTTACCACTTTAAAAATATATTATTTATATTTAAATTCCTGTATTTTATTGATTATGACCAATTGATGTCCAAGCCTAGCATAGGTTTTTGGGCCCAATTGTGTCTAATACATTCAGAGTCTGTACAAGTCATATTGGACTTGATTCATGGCTCTGGGTCCTGTATCTGGACTTCGGTTCAATTTTGAATACATGGACAAAATAGTAATTAATTAATTAATTATTTTCCAGAAAGTATTACTTGCTGTTTTTAAATTTCTATATTTATTTTAAGTGCTGTAAAAATCAGGGAAAAAATTGTATTTAAATACTATGTTAATTTAGCTAATTTATTATAATTTTTCCAACATTTATTAAGTACTTTTGGTATTTTATAAAAATAGGAAAAAAAAACTCATTTTTAGTATATATATGTTTGCTGATTTTTAATAAATATTTATGAAGGTTTATAAATTCCAGAAAAATTAGTATAAATTTCTATAATTAACAAGGATTATTTTGGTACTTTATTTTATGTAAAATTGAGCTTTTTGTCTATCTCAAAAATTGTTGGAACACAGTGTACAGTTTGATTTATTTATTGAATAATTACGACTTTCAATGTTTCATGTTGTTTTGAGTTATAGACGTATTGGACCTCACCCCGCACTAATGTAAAGGCCCTAGAAAGTTAGTTAGAGTATTGTGTTACCTCATATTGTTCTCCTATGCTAAAGTCACCATTTGGCTAGGTGTCCAGTCAGAAAGTCGTATCACACAACTAGTGTCTTAGTGTTTAACTTAGTATAAAAACTAATTTTATGTGTTATTTCTACAGTGACGAGTCACCAGGCATCTATAGCATTTTTATCGTTGCTTTGCTTTACTAAAGGCAAGTACCTCTATAAACTTTACATACTGCTATAACAATAAACTGTGATTTTCCAACCATGTTAAATGCTGATCCTTGGGGTAGCAAGTTAAAACTTTACATGTTGTAATACTTTCAGTCTCTACCATGTTTAGGACATTTTTTTTCATATCTCTCACATGTTTAAATAACGGGTTAAGGGAAAACTATTAGTAGTATACGTGATCATGACCCCCTTCTCCGTATGTATTTACCGCGCACGGTAATATTCTATATGTAACTTTGCCGTATGTTCTGATCTCGTATTTGTGTATGGATATACACCGATGCCGTTCGTGCACGTATGTGCATGCCAGAAAAATTTGATATGTACCGCTGTACATCCTATCTACCTATTGACCGATCACGTATATACTACGATTTTAAACTATATGTTGCCATTTCTAAAAAGAACCAATTAAACCATGATATGCCATGATTCCAGTTTATTACATTTCTGTTCATGCTTCGTATATTTAGTTTGTTAGAATCAGTACTTGCTCCCGTCCTGACAGGATAACGTTGTAGGTATACTTACTGAGGAGGAGTTGCTCTGTGATTTCTATTATGGAGTTGCTGTCGAGGACCATACTTTATCTTACGAGGATGTACCTGTGGGGAAACTCGTCTAGTTGTCTATTTATATTTTGGACTTTTGAGAGTAGTCATGTATTAGACTATGTATTTTGTGACTGGACCTGTATCCAGCTTTACATTTCGGACTTGTACTTGGGACAAACTTATATATGAGATGACTTTTGTGTTTGGAACAATTATGACTCTTTATTACATATAGAACTGTTAGCACATTTTAGTCTTATCTTGTTATCTTTAGAACAGCTTACTACGCTTTATCTCAAGCGTAGGCTGGACATGACTCGGCCCGGCCAAACAATTTGGGTAGCAGATCGTGACATGTTTTTAGTGGTGGCCTATGCAGGTCTCTGACTAAATTATTTGGTCACGTTATTGTACCAAGTATGCCTGCAATTAGGAACTTAAGGTAATTATACAACACTAGGAATGACACTTAGAACATCTAGAGGATTACTAGGATTGCAACATAGGAAACGCATCACATGTTCGTTATTACAAATTAGATTTTTTTGTTATTTATGATTGTTTACTTAAAAGAGTCCTTATAAGTCCTTTTATTTATTTATTTAGATGGTGCTCACCCGTTCATCCCATTATGTCACACCTGAGAATGGCACACTCCCTATCCAGTCGGTTGACCAGTTGACCGATACACCTCTACCTCTACCTACCACACTCCCCTACTCCATAAATCCACCAACCCAAATACCCCCACCACCTTCCACATCACAGTCCCATCAGGACCCGATACTCCCACCACCACCTATTACTATACCTGTCCAGGCTTCCGTCACACTCGACGGGAACCAACTGCTCACTCTGATCCAGGGGTTCCTAACGACCCATCAGGAGCAGACAACCCTACTCCGCCAGAGCATGGAGCGTTCTGAGGAACGTACCATGGTCCCACCACCTGTAGAGCCACGGCAGAGAGAAGGGACAATCAAGGACTTCATGGGTCTGAACCCCAAGGAGTTCTTAGGGACTGAGGACATAGTAGTAGCAGATGACTGGCTAGACTCAGTAGAGAGGAAGCTCCTTGGAGCTAGGTTGCCGAATGACCTCCAGGTCGAGGTAGCAGGATTTTTGCTGATAGACTTGGCAGGAGTTTGGTTCTGGAATGAGCCGCTATTCGCGAGAGGGAAGACCACTTGGGATCAGTTCAAAACCCAGTTCAAGAAGAAATTCTTCTCGACCACCGCTAGGGTAGCCATGGGGCTACGATTCTAGAACATCCAGCAGGGGAACCGTTCTGTTGACGAGTATGCGACAGAGTTTAGTCGCCTGAGCCGTTTCTCTCCTAGTCTAGTTGCAGACCCAGAGGAGATGACGTGTAGGTTTTTCCATGGACTAGTTCCAGACATTAGCATTCTTGTAGTGGCAAACGGTACGACTGACTACTACCAGAGCCTAGAGTTGGCCCGGAGCATAGTGGAACGTCTTCTGTCTTGCAAGAGGCCGGCTTCTGTATACCTCGAAGGACAGTCCAAGCGTCAGGCTTTCCAGCCGATAGTACCGATGTCGTACCAGCAGACTTACCGTCCCCCTACATCACATCATCCGACCCCGCCAGTTAGAGCCCCGGGACCTCGGCAGCAGCAGAAGGGAGCTTTGTGTGGATTCTGTAAAAGGCCAGGCCACGACGCTTTTATCTGTAGGAAGAGGTTGGGGCAGTGTTTAGCTTGTGGGTCTGCCACCCATCAGCTTCGGGACTGTCCAGTAGCCAGGGTACCAGGTGCCGGACCATCGTCTAGAGGACCACCGCTTTCGACTCAGCAGCAGAGGTTTGGGCAACATCTGCAGCAGCAGAAGGGACCCCAGGAGAAGACTTATAGTCTGGCTCTTGAACCAGAGCCGGAGCAGGTTTCGGAGCCAGATTATTTGGCTGACGTCATCACAGGTCATGTTTATTTACATACTTTTCTAGCTCTATGCTTGTTTGATTCTGGTGCATCTCATAGCTTTCTGTCATTAGAGTTTATGCATAAACACCACTTAGTAGCTACACCTACCGAGAAGATGAGTAGAGTAATGATGGGAGGCGGACCAGTGCCCATTAGAGCTATCTATAGATGCTCTATTACTATAGCTGGGAGAGAGTTTAGGGGACGATTCTTTGTGATGCCACTCCCCGGGTATGATATCATATTGGAGATGGACTGGTTTAGCTATGCCCATGCAGCTATAGACTGTCATGAGAGTAGTATTCTGTTCAGTCCCCCAGGCACGGCACCATTCTGTGTCAGGAGGACAGGGCCGAAGATCAGCCTAGAGTCGAACTGTTGTGCGATAGCTGGGGATATAGCACCGCCACACCCTATCATTAGGGAGTTTATGGATGTATTCCCAGAGGATCTTCCAGGACTTCCGCCTGACAGAGATGTGGAGTTCACTATAGATTTAGTACTGGGTTTATCACCAGTATCCCGGGCTTGCTATAGAGTGAACCCCAAGGAGGCCGTAGAGATGAAGGAGCAGATTGATGACCTATTAAAAAAGGGTTTCATTCGATCTAGTGCTTCTCCATGGGGAGCGCTAGTGCTCTTTGTGCCTAAGAAGGATGGTACAGTTCGGTTGTGCATTGACTACCGGGCGTTGAATACCATCACATTAAGAACAAATATCCTCTGCCCAGGATAGATGATTTGTTCGACCAGTTGAGTGGGGCGAAGGTGTTTTCCAGGATAGATTTGAGATCCGAGTACCACCAGATGAAAGTCAGGACTGCAGACATCCAGGAGACGACATTCAACACGAAGTACGGGCAGTACGAGTTTCTGGTGATGCCATTTGGTCTCACAAATGTGCCAGCTGTCTTTATGAATTTGATGAATAAGACATTTCACCAGTATCTGGATAAGTTCGTCGTAGTGTTTATCGACGACATCCTAATATACTCGAAGACGCCGGAGGAGCACGCAGAGCACTTGCGGACAGTTTTGGGGATTTTGAGGCAGGAGAGGTTGTTTGCCAAATTGTCGAAGTGTGAGTTCTTTTTGGATCGAGTGGAGTTTTTCGGTCATATAGTTACTGGAGAGGGGATCTCGGTGGATCCCAAGAAGATTGCTGCCATTGAGACATGGAAGGCTCCGACGTCAGTTTCAGAGATCAGGAGCTTTCTGGGTTTAGCCGGCTATTATAGGAAGTTCGTCCAGGACTTTGCTAAGATAGCTGAACCCATGACGAAGCTGACGCGGAAGGACGCAGAGTACATCTGGTCAGGGGACTGCCAGGCAGCGTTTGAGGAGCTGAAGAGGAGGCTGACGACCGCTCCAGTTCTGACATTACCTTCTGGGTCTGGAGGTTTCACCATATACAGCGATGCTTCGGGAAAGGGGCTAGGATGTGTCCTACAGCAGCATAGAAAAGTGATTGCTTATGCATCTAGGCAATTACGGACTCATGAACGGAACTATCCTACCCATGACCTAGAGTTAGCTGCGGTGATCTTTGCACTCAAGTTATGGAAACATTACTTATACGGAGAGCGTGTGGAAATCTTTACTGACCACAAGATCTTGAAGTATGTATTCATACAGAAAGAGCTGAACATGAGGCAAAGACGATGGTTGGAGTTGATGAAGGACTTTGACATCGATTTACAGTATCACCCCGGAAAGGCAAATATGGTGGCGGATGCACTGAGCAAGCATCCGTTGGCATGGTATCTGATGATAGATCGGCATTTACGGAAAGATCTGGAGAAGCTCGGTATCGAGATAGTTCGGCCAGGATCAGTGATTCAGATGATGGCGCTTGACATTCAGTCAGGTTTGATGGAGCAGATCAGGGAGGCACAGTCTACAGATGAGAGCCTTCGTAGACTTCGAGCCGAGGCTTTAACTGGATTGCTGGATGACTTCACCATAGCAGAGGATGGATCCTTGAGGCATGGCAGTCGGTTATGCGTACCGAAGGGAGAGCTGATAGAGGCAGTCTTATAGGAGGCGTATCGATCGAGATATTCTATTCACCCTGGTGCCAACAAGATGTACCGTGACTTGCGGAAACATTTTTGGTGGCACAGGATGAAGAAAGATGTATCACGTTTCATTTCGAGATGCCCAGTTTGTCAGCAGGTCAAGGCGGAGCGCCAGAGGCTAGCTGGTCTATTGCAGCCATTACCCATTCTCGAGTGGAAGTGGGAACACATTACGATGGACTTCGTCTCCGGGCTTCCTCGTTCCCAAGGAGGGAAGGATGCCATTTGGGTCATCGTGGACATGCTGACGAAGTGTGCGCACTTCATACCCTTCAAGGTGGGGCTTTCCACCGAGAAGTTGGCGAAGCTATACATGCAGCAGATAGTTCGCTTGCACGGAGTACCAGTGAGCATCGTGTCAGACCAAGACAGCAGATTCACATCCCACTACTGGAGAAGTTTGCAGGAGGAGTTAGGCAGTCGGCTCAAGTTCAGTACGACGTACCTGTTTGCCATAAAATATAAAAGAGCAGAACAATTATTGGAGGACTGTACTTTTACTTCATGTTACAAACTCGCTTGTACAAAGAAAACCTAGGGACGAAAACCTAGGTACAGCAGTCTAAGTACAATTGTTTATTTTAGATTCTAGGGGGGTGACAATAGAGGCTCGGAAAAGCTACGGCAGCTCTGCCTTACTCCTTGGACGATCGGTATGCAGCCTTGGCTCCAGAAGATTGCTCGGCATTGAAGAAATGCTCTCTTTGCTTTCTCTCTACTTTTCTCTCCAAGTATTCTCGTGCTCTCTCTGATCTCGAAAAGTGGTCCTTTTGCAAGGGAATGGCACCTTGCTATTTATAAGAAGGGAATGCAATCATTAGGGTTTGCAATGATTGCCCCTTAGAGTGGCGGCGGCCTGTTGATTGATCAATCTGGACCATTAATCTTGAGTGTAATGAATCTGGGCCATTTAGTATAGATTTTACCAAATTCTATCAGTAATTAATGCTGACTGGAATAAATCTCCATGATGATGATTTGATGATGTCTGCGAATCTGAATGAATAAATTTAATTCATTCTCTTGCCACGTGTTCCAGATTATTGGGATTTGACCCAATCTTTGATTGCAGTAAATCTGTGAAATTGATTGGCTTTATGACACGCGTCCTGGGAGTCACTGAGCCGCATAAGGATTGGGCCGCATAAAGTTTGAGCCGCATAAGCCTGGCCACGTGTCAGGACAGCTTGGGGAGTGCCCCCGAGTCTTCGAACCGCATGATAATCTGGACCATACAATGGGTAGTGAGCCGCATGGAGATGATCTTTGTGAGCCGCATAGGGCTGCGTCTGCTTTAGCCGCATAGGGCTGCTTCGACCTGGGCCGCATAGGACAACTTCAGCCTGAGCCGCATATGACTGTCCACGTGTCTAGGCTGCGTGGTATTTTCTGGATTTTGGGGGATTGTGCCAGAGATTTTCTTTGATATCCTAGGAGTCTGTCATTATGACAGAGTCATAATTGCTTCCTTGTGTCAGACCTGTCGTTTCGTCAGAGCGGCCAGCCGTCAAAGCCATTAATACAGTATAGGGCGGAGGGGAGAACTGTTTGCAAGCCACGTGTCTTCTTTTCTGAGCCGCATGGAACGTCTTGAGCCGCATAGTCCCTTGTGCCGCATGAATCTTTGAGCCGCATGGGCTATCTGAGCCGCATGGGGTTCCCTGGCCGCATGGATCTTTCTTCTTTATTTTCCATGCTTCTACAAGACCCCCTTCAAAGTTTTCAATTTTTAAAATTGAAATACTTTGAATAAGAAGCATGGCCGTGTGGAGTCGCTAAAGCCGGCTATATTGAAGGACCGCCGGGACTTGACTCGGTTGTACGATCAGTGGAGCCGTCGGACTGAAGATTGCGCGGCTCGGGAAGCGGCTGCCTCCCGCGCGGTAGCCGACACCCGGGAACAGATCCTATAGCTCCAACGAAAGCTGGCCTTTTTGGAGTCCGAGCTCGAAGCTGCTCGCACTGAAAAAGAGATTGCCATTCAGGAGGCTGACAAGTTTAGTAGGGCTTCTGCCAATCTAGAACTTACCCTGAAGAAGATAGAGAACGACTGGCAGGCATATATGTATTTGAATGATGTAGAGCAATTGTCCCAAGAGGCCGAGCGCCGAGCTAAACAGAGGCTTGAGCGGGGGACTGCCTTGGTGAGAAACCGGCTCCTGGAGTTGTGTAATGCTGAGCTATAGTTGGCCTTTTCTTCTTGTTTTGTTCCTGTTTTCTTTTTCTTTTCTTTTTTGAGAGGGACGTGGTCCCAAAACATGTAATGCTTTTTTCTTCCTTTAAATAAAGAGTACATTCCATTCTACCCTTCATTTGTATTGTTTGTTGTACCTGTGATATTGTGGTAATGTTTGCCCCGCGTGGGGGACTTGTTTGTGGACCTGTTACCCATGGCATACCTTAGTTTTAGGTACAGGTAACAAGTTTAGCTGGAGATACTTAGAACAGTTCTACGACAAGGTGGTCGTGGACGTTCCCAGTATCGGGATATAGAATGCCATGGAGCAGCTGGGCTCCCAGGGCATGGTGAGGAATAGTGGGCCTGTACTAAGATACTTATCAAAGGACGTTTGTGGGCCTATTATCCTTGGCGTACCATGACTTAGGATACGGATAATAGGATGAAGGGGAACCAACATACTTATTCAGAGGTTATGAGGACATGGCAAGTACGGAGGTTTTGCCGTGGAGTCTTCCTACTCAGAGGCAATGAGGGCATAACAGGAGTAGACTCAACGGATGATATTTATGGTCAACAGAGGACTTTTGTGGTCAACAGAGGATATTTGTGGACCTATTATCTTTGTCATACTCCGGTTGTGGGTACAGATAATAGGTCGAAAGGGAATCGACACACTTGCTCAGAGGTAATGAGGACATGGCAAGTATGAAGGTTTCTTCTACGGAGCCTTCCCACTCAGAGGTAATGAGGTCATGGTAGGAGTGGGCTCAATGAAGAAGGGGTACATAGAACGACTCAGAGGTAATGAGGACATGGAAGTTCTATGTAGGGGGTGATTTATTTTTGGCGGAAGTGAAACGACTCAGAGGTAATGAGGACATGGCCATTTTGGCAATTTATGGATCGATTACCCTTTTTTGTGCACTGGGAGTGCGGGTATTAGATCATGAGGGAGGATCTCTTCCAGGAAGAAAGTTCAGAGGTATGATCATACATGACTTACTATCTGAAAGAGTGACCGAGATGTGAGTTCAGAGGCACCAGCGGGTACATGACTCGATATTGTGAAAGTGTGAGTTCAGTGGCACCAGCGGGTACATGACTCGATAATCTGGGATGTTGAGTGTGAGTTCAGCGGTACCAGCGGGTACGTGACTCGATGATCTGTAAAATGGTGAGGGTGAGTTCAGCGGCACCAGCGGGCACATGACTCGAAAATCTAGAAAATGGTGAGGGTGAGTTCAGCAGCACCAGCGAGTACGTGACTCGAAAATCTGGAAAATTGTGAGGGTGAGTTTAGCGGCACCAGCGGGCACATGACTCAAAAATCTAGAAAATTGTGAGGGTGAGTTCAGCGGTACCAGCGGGTACATGACTCGATGATCTGGAAAATTATGAGGGTAAGTTCAGCGGTACCAGCGGGTACATGACTCGATAATCTGGAAAATATCGTTTAGACATAATATTTCTTCAGGAACTTGCCGTTGACGGGCAACATGAGCAAGTCTCCATTTTGCTTTGCGAGGCGGTAAGCACCGTTGGAGAATACAGCCTCGATGATAAATGGACCTTCTTATTTTGGCTGAAACTTGCCGGTGGTCTTGTACGTCATGACCATCGGCCTCCGGACTGCCAGAACGAGATCGCCTACTTGGAATGTTCTGATTTTGACCTTCTTGTTGAAGGCTCCGGAGATGCGAGCTTGGTATCGCTCGATTCTTTGCTGAGCGAGGAGGCACTTTTCGTCTAAGGCCTCTAACTCTTGTAGTCGGCGTCGGTAGTTATCATCCGTCATCAATTGATAAGTGAGGGCGACGCGGAGCGAGGGTATTTGAGCCTCTAATGGAAGAACTGCCTCACTCTCGTACACCAGGAAGAATGGTGTGTTTCCGGTAGCTGTTCGGGCTGTAGTACGGTACGCCCATAAACATTCACCGAGCTTCTCGTTCCAATCGCGTCTGTTGGAAGAGACAAACTTCTTGAGGAGTTTGATGATTGTTTTGTTGAATACCTCTGCCAACCCATTTGCTGTCGGGTTGTACGGTGTCGAAGCAATATTCTGGATGCAGTGTTTGTCGCAGAACCGATAGAAGGCGTGGCTTGCAAACTGCGGACCGTTATCGTGGATGATCCTCCGGGGCAGTCCAAAGCGATAGATGACGTGATGCTTGAGAAAGCTGATCACGTTCGAAGTTTTGACTTCTGCAAGCGGGACAGCTTACGCCCATTTGGAGAAGTAATCCGTGATCGCAAGTATGAAGCGATGTCCACAGGAGGAAGGTGGAGTAATTGGACCGATGATGTCCATTCCCCATGCTTCGAAGGGCCAGGATGCCACTGTTGGATGTAGAAATTCGGATGGCTGGTGAATGAAGTCCACGTGGACTTGGCAGGCTTTGTACCTTCTTGCATAGTCTATCGTATCTGCTACCATCGTGGGCCAGTAGTAGCCTATCCGGCGAAGACGGTCTTATAGTTTAGGGCCAGGCTGATGGGCCCCGCATATACCGTCATGAGCTTCTCGCACCGCTTCTTTGGCTTCTGCGTTTGACAGACATCGAAGCAATAATCCATCATAGGATCGGCGATACAGCATTTTTGTCTCTGTATCGTAGAAAAATATGAGAGAACGCCGTCTGATGGAGGTGGCTTCCTTTGGGTTCTCGGGCAGGATATCGTAGACGACGAAGTCGATGAATGGTTGTCTCCAATCTGGGGCATCGTCAATCACCTGAGCGGAATAGCTTGCCACGAATTGAACGTTGTTCTTGGGGCAGACCAGTTTGTGGCCTATCATATCCACCGATTGTTGAGTATGATTTGGCACTGCTAGGGAAGCAGCCAGGCCTGCTAAGGCATCAGCTTCGATATTTTGGAGTCTGGGAACGTGCTCAATGAAGAACCCCTCAAACGATGAGATGATGTCGATCGCTATTTGGTGATAGGGGATCATGTCTTCATGGCGGACCTCGTATGAACCCTGGATCTAGTTGACGATTAACTGAGAATCGTCGTATGCTTCAAGATATTCTACCTCCAGCTCTCTCGTAAGCTGGAGGCCAATGACCAAAGCGTTGTACTCGGCCACATTGTTAGAGCAGGGTTCTGTGAGAGAGTAAGCATGGTTAATCACCAATCCGGAAGGGGAGACTAGCACCACCCCGACTCCGACGACGATGTTGCCTTTGGGTCCCGTTCTTGAAGCACCGTCGAAGAACATTCGCCATATGTCATCATAAGAGGTTGCATGTGAGTCAGCAACCTCATCTGGGATCTCTTCATATATTCTGGAGGACTCCGAGCCTGGGTGGGCGGCTAAAAAGTCCACCAGGGCTTGACCTTTGACAGCCTTTTACGGGACGAGGATCATATGATAAGGGGACATCAATATTTCCCATATAGCGAGACGAGAGCTGAGTGCCCCTGGTTTAGTCATGAGGACCCTGAGAGGGTTGATTCGTGAGATCACATGTATTGTTTGTCCAGTGACATAGTGCCGCGTCTTCTGAATGGCGAACACCAGGGCGAGACATTCCTTCTCCATAGCGGTGTATCGGTGCTCTGGCCCAATCATCATTCGACTGAGGTAATATATTGCTTGCTCATGGCCTGCATCGTTATTTTTTGCCAGCAGGGCTCCGAGAGAATGCTCCATTGCTCGTACGTAGAGCAGGAATAGTTTTCCAGCAACCGGGGCCACCAGGACTGGAGAGTTCGACAAATATTCTTTGATGCTGTCGAAGGCCCGCTGACACTCTTTGTCCCATACGAATGAGACACCTTTTTTCATGAGGTGGGTGAATGGTCGACATCGCCCAGAGAGGTTAGAAATGAACCTCCTGATGTAAGCTAGCCTCCCTTGAAGGCCTCTGAGTTCACGGAGGTTTCTCGGGGGACCCATCTCCATGATTGCCTTTATCTTCTCAGGGTCTACATGGATACCCTAGGCGGTGATGATGAAACCCAAGAACTTCCCGCTGGATACGCCCAGGAAGGACTTCGTAGGGTTTATTTTCAAATTGTGTGCTCGCATCAGGTCGAATACTGTCCTCAGATCCTGCAGATGGTCTCCCTTACAGTGACTCTTGACGGCAATGTCATCCACATAGCATTCCACCGTCTTGCGTAAGTGGTCTCTGAAGATGATGCTCATGGCTCTTTGATATGTGGCGCCGACATTCTTCAAATCGAAAGGCATGACTGTGTAACAGTATGTGCCGATCGGTGTTCGGAATGATGTATGCTTTTCGTCGTTAGGAGACATTTTAATTTGGTTGTACCCCGAGAAACCATCCATGAATGACATACGTTCGAAGCCGCAGGTGTTGTCAATCATGATGTCTGTGATAGGGAGAGGAAATTCATCTTTGGGGCATGCCTCATTCAGATTGCGGAAGTCGATGCAGATTCGAATCTTTCCATTTTTCTTGAGGACTGGTACTATGTTGGCGACCCAATCCGGATGTTGTTTCTCACGAATGAAGCCACTGGCTATCAGTTTGTTGACTTCGGCTTCGATCGCATCCATGATGCCCGGGCGGAAGCGTCGCTGTTGTTGCTTGACTGGCTTTGCATCTGGCCGAATGTTGAGCTTGTGAAGAGCAATATCGGGATTTAACCTTAGTATGTCTTCATAGATCCAAGCGAACACGTCAATATATTCTTTGACAAGCTCCAGCAGCGATTCTCGCTCTTCGTCTGTTAGGCTTTTACTGACGAAGATCGGTTTTGGAGAAGATTCGCTGCCGAGATCCACTTGTATGACCTCATCTTCAGTAGGGGTTCCCTCTGTTCGAACTGCTTTTCCCATTGCGCATCCAGCTGTTGGGCCCACGGCTCTAGCTCAAGGATTTTAGGGATGTCTTCATCTTCTTTATAAGCGTCGGCGAATGCCATGTTGACTGACAAGACTTGCCTGAATATGTCTTCGATGCTGGTATCAGAGTCAGAAGTTGGTGACCCAGTCGAATGTGAATGCCAGTCACATTCTTCATCTGAACTCTCGGGGGTCGTTGTGGGTGTTACATACCCTAGCCCGCATCGAGTCTTGCTATAGTAGTCCCGTAGTTTGCCAGCCGGGACTGGTAGCTTCAAAGGTAATCGTCGTCCAGTGCCATAGTTCAAGACTGGCGTCGTCTCCAGATCATACCCCTGTTTCTGCATGAGACATTTGGATTGGGGACTATAAAGATACAGAGGCAGTCTCCCGACATCTGATTCAAGGTCGACTTCTTCTATGGTGAAGGGATGCGGATCGTCATTTCGGTCGAAGATGATTGGATGGTCCCCTCCCTCGACTATACGATAAGCGTCTTCTACGGGAGTAAGCTGGACCGCGGTGTACATATTTGTCACCTGTGTGTGTAGGTGAGTGCCTATACCGTATTCCATAGCATACATCGTACAAATCTTATTAAGCTCGAGGTAGTTCAAAGATAGCCCTTTATTGATGAAGTAAGGTATCTTTTCTAGGGAAATTACATCATCTGCGGAGGGAACATCAGTGTGGGCAGCCACATACTTGGCTAGCTCCGGTTCCTCTTCGGCTACCCCCTGCGTAAATGAAGACTAAGAGGACGACCTGGGCAGCTTGATCGTCAGAGGTTCAGCTGATGGAGCAGAGCGTGGAGTTGTTGGCAGACTAGCGACCCCCAGCTTGGTACTCGATGCTGGGCGGGGAGTAGTTGGTTCGCTAGAAGTTCCAGACCTTGCATCGGGGTGACGACCCTTCTTGGGAAGGCGTATCGTCATTGGCTTGTCGGAGGGATTGAGCTTCTTCGTTTGCAGTTGGCTGACTCTCGGCAGCCTGATTGTCAGTGGCTCTGTTGCAGGTCTTGGTACTTGGCCAGACCTTGGCAGCCGGATTATCATCTGCTCTTCCTGTGCTGAGAGGCTGATTGCGTCCTTACGCAGAGTAGCGGCAAGGGGTGCAGACTTGCCAGGTTTGCGAGCTTGGAGATGGATCGTCAGAGGTTCTTCTGATCCTGTGGCTGTCTCGGTACGAGCTTGCACATCTTCTTCATCAAGGTGCCTCTTTGATTTTTCGTATAGACAGGAGTCTGAGTAGTAGGATTCGACCCCTTTGAAGGGATCGATATCAGCAAATTCCGTCCTCACGAAGCCGTATTTATCGACATATTTGAAGCACTGGTGCAGCGTGGAAGGCACGATCATATAATCGTGTATCCACGGGCGTCCCAAGAGGATGTTGTAAGAAGTGTCTGTATCTATAACGTAGCAGGTAACTTCGGATTGGAGATCGCCAATTTGACACTTCAGACGAATCTTCCCAATCGGGTAGCTCCTGCCCGAATTGAAACCACTGATGGCGGTGCTTGTAGGCGTCAGGCGATGCATTGGGATGCGGAGATGATGTAGCAGACCCTTCGGGATAATGCTTATGGAAGAGCCAGGATCAATGTACATCCGATCCACCTTTACGTCGCCGATATATCCAGTATAGTATAGCGGGCGATCATACAGGTTGGTTTTGATGAGCATATCCTGCGGAGTGAAGACAATGTTGGGCATCGCTCCCGTGCAGGCGCTGACTTGGAGATCTGCAGGCGGGTTTTCTCCCGTGAGGTTGACCTGAGCTAGGTATGCGTCGACATTTTGGAGTGCATCGCTCAAAGCCGCTCGCACATCCTTTGAGAGTCTCAAAAGCTCGTATAATGACAACTTGGCCAGTGTGTTGGCCAATTGCGCTAAGATGTCGAAGTTGTAGGGCTTCTCCAGCCCCTACGGTACCTCTTTTCGGAGGGATTTGTCAAAGCGAGTCTCCTTCGGCCTAGGCTTGTCGGTCGTCGAAGGCTGAGCCGGTCCCGGAGCATCGGTTGCAGCGGGCTGATAATCTTCAGCCGGGTTGTCAGCCACCGGTTAGGATTGTGCCCTAGACTGCGTAACTACAGCTGTAGCTTCTTCGATATCTGCCGAGATTGTACGGCAGGACCTGACTTTTCCATTCTTTTCTTACAAGTGGAAGATGGTGTGGGCTGAGTCATTTCTAATACCAAGTCTGGATGGACCCACATGACCTCCCCTCGTGATGTGGTGAGGGGTACTAGACCAGTAGCCTGATCTCGGGGAGGTGGAAGATTAGCAATCTCTATTATTGCCAGAGGGATGGGGACCACCCCGTCTTGAGTTTCCGTCGGAGGGAAGCTACCGAATTGGACTGACACCGTATTGGCTGTGACTGTTATCTCTTCGAAATCGATGGCCAAAGCGTTCGAATCGATGAGGTTTTGGATGTACCGTTTTAGCTGGTAGCAGTCGTGTGTAGCATGGTGGACGTAGCGGTGATAATGGCAGTACTTTGGGTTCTCCATTTCTGCCGGCCGCGGTTCCCGTCTTGGTGGAGGAAGCTGAATTCTATCTCCTTGTATGAGCATGTCCAAGATGGGCTTGACGTGACCGTCTTCGAAGGAGTAAGTGATTTACGGCCATTGTTTGTCTGCCGGCTTTGGCTCAGGTTTCTGTGCTGTATCGGCTACCATAGCCTGCTTACCCCTGCTGTCCCGATTGTTGGAGGGGCTACCCCCATTGTCGTTGTTGGTGTTTAGGACGCTTGCCCTTGTTCTCTCCATCCGAGATGTGCAATCCCAATTGGCGAGCCTTCTTCAATCGTTCTTCGACGCTTGTGGCACTGATGATGAACGTCTTTCAGTCCTTGAATTGACTTTTGCCCATCCAGAGACTGATTGTTGGGAGCAATCTCTTTGGGCAAATTTTAATCAAGGAGGAATCCGGATTTCCAGATGCAATTTCATTGCGGTTTGGTGAACCGCTCGATATAGTTCCTTGTCACCTCCTTCTCTCCTGGGACGACGTCCATGAGGGTGGACATTGTGATGTCCTGCCCTACTTCATAGAATCTCTCCAAGAATATGCGCTTGAAGCCGACGAAGGAGTGGATGCAGTTGTCCGACAGATTGCGGTACCAGTCGAAGGCGACCCCTTCCAATGCCCCGATGAATAATCGTATGAGAATGGCATCGTCATGGGGCAGATGGTCGGTGGTGACCTCGAAGTAAGTGATGTACCGACTTGCTGAGGTCTTGCCATCATAAGGATTGATATTGAACGGCTTATATCTTGGCGGGAATGGAACATCCCTCCAGGTAGCAGGGTATGGTTGCCGTATTCTGAGGTCTTGAAAATTTTCTCGAGCGTGGAACATGGCTCGGAGCTCCTGGACCTCTCTTCTTGCTTCGCGGGCTTCGTCCACGACGGTGGGAGCCATCGTTTCAGGAGGATCGTTGCCCGGGTTTGGTGCCGCCGAATTTGAATTCGCGTTGACCGCAGGTCCCGCGCTTGTTTGTCCAGGCGTCCCTCCTTGCAGGGTTGGAAGGGCCGCTTTGATCTCGTCTACCGACTTGACCAAGGCAAGCAATATGGCTTCGAGAGTGTCGATGCGTTGGCGATCACTGGAACTACCTTGGCTGCTGTCTGTCATGAACACTGTCTTTACATGAGGAGAGATGGATGGAGCGGTGGAGAAAGCGCCCTCCGAATCATACCCCTGTAGTGAGAAGTCGTCGGAATATGTGGGAATGTTCTCTTCTGGTTCGGACTCAGAAGGAACGGTACCCTTAGTTTTCGAGTTCGTCTCGTCTTGGGAGTTGTGGACGTCCCCGGGGACGTCGGGGTTTGCTTCATCTGATGGGAGAGTTGTCTTTCCCCGGCTCGTCTTCTTGGAATATCAGATTGTTGTGGAAGTTTGGAGGAGTGCTACCCCTAGTCCCAGCAACCCCCTGTGTTGTGGATGCCGAATCTTCTACTGTAGCAGATTTCATTTTAGAACGGGTACCTTGGAAGACTCCGGTGGTGGGCGCCCGCTTAGACGACAGTCTCTTAGTCATAGTGGTTGATATCTTCGGACTAGGAGCGCTGGTCTTCTTCCCTTTCCCGTCGGCGGGGACTTTCCGAGCAGAGTTGCAGGAGACGACGGGAAGTGCCTCGTCTTCTGAAGATGGCTGTTGCACTCTTTGAAAGACGGACTGCCGGTCTTCTCGCATTATCGCGTTATTGCGGCAGCAGTTGACGATGACTTGGGTACAGTGACGCCCGTGGGAGGACTCTTTGCACCCCGATGCATTTTCTCTTTCCTTGTGTTTGTGGAGGACGGCCTCATGCAAGTCAGATGGGTCTGGATCGACCATGTTTGCTCCCGGGATTTTGGAAGACTTTTGCGAACCTCTCTGTCCGTCTGCCGCCGGGGGCTGGACTCGAGTGGTTCTGTATAACTTCCCATCTGAGGCTCGCGTAACAGTATACGGGACGCTCGGATGGTCAGAGATCAGATCAGCAGACCGAACTCGCCAGGCTCGCGCTGCCTTAGATTTCTTCGCTCTAGTGTGTAAGGGCACATAGTAGGAAGAGTCTAAGTGATACTGGAGAGAATCAGACATATCTTCTTGGGAGCACAAGAGATCAGGACCATAAGAGAGGCGATCGAAGACAGAGCCGCGTGGAGTAGGCGTCAGGCGGCTGTCATCAGTAGTCTTCATGCGGCTGGCCGACGTAGCCGCATAGGTGTTCTTCATGCGGCTGGGAGTCTCAGCCGCATGAGTTTTCTTCATGCGACTAGATGATCTGGCCGCATGGCCTTTCTCATGCGGTTGGTAGATTCACCCGCATGAGCCTCCTGCATGTGGTTGGCAGATTTGGCCACAGGAGTGCTCGGCTTCTTCTTAGGGCACATAAAATCACACTTTGTCCCTGCAAGTCCAGCATCGTAGTGCTTTCCTTTGCCGGACTTGGGGACAGCAGAGTTCTCTACGGCTCGAATTGGAGCCGTATGAGAATCGCCTTCACCGTCTTGGTTAGCAGAGAGTACCCCGTCCAAAGCTTACGGAGGAGCAAATGATTTTGGCCTCCACTCGCAGCGATCTTTCTTTGTGCGGGTTCGCTTCTGGATTGGGCCAGCACTTCCTTCAGAGAGCATTTCTTCAAACGCCTGTTGGTCGAAATGGACGACCATCTTCTGTTGCGTGGAGCCAAGCTTGGCTGCATCCGATTGTGTCACCAACTCCTCAGCCGTGTAGAAGTTTGTCCCCAGCAGAGTCGCCATCGTGTTTCCCATGAAATATAAAAGAGCAGAACAATTATCGGAGGACTGTACTTTTACTTCACGTTACAAACTCGCTTGTACAAAGAAAGCCTAGGGACGAAAACCTAGGTACAGCAGTCTAAGTACAATTGTTTATTTTAGATTCTGGGAGGTGACAATAGAGGCTCGGGAAAGCTACAGCAGCTCTGCCTTACTCCTTGGACGATAGTATGCAGCCTTGTCTCCAGAAGATTGCTCGGCGTTGAAAAAATGCTCTCTTTGCTTTCTCTCTGCTTTTTCTCTCCAAGTATTCTCGTGCTCTCTCTGATCTCGAAAAGTGGTCCTTTTACAAGGGAATGGCACCTTGCTATTTATAAGAAGGGAATGCAATCATTAGGGTTTGCAATAATTGCCCCTTAGAGTGGCGGCGGCCTGTTGATTGATCAATCTGGACCATTAATCTTGAGTGTGATGAATCTGGGCCATTTAGTGTAGATTGCACCAAATCCTATCAGTAATTAATGCTAACTGGAATAAATCTCCATGATGATGATTTGATGATGTCTGCGAATCTGAATGAATAAATTTAATTCATTCTCTTGCCACGTGTCCCAGATTATTAGGATTTGACCCAATCTTTGATTGCAGTAAATCTGGGAAATTGATTGGCTTTATGACACGCGTCCTGGGAGTCACTGAGCTGCATAAGGATTGGGCCGCATAAAGTTTGAGCCGCATAAGCCTGGCCACGTGTCAGGGCAGCTTGGGGAGTGGCCCCCGAGTCTTCGAATCGCATGATAATCTGGACCATACAATGGGTAGTGAGCCGCATGGAGATGATCTTTGTGAGCCGCATAGGGCTGCGTCTGCTTTAGCCGCATAGGGCTGCTTCGACCTGGGCCGCATAGGACAACTTCAGCCTGAGCCGCATATGACTGTCCACGTGTCTAGGCTGCGTGGTATTTTCTGGATTTCGGGGGATTGTGCCAGAGATTTTCTTTGATTTCCTAGGAGTCTGTCATTATGACAGAGTCATAATTGCTTCCTTGTGTCAGACCTGTCGTTTCGTCAAAGCGGCCAGTCGTCAAAGCCATTAATGCAGTATAGGGCGGAGGGAAGAACTGTTTGCAAGCCACGTGTCTTCTTTTCTGAGCCGCATGGAACGTCTTGAGCCGCATAGTCCCTTGTGCCGCATGAATCTTTGAGCCGCATGGGCTATCTGAGCCGCATGGGGTTCCCTGGCCGCATGGATCTTTCTTCTTTATTTTTCATGCTTCTACAGTACCACCCGCAGACAGATGGACAGTCCGAGAGGACGATACAGACGCTAGAGGACATGCTGAGAACCTGTGTGCTGGACTTTGGCGTATCATGGGAGAGCCATCTGCACTTGGTAGAGTTTTCATACAACAACAGCTACCAAGCCAGTATCGGTATGTCTCCTTTCGAGGCACTATATGGACAACGATGCCGTACACCGCTCTTTTAGGATGATGTTGGAGACAGAGTTATGCTTGGGCCGGAGATGATCACGGATGCAGCAGAGAAGGTTGGGATGATCAGAGACAGGCTCAGAGTCGCTCAGGACAGGTAGAAACACTGGGCCTGATGCTAGTCACAGACCGATGGAGTTCGCTGACGGAGATATGGTGCTAGTGAAGATATCACCTACTAGAGGGACGATCCGGTTCGGACGAGGAGGCAAGTTGAGCCCCAGATACATCGGGCCGTTCGAGATACTTGGCAGGATCGGAGAGGTAGCTTACAGGGTTGCACTTCCACCCAATTAGCAGGAGTTCACGATGTCTTTCACGTATCTCAGCTGAGGAGATATGTTCCGGACCCCAGTCAAGTGCTATATCATTCAGAGTTGGAGATCGGACCGAGCCTTGCAGTCACTGAGAAGCCAGTGGAGATATTGGACAGGAGGGAGAAGAGGCTGAGGAACAAAGTCATACCCTTAGTACGTGTAGCTTGGAGCCGTCACTCTCCGGGTGAATCTACTTGGGAGAGGGAGTCGGACATGAGGGAGAGGTATCCTTACTTGTTCGACCCAACAGCTGCGAGGGAACCACCCGTTCCCGCTTGATACCTTAGAGGTTAGTTTTGATCGTAGCCTTAGTCATTTGTTGCAGTGCTTGTTATGTTAGAGTATTTGTAGAGTTTTCTATCCTTGTGAATTTCGAGGACAAAATTTTTCAAGGAGGAAAGACTTGTCAGCCCCTATTTTTCAAATTTGGTTTAATTAGTGTTAAGTAGATGTTAATAACCTATTTAGCTTTAAAATGATTTATAATAATTATTAGGATTTTTTCCAGAATTTTAAATAATTTTTAATTAATTTTTAAATCAAAATATATTATTTTGTAATATTTAAATTTGTTTTAATATCATTATGCAATTTGTCAAATTGTTATTATATCAGTTTGCAAATTAGTGAATTGTTTTAATTGTGATTTACAAATAATAAATTGTAAACTGTTAGGCTTAGGGTTAATTTGCAAGACCCCAATCTTCGGAGGACCTTACTGTAATTTGCCAAACCCGACCCCCTCCACGTTTCTTTCTCTCTCCTCCCAACTGCCCCTGACGACCGACCAGCTGCCCCGACGACCACCGACTTCACCCGCCTTTCCCGGCCGACCCTAGCCCTAACATCGACCTCCTTCCCCTATAAATACCCCCCAAGACAGAAACCCTAACCTAGTTCATCTCCGACGACCACCCTAGCGCCGCCTCCACAGCCAACGTCGACGTTTGCGACCACCACCACTCGACGCGTCTCGTCGAGACCAGTACAGCGCCACCACAGCGCAGCGATGCCGATGCTTCCTCCGTCCTGTCGTCCGCATCAATAGCCCGCTCGACTTGGACACGTACGTGTCAGTTCTCTTTCGTGTCGTTTCCGTGTTTCGTTTTCACATATGCGACTCGCCGCGTCCTGACGAACCTAGTGGTAAGTCTGGACACGTTCGACTCGACCCGTGCGTGTCATGCATGACCCGGACACGAGACTCGTATATCCTTGTGTCCTTAACTGTCAGGACACAGGACTATAGGGTTAACGGGTTACTGGGCTGCTATCGGGTTAAAACCCATTAACCTAAAATCTAACATAAAACTAACCCTAACCCATTCCCAATGTTTTAAAAATCGGACCGATGATCGAACCAAATTTTTTTGGTATAGGTCAGACCGGGGTTCAACCGGGATTCAATTGGAGTTCAATATAGTTGGTTTAGTTTGGTTCAAATAGGTAAAATATCCATATTTACTTCTTGGTTTAGTTTGGTTTGGTCATAAGTATGTTAGTTTGGTTTAATTTTACAACTATAAGGTCGATTAAAACCAAATAAAGAATCAAATGGTCCAAATTTCAAATAATAATTTATTTTGATTTTTTTACAATAAAAAAATAACCAAAAGTGGCCGGTTCAATTGTGAACCGGTTCGGCCGGTTCACCGGTTCAACCCGATTTTGAAAAAAACCGACGGTTCTTTAAAATACCCGATTTTAATCGAACCGGACCGATTTTTTTTGGTTTAAATCGGTTGGACCCGGTCCAACCGCCGGCCCATTCCCTAACACATGACTCGGGTTGACCCCTTGGCCAGCCCGACTGCGCCTAACACCCCCTGCCCTGACCCGAGTTCGAGCCCCATTTTCCCTCTTTTTTGTTTTGTTTAATTATATATATATATATATATATATTTTTATATATATATATATATATATTATATATATATATATATATATTTTATATATATATATATTTTATATATATATATATATATATATTTATTTTATATATATATATATATATATTTTTATATATATATATTATATATATATATTATATATATATATATATATATATATATATATATATATATGTATTATATTAGTATTATATATATAAATATATATATATATATATATATATATATATATATATATATATATATATATATATATATATATATATATATATATATATATATATATATATATATATATATATATATATATATATATTTATTTATATATATATATATATATATATATATATATATATATATATATATATATTATTACTAAATATAATATATATATATATGTAAAATACTAAATATATATATATATATATATATATATATATATATATATATATATATATATATTATATATATATATATATATATATATATATATATATATATATATATATATATATATATATATATATATATATATATATATATATATATATGTATATATATAATATTGTTGTTATTTATTTATATATGTATTTCAAATTCTACTTTGTACAAAATATTATTATGTAGAATTTCACAAGTTAATTTATTATATAACTTTGTGACTTGCATATTTTACCACTTTAAAAATATATTATTTATATTTAAATTTCTGTATTTTATTGATTATGACCAATTGATGTCCAAGCCTAGCATGGGTTTTTGGGTCCAATTGTGTCTAATACATTCAGAGTCTGTACAAGTCATATTGGACTTGATTCATGGCTCTGGGTCCTGTATATGGACTTCGGTTCAATTTTGAATACATGGACAAAATAGTAAATAATTAATTAATTATTTTCCAGAAAGTATTACTTGCTATTTTTGAATTTCTATATTTATTTTAAGTGCTGTAGAAATCTGGGCAAAATATTGTATTTAAATACTATATTAATTTAGCTAATTTATTATAATTTTTCCAGTATTTAATAAGTACTTTTGGTATTTTATAAAAATAGGAAAAACAGAACTCATTTTTAGTATATATATGTTTGCTAATTTGTAATAAATATTTATGAAGGTTTATAAATTCTAGAAAAATTAGTATAAATTTTTGTAATTAACAAGGATCATTTTGATACTTTATTTTATGTAAAATTGAGCTTTTTATCTATCTCAAAAATTGTTGGAACACAGTGTACAGTTTGATTTATTTATTGAATAATTATGACTTTCAATATTTCGTGTTGCTTTGAGTTATAGATGTATTGGACCTCACCCCGCATTAGTGTAAAGGCCCTAGAAAGTTAGTTAGAGTATAGTGTCACCTCACATTGGTCTCCTATGCTGAAGTCACCATTTGGCTAGGTGTCCAGTCAGAAAGTCGATATCACACAACTAGTGTCTTAGTGTTTAACTTAGTATAAAAACTAGGTTTATGTGTTATTTCTACAGTGACGAGTCACCAGGCATCTATAGCATTTTTATCGCTGCTTTGCTTTGCTAAAGGCAAGTACCTCTACAAACTTTACATACTGCTATAATAATAAACTGTGATTTTCCAACCATGTTAAATGCTGATCCTTGGGGTAGCAAGTTAAAACTTTACATGTTGTATACTTTCAGTCTCTACCATGTTTAGGATAGTTTTTTTTTCATATCTCTCACATGTTTAAATAACGGGTTAAGGGAAAACTGTTAGTGGTATACGTGATCATGACCCCCTTCTCCGTATGTATTTACCGCGCACGGTAATATTCTATATGTAACTTTGCCGTATGTTCTGATCTCACATTTGTGTATGGATATACACCGATGCCGTTCGTACACGTATGTGTATGCCAGAAAAAAACTTGATATGTACCGCTGTACATCCTATCTACCTATTGACCGATCACGTATATGCTACGGTTTTAAACTTTTAAACTATATGTTGCCATTTCTAAAAAGAACCAATTAAACCATGATATGCCATGATTCCAGTTTATTACATTTCTGTTCATGCTTCGTATATTTAGTTTGTTAGAATCAGTACTTGCTCCCGTCCTGACAGGATAACATTGTAGGTATACTTACTGAGGAGGAGTTGCTCTGTGATTCCTATTATGGAGTTGCTGTCGAGGACCAGACTTTATCTTACGAGGATGTACCTGCGGAAAAACTCGTCTAGTTGTTACTTACATTTTGGACTTTTGAGAGTACTCATGTATTAAACTATGTATTTTATGACTGGACCTGTATCCAGCTTTACATTTCGGACTTGTACTTGGGACAAACTTATATATGAGATGACTTTTGTGTTTGGAACAATTATGACTCTTTATTAAATATAGAACTGTTAGCACATTTTAGTCTTATCTTGTTATCTTTAGAACAGCTTACTACGCTTTATCTCAAGCGTAGGTTGGACGTGACTCGGCCCGACCCAACAATTTGGGTAGCGGATCGTGACAATACCCAACAGTCCGCGTAGAATTCGGTATACCCAACAGTCAGCGTAAAATTCGGGAATTTGAACCGATTTCAAAATTCTCTATAAATAAAGTTCAACTGTTAAAGAGAGAACTTTACTCATTCTCGCGATTCTCAATCTTCGAATACTCTTTTTTTCTTCGAAATCTTAGTTCAAATGGCCCCCAAGAGCAAGACCACCGCCGACGCCAAGGGCAAGAATCCCGTCGCTGCCTCGTCGAGGAGTGAGCGTACGGATGCCGCCATCGCATCATCGGAAACGAATCGAAGGACCAACCCCACTGTGGCTCCGACCATGATAGGTAGAATTCTACCTAACTTGGCCACGGGTTCGTCGGAGAAGAAGAAGAACCGAACCCTAAACTTCACGCCCACGTTTATACGTGTCAGCGTAGAATAAAGATCACCAAATACGCCCACGTTTATACGTGCCAGCATAAAGAACAGAATACGCCCACGTTTATACGTGTTAGCGTAAAAATCTGAACAACAGAATACGCCAACGTCTATATTTGCTAGAGTAAAATACAAAATACGCTCACATCTATACGTGCCAGCGTAAAAATGTAAAATACGCTCACGTCTATACGTGCCAGCGTAAAATATAAACAACAAAATACGCTCACGTCAATACTTGCTCGCGTAAAATGTTTAAGCATAAAGAATATGCTCACGTCAATACGTGCCAGCGTAAAAATGTTAATACGCAGTTTTCATCTGTGCCAGTGTAAAAGACTATATGTTTTCATGCGTATAACTTTTATTCTTTTGAACAGAGAAAAATACGCGTAAAACTCGCACAAATTTTCTCTTGCGTAAAATAACTTTGCGTAGAGATGGGCTAATCTTAGGATCTTGCCAATATTTTCTGAAAATAAAGAATGAAAAAAACCTTTACTCATAAATATTTTACTTGCTTAATTGCATTTGTGTATAAAGATTAATTCTGAATTCTATTAACTTGATTTTTGTTTGATCTTCTTTTTGCAGTGGACTTACAGATTCATCCTCTATCTGAGATTTTTGGTTCTCCAACTGGCATCTTAGATTCCAACTACTTGGAGAATCTGTCTCATGTTGAGTTCCCACAATCAGACAAACAGTATCCTGAGGAGAGACAATAGCTGATAGCTGTTCAGGGAGATAGGATGCTGTTGACTTTGATAAATGGAGAGCTGCTAACATCACTGGATGGCCAATAATTCTTGAAGCCAGCCTTCATGTTTGGAGACACCATCGACTTCAACTCTCAGACAAATCCCAAGAATGAATCCTGGGTATTTAGATTTGGGGAGAGAGCGATGTACCTCCCTTCAATGTCAAGGGATTATCCTCTGCCTTCGTTCGTCCATGCTACCCACACGAGACATATGATCTGGAACCTGACTCCCAACAGCCATGGTAGACCAGGAAGAATCATATTCAAGAGAGATGTGTCCCACCAAATGGGCTATCATACAAGTGCTTCCAGTGGTGGTGTTGTCCCTTTTTTCGGTTTACTGCCTGGATGACCCCACATAATAAGAACTGGATTCAACTCAGTACTTGGGTTATGAATCACTTTGTAACAGAGCTGCGAGCTATTGGACTATTTGAAGCAGTGGCCTCTACCAGTTAGGGCATACCAATGAATAACAATATGTTCTTAGCTTTGATGGAGTTGTACATCAGCTCAACAGGGACTTTTGCAACCCTAATAGGAGAAATGGATTTTGTACTACATGAGATGTAATTCATCTCTAAGCTGCCACTAGGGGAAGCTCCGTATGAAGAGTACCTTCCCTCCAACCGGGAACTAGCAAAGATCAGGGAGAAAAATCCTCAGTTAGTTGAGGTCTACTAAGAATTGATGTGCCATTACCTGATTTGCACCACTATGTATAAAAGTGGGTCGCATTTGTCATATATCAATAAATAGACAACCTATTTATTCTACCACGAGAATAGGATATCCAAGACCGACAAGTGGAGATTCCAAGATAACAAGGCTCAAACCATCAACCCTTGTTCAATAATTCATTCAGATTTGATCCATGGTTGGATGATCACACATAAGTCTTCGGACCAGTACCTGACCACCAAGACTGGAGACATCCCTGTTGGGACTGAAAATTTGAGCTACCTGAAGCATGGCAGTCGGAAGATCTCAAAGGAAGCCTTGCTGGCGGGCTTTCTTTTTCTGTGGCTGCGGAGATGGGTCGTACCAGGGACAGGTACGGTCGACAGAATTTACCGAAACGTACTATGGCCAGCAGTATGTTTGGTGTTTAAAGACAGACTCAGCCTATTACCAGCAATGGTATGTAGGATAAATGCCGGTCTGTGAACATTTGGTGAGGAGTTAATTAATAATGCTCCTTACCGTAAAGACTTCCCCTGAGTGGAGATGCCCTACACCTATCTAATGGGCTGGTTGCTGCATCACAACTGCAGCTTATTACCACCAGGCCCTGAAGATCAAGCGGAGGTGTTCCTCCAGAAGTTCTATAAAGCCTCATGGGTTGCAACTTTAGTGGTAGATACCCGAGCAGCATTAAACGACTCTCATAGATGGAACTTTTTTTGCACACGACCGCCAGTTCCAGCTGACTTCTTCGGTGTACAATTTGAAGATGTAGATGAAGAGAGGACGGGACTCCCTGGGTCTGTCTTTAATTGTCTAATATGCATCAGACCATCACATCTGATGTATAGAACTGATGATGACTGCGCCTTCGAACCTTACCTACCTAGTCGGTTCGTTCGTTAATTCGGGTATGACCAACTTCACGTTGGTAATCCCTCCATCTCTTTCAACCATTATGGGAAGTTAGTTGATGGTGCAAGGGCATGGAGGTATTTCAGCGCTGGATGTACCGGTGCTAAATTTCGTGTGCCAACTGCTACCAGTACCACTGAGCTATGAATGCTGCATTCGTATGCTCGCTTCTATGCATCGATCCGCTCCTTCGCAACTGACTACAACATGGAGGGGAGTCTTCGAGGGGTCAAGAAAGGAAATGTCGAAAAACCAGTCATGGTACCTTCAGACATACCTGATGATGTTGCTGTTCCAGATGAATATCTGGCGACGATCCCTACGGGAGTTAGAGAGGGACCAGCAGGACCCATCAAAATCTCTACCTCTAAGAAGCGTGAATTCGACACAGCGGTTGCTCCTAAAGAGAAGAAGAAAAAAGTCACTGTTAAAGGGCCTTCCAGGCAGAGGGTTACTACTCCGGACAGAGAGATTCCAGTTGAGGAGCCTCAGAACATTGCATCTTCTTCAACTCATCCTGGAGAAGGATCTTCAGCATCACAATCTGCAGCAGCAACATAAATTATGGGGCTTCTATCTCCCGGATGTCTCAGTACCTCTGCACATCTGACTTCTCCACAGAAGGTACAAGCTATTGAGGACACTGCCATGACTCGTGCTAATGATCCGGAGCCCATCCCCTCGGATGAACCGGCTCTTGACTTCGACGATGATGACTGGGATCAGGATTATGACTCGCTCTTGGCACGTCCTGCACCTACTCCAGGTAAATATAAATTACAAAATCTATACAAAATTACGTATTATGATTTTGTATAATTTAACTTATTTTGTTTAATCTTTGTAGGTGTCATCGTTGCAGCAAAGCCTGTTGCTACTCCTCCTCCCCGAGAGATTATCCACGAAGAAAACATAGAGTCTGAAAAAGAGAGTTCTTTTTCAAAAGAAGACTCTCTATCCATGGAGGTACAACAAGAGCCTGAAGTAGAGGCCCAGCAAGAATTGCCTTCTATTGCTGAAGACCGAGAAGAAGAACCAACTGCAGATAAAGGAGTAGCTGCAGAAGAAGAACTAGCTGTAGAAAAAGAAACAGCTGCAGAAGAAGAATCAGTTGCAGAAGAACCAACTGCAACTGAAGTACTCCCAGAAGGTGATGAAGATATTGTCAACTCATCAACCGAAATCGGAGACGTAGTAATAGCATCTTCAGTTATTGCTACTGATCCGGCACAAGTTCTTGATAAGACAGTGTCTGAACCTGAATCAGTTACAACGATCACCATTCCTCCCACTACAATTACTGCCACCGAAACTCAAGTAGTTTCAGCTCCAGAAACGGTTGGAGAAATAATTCATACACATGCTGAAGACATTGTCTCTGAAGCTCCTGTGAATCAATTAGCCTTGGTAGCAACATCAACAATGGCTTTAACTCAACTTGCTACCAAGGCAACAACAACATCTGCTCCCAGCCTTCAGAAGAGGGATATGGTAGATCTTGCTGCCACGCCGAGCTCTAATGCCGAAATAAATCTCTTATTTGAGATCCATACTGAAACTTTCTACAAAACCTTGGCAGCCTTAATCAAGATGTGTCACTACCACATTTCTAGTTTGAGGATATTTTTGTCATTTTTGAATTATTTGAATTTAATATATATTATTTGGAATTTAATATGATTATTAAGAATGGTGTGATTTTAAATATTATTTAATTGATTGCCATGTGATTAGATTAGCCCTAACCAAGTTTGGACCTAACCTAGATTAGTCATAGCTAGTCTAGTTAGCCAAAATAAGTATTAGTTAGTATTGGTTAGTGGGTTAAGTCATGATTAGTTAGGATTGAGTTGCAACTTGACTAGAAGGGAACCCTAGATTCTAGGCCATTCAATAGGCTTGATGGATTGATAGCCTTTAGATGCACCCCAAAAACCCTAACCCTAACTAGGTGGCCAGCCTAGGGATCCCTCCTTGCTATAAAGTCTCTCTTGATTTTTGTGCCTCTTTTCATCCATTCCATCATTTCCTAAGAACAAGGTTTGCTTCATTTGAAATTTCTTCATAGTTTATTCAATAGTGATCCTTTTTTATTGAGATTTCTTCCATAGTGTTCTAAATGATGTTTCCCTACTGTTGGTGGAGTCTAATCTCAGGTTTGACACAATTTGAGGACTTTGGCTAGCTACTGGAGAGCTCATTTTAAAGGCTTTTGTTTGTGAAGGAGCACACCTAGGTAAATCTCTATTCCTTCCACGAAATTTTAGTTTCTTTGCATAAACACCAAGCCCTAGGTGTCGTTGTACTGTAAGGATAGATTTTGCACCCTCTCTTGTCCTGTACGTGTCTGTATCGGACACGTATCAGTAGACAGCCGCAAGTGTTCGACGAAATGCCACAGTGGACATTTTGATCGAGTTTTTAAATTATTTCAGAATAGAAAATTTGGTTTGCATGTGGCTTATGTGTTTGTGCACGATTGAGCGTGTCTTGTGTCGTATTAGTGTCGTGTCGCACTCGTGCACACGCCCACGCGCGCGTGTACAGTGATGCCCTGCTACCAGCGTGCTCGTGCTCAGTGCACAGGACACTTGGACGCGTGTGCTTGGACACGCAGGGAGGGACAATGTCTGTCATGACACCCCCGAAGCCTCGTGTCCTATTGTTTTATGTTGAGTGAGGTATTCGACCCACACAGGACATGAACTCACTGAGCCTAGTATTCTGTTGGTGCTTTGGGTTCGTGTGGTTCAGGACACGTTGTGTCCTGATTTTGGACACCATATTGATAGTGTGACACGTGCCTATATGGTATAATAATTACCTACCTAAATTTCACCAATGAATTGTTAATTGAATGTGGATTGGGAAATTCCCTAATCGACTGATACTTCATGTATCAGTATAAGCACTGTTCTTCATTTTCCTATTATTCTTAATGATTTATACTATGTATTTAGCTATGGTTAATTGTTGTACATATTAGATATCATGATTAGGATTCAATTCTCAGTTTTGGTTGATTAACATAATCGAATTTACATGGAATAGTCGAATCATGAATTGGTTTTCCTATTTCCTGATACAATGCAGTATCAGTACATCACTCCCTAGTCGAATGTTCAAATCCCAATTTCAATAATAACTTACATAGTTTACAATGTTATATAGGAGTTTATGTGTTGGGATGTTGGTTTCATGTAGAGAATTGATTGGAAAATGTAACTAAGAACACACACACGTTTTATTAGTTCACACACTCTATTACATGCTAAACTGTCACACACCAGAGCACATTAAAGATACTATGTTTTCCTGTGCATACATGTATTCCTGTCACCTACATTCTACTACATAAACACAATCTTATAAAGACACACACACAAGCAAAATGAGAATTGATGCATGAGTTGATGTTAGCCTATACACTGATTTCCTGAGTTGGAATTGCTACTGATTTTTCCTCATCAACTGTTAAGTTGTTTTAAGACCTGAGCATGAATGTCCATTTCATTTTGACCTGTCAAGACTTGTAGGAACCTGAGCACACAATGAACACATGTACATTGAATTGACATACCACACTGGAAATCGAATTCCTGGGAACACAGGTTCCTTTCATTTAGCTCACTGTCATTTGGTTCCTGAAATCTGAGTTTTCCTATTTAATGTTCACTGATATGTTAAATCCTGAGATACCTACTTAATGTTCTTTGGTTGTTAAATTCCTATTGACACTTGCTACACTACTGTAATGCCTCTCATACACACATACACAGTTCACATATACACCCATGGGTGCACTGTTTTGAGTTGACATGTTGTTCCATCTAATTACCTGGGATTAAATGCCAGTGTATGAACATTAAGACACTGTCATATTGCCTGCAGTACATACACTATTTTCTGAAATTCCCTTCACTGTTGGCCAATGCATTCACTCACACATCTATCCTATTAAGCCTGTCATTTACACACATGTAATGAATATACACACAGCCCCATTAAACACACACATAAATCTCATATGTCCTTTCCCCCTCTCTATGTAGATATAATATATATAGCTATATGTGTATGTATGCCTATAGCTATATGTCAATGTCTAACCTAATGTCAATGTGTAAATAATAGTGTAGGGTGTAATGGGAATTTCAATGTGTAAGGTAAAGCTATATATGATATACATGTTGATATGTGTATATGTGATATGTGGGTGGGTATATAGGTAATATAGCCTATAGCCTAGGGCTCTTAGCCTATGGGTGTGGCTTGAATGCCAGTATAGAGTCTAGTTAGACTTGTATAGTCTAGAATTGATGTGGGCTTGATAGAATAGACTAGTTAGACTAGTATAGACTTGTTTGACTTAGGTTTGACTTAGTTGACCTAGTTTGACTTCTAGGGTTGACCAGAGTTGACCAAGAGTTGACTTTGGTCTAGATTGACCTAGATTCATATAGAATGCATTGAATTGCATCTTATTATCATTTTAGACTTATAGTGACTTGTACTGTTCTATAGGAGATAGACACCACTCCTCGGACAGTAGATAATCTTCAGATCCTCAGGATACAGGCAAGTACATTCTCTGATCATTTCATATCCTGTTAGAATTATTCTCCTACTTTAAATTATTTTACTTGATGCTGTCACGTTGATCACACGGATTAGTACTATATGGATCCTTTCTTGAGATGTTATCCCCTCAGGGAGCATCGGATACTACATGTTCTGTGTGTTTCACTTACATTGTGTATCACTATGCTTCATGGTTCATTGAATCACTTGTGACATGTACTCTCATGATCACAGAGTCTTCCATGAATCACCCATTTATGGGCATTCCTAGAATCCCATTTATGGGACTATCATGTATCGCCCTTAGGGGGCCATTACATGAATCATAACATAACCTGGCTGGATCCTATGCCATTCACATGTCTATATTGTACTCTGACTCACTAGCCACTGTTAGTTCTCTATTTATAGTAGATATTTCTATTACAGCTATCTCCTTTACATTCTGTACTTTTTTTCAGTTTTTTGTATCTTACTTTACTGCATGGTTATATTTTCTAACCTGCTATGATCTGTTGAGATGTATTGTGCTTGCTCCGTCCTGATTAGGCACCGTTCATATGTTTACAGAGGATGAGGATGAGGCTGGTGTTGACACTTTTTATGGGACAGCTCTAGATGACACCTGTGATCCGAATTTCCAGCCGGATCTACTAGCTATAGAGACTGAGGCTCCCTAGTCTAGGTTTTTATTATTTCTGTCATTTGAGATCTGGATTGTATATGTTCTTTCATATTCTGTAGTTGAGACTTTGTATTTCTGGATGTTTGTTGAGTTGTTATCTTAGACACTTAGACTCTTCTGATTATCTGTATTTCATTTTCAGTTCTATATCATATCGTGCTTCTTCTTTCTTAGTTGTGATTGAGTTTACATTCTGCTATGTTACCCCCATTCGGGGAGTATAAACTGCTTAGCATTATACTGTTAGATGCATGAGACCTAGGACAGCGTTCTACCACCGACACTGCGGCGTAGGCTGGACGTACCCACGTCTCGTGCCTTTACTCTAGGGTGCGGATCGTGACACATTTTTAGTGGTGGCCCATGCAGGTCAAGACTAAAAGTGTAGTGGTATTCGAACCAGAGTATCACTACAGCCTGCAGTAGAATATAGGACATTAGTTTTCAAGGTACTCAATCACATTAGGAAAAACTCTATTCTTGCCATCTAAATCCTTACTGTCAATTGATTTCTTTTGAATTTTAACTGTCCGCCTTTGTTATATCGGTTCTTTCTCAGCAATTGATACCCTTGTTTGATCTGTCTTCAGGATGGTGGAGACGCAGTTACAGCATACCATTCATGGGGGTACTGTAGAGGGGACTGCTACCTCTTAGCCAGTTCAGCAGGGTCAGAAGGCTGCAGCTCCTGCCACCTCTGCTCATATTGGGACTTCAGCAGCAGCAGGGGGTATGCCTCCACCAATTCCGAGGCAGGACCCAGTCATCCCAGAGGTGCCTTTCCAGCAGCCGTCGCCTACAGGATACGTAGACGCGGCACAGATGTTCGCCTACTTTCAGCAGTTTATGGAGGCGCAGCAGGCCCGGCAGGCCAGGGGCTTGAAGTTGGCCCTTACGATAGTCGCAGCTCGACCAGCAGTCCAGCAGCCGCGGACACCTGAGATAGAGAAGTTCTAGAAGATGAGCCCCAGAGACTTCCTGGAAACGGAAGGGATTTTATATGCTGACGAGTGGATCGAGCATATAGAGGAGATCTTCCGCCTGGCCCGGATACCGGCAGATCTCCAGATAGAGGCAGCAGCTAGCCGGATGCGAGATCTTGCTCACACCTGGTATCAGTCAGACCCCAGGGTGGGGGTAGCTGGACAGACCTGGGAGGAGTTCAAGGGCTTTTTCAAGAAGAAGTTTTTTTTCCAGATGTAGCGCTCAGAGCCTTGGAGTCGCAGTTTGAGAGCTTAGTTCAGGGGAGCCTATCAGTAGAGGAGTACGCTGGGGAGTTCGGCCGCCTCGGCAGATTCGTAGAGGGCTTGAGCGAGACGACGAAGGCCCAGAGGTTCCGAAAGGGTCTGGTCAAGGAAATCAAGTCCTTGACCAAGGAAAACAGGGATGCCACTTTCGAGAAGATTTTGACAGGAGCTTTATTGGCTGAGGACGATCTCGAGCTGAAGCTCAAGAGGGGGCGAGACCCTGTTGGGGGCAGCAGCAGCGAAGGCCAGACCAAGAGGCCTCACTTTCAATACCAGCAGCCGAGGCAGTTCCAGCCGCAGCCGTTCTAGCAGAGACAGCAGCAGCAGCCAGAGACAGATTATCACTTGTGCTTACTGCAAGAAGCCTGGGCATGTCTTCAATGAGTGCCGAAAGAGGCTAGGCCAGTGCCTAGTGTGTGGTTCAGCAGACCACCAGATGAGGAAGTGTCGTATAGGACGAGCAGCTCTGGGAGTAGTAGTCAGAGCTCCAGCAGGCCAGGAGAGGGGACCAGCCCTGCCGACACAGCAGCAGAGGTTCGTTCAGCACCAGCAGTTGGCCAGATGAGGCCAGCAGGGGCAAGATTTTGCCATGGCGGCCGAGGATACAGAGGTGATAGGAGAGCTGATCGCAGGTTCGGTTCTTCTCGACTCCAGTCCAGCTTTTGCATTATTCGATTCCGGTGCTTCGCATAGTTTCGTATCAGTATCATTTACGATTAGACACGGTATCATAGCTGAATTATTGCCTAGGACTTACAAGATTACGACCGGGGGTGGCATTATCCTCGTGAGTGATGTTTGTAAGGGTCGAAGTGTTATTTTGGGAGGCCGTGAGTTGGAGGTGAGCCTGCTCGTAATGCCATTGCCGAACTACAATATAGTACTCGGTATGGATTGGTTGAGCAGGCACCACGCCAGCATTGATTGCAGAGGGGGTAGAGTTCTCTTCAGAGTGCCGGGGGAGCCAGAGTTCGAGTACTCCAGACGTCAGGCAGAGCAGAGCCGCGGAGTTTTCTGTGGAGTCTCGGTTGAGGAGCAGACGATTCCACACCCCTTGATAGCAGAGTATATGGATGTTTTTCCAGAGGAGTTGCCTGGATTGCCACCAGACAGAGACATTTAGTTCTCGATAGACTTGGTTCCAGGAGCGGATCCACTACAAGAAAAATCCCCTTTTACAACGTTCAATCTACAACACTTCCTAAAAATGTTGTAAAAAATAGGGGTCTTCTACAACCTTTATTGTAAAAACGTTGTAAAATACATGTGCAAACAACGTTTTACATTCAAACGTTAAGGCTTCTACAATGGTCATTCACAAAAATTGTGTATTATTATTTTTAACAACGTTTTATTAACATTATAACATTTATTAATTTTGACAACGGTTATCTATTATTGCCAAAGTTACTAATTTTAACAATGTACTTAAAATATTGTAAAAATGTCATGTTCAACAACGTTTAACAATAGTTGTACATTGTGTATATTGCACAATGTTTGTTTGATGTTGTAAAATTAATTTTATTTTACCACGTTATGTAAACGTTGTATATGTAATATCATTTTGCAATGTTTATGAAACATTATAAAAGGGTTATATTTAACAACTTTTATAAAATATTGTAAAATATGTGTTTTTTACATTATATAGACAACGTTGTAAATATATCTTTAAAATATTTCTAGGATAATATTATTCGAAAAGTTGGTCTTATTAGGTCAATACCTCACTTGGTAGCAGTTCATGGTTAAACGGATCTGTCACATGTTGAACCATCCCTTCCACGGCTTCGAAAGATAGACCTAATATATATACTTCTTGCATCAATTCCTTCCCCCGCTTTTTGCTTGTTATAATATTCTTTCTTGTAAAAATCAGCTCTCCTCCACCTCTAGTTTACTATTTAAAATGCTGCTTTAGCTTAGGGTGTGTCATATATTCAATTAATGAATTATTAAAAATATCTAACAAATATTAGAACTTTTAAAGCGTAATCATCGAGATAAATAAGTTTTTTTTATTTACATGTTTTTACAACTTACTTTGCTTTTACACCCTTGATTGTTAGTCTTTTTTGTTCAATTATCTTTGATAATTGTTTAATATTTTTATATTATTCTTGTTGGTCCCAATCTTGATTTTCTCATGTTGGTTCAAGAATTATGTTTTGGTATTGGCATATGTTAATATGCAAATATCTTACTCCCCATAAAGTGTATACAAGGATTGGAGAATTCAGTTCTATCAGTTTGCTCAATTTACTTTTTGGGTTCCCTTTAAGATCTTATAAGTGCATCAACTAAATAATATTATGAATTTGTTTAGAAATTTGTTTGAAAACAACTCAAAATTTTGAAATGTGGTAGTTACCGTAGCCGGAGCGAGTGCCTCAGGCCCAAAATTTTAGAATATCTAAATGTCATATATTATATTATCAAAAGACAAATCTGTTAGTCAGAATGAAGAAAAAAATTCGTGCAATCGCTGTCAAAATTAAATCTTCTCCCCTTCTGTTGCTGATCTAACATTATGATGCTCCAAATCTTCTTATACCCTTTAGTCGCTGCCAATCCCTTTTTTTTTTCCTTCCGTCGTTGTCAACATCCTCCTCTCTCTCTCTCTCTCTCTCTCTCTCTCGCTGTCCTGGATTTAATTGAACAATAGAACAACTTACAATTTTTTATTTTTATTATTTTCATAAGAATTATTTGAAACATTATTAGTTATTTATTTGTTTAGAACATCAATTTTTTTTTGCTTGGAATATCTTCAATTTTATTAGTATTTCATTATAAAATATATTATTTTGGACATTATATTTGTTAATTATTTTTTCTTAAATTTTGTGTTGATAATACTATTTTATTGTTGTCCATAAAAAAAATTGTATGATCATTAAGCTTTGAGGACACAACATTTAGGGGGCGTTTGGTATGCAGAATACTATATAGTCGGGAATTCTATATTCCCGGGAATCAAATTCCAAGGAATTAAATTTTCTGGAAAATTACATTCCCATGTTTGGATTTGGTGACTATATAAACATTCCCGAAAAAAATAAAAATGATAAAAAAACTAAAAAATGAAAAAAAAAATGAAGAAAAAAAACCAAAAACGAAAAAAACGTCAAAAAAGGAAAGGAAAAAAAAGTAAAGAAAAAAACGATTCAAAACGAAAAAAATCCGACCAAAATATAAAAAAGAAAAAGACAAAAAGGCCAAAAAAAAAGACTAAAATGACAAAAATAAAAAAAACCAAAAATCCAAAAAACAACAAAAAAAATGATAAAAAAAAGACCAAAAAACAACGAATGCGACAAAAATGATAGAAAACAACAAAAACGATAAAAAGACCAAAAAATGACAAAAATAAAAAAAATATAGAAAAATAAAAAAACCACAAAAAGAACAAAAGACGGCAAAAAACGACAAAACTGACAATTTTTTTTTTTACAAATAGGACAAAAAAAACTACTATAAAACGACAAAAAAGACAACAACAAAAACAAAAAAACGACAAAAAAACAACAAAAAAAACGAAAAAAATGTCAAAAAAGTACTAAATAACAACAAAAATGACAAAAGGCAACAAAAAAACGACAAAAAACTAGTAAAAAAACGACAAAAAAAAGATAAAAAGAGACGAAAAAAACGAAAAACAAAAAAAAAGAGACAAAAATGACAAAAACAACAAAACGACAAAAAAAATGACAAAAAATGACTTAAAAAAGACAAAAAAAGACCAAATCGACAAAAAAAATACAAAAAATGACCAAAACAACAAAAGATGTCAAAAAACGAAAAAAGACAAAACAACAAAAATGACAAAAAAGGACAAAAATCGGTAAAAAGAGAAAAGGATAAAAAAAACGACAATAGATAACAAAAAAAGATAACAAATGGCAAAAAAGAGAAAAAAAATAACAAAAAAAGAAACAGAAAACTACTAAAAATGACAAAAAAGCCAAAAACGGCAAAAACCGATAAAATGACAAAATAGTGACAAAAAGAGAAAAAAACGGCAAAAAGTATCAAAAAAAAGGACAAAAAAATGACAAAAAGCGAAAAAATCGATAAAAACTAACAAAAATGACCAAAAAAATGACAAAAACAACAAAAAGGGGCAAAAAAAGGGCAAAAAAAGGGCAAAAAAAGAAAAAATGTTCAAAAATGATCAAAAAGTAGAAAAAGGTTCAAACAATTTTTTTTTTTTTGCCCGGGCAAAAGAAAAATACCCTCATATTCTTAAGGGATAGGATTTCCATGTTTTATGGATAAACTATTTACCCGGGTATTTTTAACTCCCGGGAATAAATTTTTCATAGCCAAACAAACATGGTAATAGATTCCCACCATACATTTTTTCGGGAATAAAAAAAAAATACCACGTACCAAACATGGTATTAGAGTTTGTCTCAGGACTCAAAATTTAAAGTCCGACATTGGTAGCTACCTCTTGTAATTTCAACAAATGATAGCTGCCAATCCAGCATCTTTTCCTCTGATACAATTAAAACCTATTGATGATAGTTGGCTTTGAAGCAACTAAAACATATGAGTACACATACATTATGTTAGTAAAGGCTATCATTGTTCTTCATGTGATATTCTGTATAAACTCCAGCAAGAGCTGAAAGGTAGGAAAAAGATCATACTGTAATTTTGTCAGATATGATCTCTTTTCGTCTAGCAAAATAATAACTTACCTAAAGTATAAAAAAAAGACTCACACTAATCTAGTTTAGGTACATTGCACGTTTAAAAATAATCTATGATATTATTTTATAAAATAGATAAAGATTTAATTTGTATTATAATATTCTAAATATAATTTAAATTTATTTTAATTATGATTTATTATAAATATACTGTTTGAATCTTTGGTATGTGCTTAATTAGATAATACGATGCAGTTAGTTTAAATATAATTTTAATGTTGAACATATTATTATATTTTCATGTTATTTTTAAATTTTTTTCAACAACTACATAAGAAGAAAACATATACAATAGTTATTTTTTGAATTTTTATGTATTAATAAGTGAAATATATATACTATTTGGAAAACACATTTTTAACCATTCTAAGCCGTATTTAATATAGAGAACGATCATGTATGTATTAATTCTAATACGAATCCGAATCCGAACCCGAATCTAGAAACCGAATACAACTAGTCTGTATTCTCTCTCACGTTTTCTTCTTTTTCTATTCTCTGTCTCGATTAGAGGTTACTCATGACTTCATTTCTTTATTTTATTTAGGGTTTATAGTGATTCCAAATTTATGAGAAATTATTTAGAATTTTTGATCATTAAATAAAAGACGCACTAAATATTTTAGTTACTTTGAGATAAATATTTGGTACTCCTTTTTCCGTCACTAATAATAAAATATTTTTATACTAAATAAATTTAATAAAATAATAATAATTTAATAAGTATAAATATTTGTTGGACTTGGTCAGCAGAAATAGAAAGTAGGTATAATTTTTTTTCTGTTGTGCGCCACTGTTTTCTCTCCAAATATTTTTTTTCCCTTCTAAAATATTTCCCCCTTCTAAACTTTTCCTACTCCCAACTAATAACGAACTCCCCCGCCCCCTCTAAAATATTCTCCCACCCCCCTCTAAAATTTCTCCTCTTCCTCCATCGGTTTACTGCCGTTCTCCTCCTCTCCTTCTCGGTGTCAAAGGGCTGCTCTCCTCCTCCTCGGTTATCTAGGTCAGCGGACTTCTCCTTCTTCTCTATTTTTTATTCCCTTCTCTCTTCAAATTATTTTCTTCTCTAATATTTTGTTTTTGTTTTACAGCTGCTTATCAAGTCCTTCGTCCAGGGAGAGGAGATCCTACCCGCTGGCACCGGTTTGTTTGAAAACCTAACCCCTTTTTTTTAATGTATTTTTCACTTTTTTTAAATATTTTTTCTGCGGGTTTGCTTCTATGCTCTATCGTTCTTTTTTTTTTTTTTTGCTTTTTAAATCTATTATAGAATTATTGTTTTTAGGGGTTAATGAGTTCTTTGTTATTGGTTGCAATAGGCCAATACCAACAACTTCTTATCTTAAACACAAACTATGAATATGAGCAAATCAGACTATTTATTAGGATTATTGTTATAGAATGATTGTTTTTAGGGTTAATGGTTTCTTTGTTATAGAATTATTATTTTTAGGGATGACCTGCACAACAGAATTTAGACTATTTATTAGGATGAACACACATCATGATATCGGCTAAATACCAATAAAAGCCAACTATATTTTAAGAAGGTCATATGTTAGCAAATAGATTATACTCAGGAACTATGAGTATCAGGCAAAATAGATTATCACTACATAATTCCTGAACCCAATAAAGATAAAGTTAGAACAACAATGGAAAGAAGTGGGCGTGAGAAACCAATCCAGATTATACTAAGGAACTATGAGTATCAGGCAAAATAACTCTTCTACTTCACTTGCCTGCTTCAAATCTAAGTATTATCTATTGATTCCCATTCAGTCCATCAATCAAAGCATAGAACCACGCCAAAGCATCTCTAAGTTATCTGATGTTAAATTGAAATCACTGAGGTTTAAGACTATAGGTCCTTTAATCTAAAAAAATACACGTTATGTACCTCTCTACGACATGTGAAGAATGCAGAACAAGCAGACAAATTCAGTTGAGGAAATAAGAATGACAATTTTAGCAGTTTTATTAGATGCATTTGCATTCCAATTCCCAGTGTATACATTTTTGGTTAAGAAATTATGCTGGCTATCCAAGACTAACAGCACTAAAACATACAGAACGAATACTATTCCTGCTTGAATAGGACGTAGAAAAACATATAACAGTCATGTGATCCCCAAACAAACTTCCAATAAAAGTCATGTGATCCCCAAATTTGTGAAGAACCATGTTGTAAGCATTTTTTGACTCATATAAGAAAATTTGAAACGCGAATCAGTACCAGCCTCTATTACAGAGAAGTAAATTACAGGAAAAGAAAAAGGAAAAACTTAAAGTGCCCAGTCCTACTTTACCAACCAGGTATGCCTAAAATTGTAGGTAATTTGGCAACAATGTCGATATTGATTGCTTGAGGGAAGAGCAATATTTTGATATTAATTGCCCCAAGAAGTTAAATAGGCAGAAGGGGATTCACACTGCAATATGGAACAAACATGATAAAATGAACATTTGTAAACCACGACGAATCAACCCTCTTAAGTAAATTTTAAATTTCTGTATGTGGTATATCTTTGTACTACATAGTCCAATTACAAATGTTTAGGTTTTATCTTCTGGAAGGCCTGAAGACCAAAGACTTGGACAGTTGGACCAAAGCCAGAGCTGCATGTGAAAGAAAAGATGGCGTACGGAAAGTATTTACTATATGTTAAAGAAAAAATGTTTAGGTTTTATCTTATGATTCACTGTCAAAATTTTTCTACAAAACACAAGTTCAGGAAAAAAACTGGCTTGGTCTAAACCCATTTTCACAGAAATTACCCCAGCAAGCTTAGAATTCACTGTCAAAATTTACCACTGCAAGCTTATAATTCTCATTTCACAGAAAAACCTAATTTGGTTCTAGACTCCTAGGTGATACACTCAGTGGTGCATGACATGCTTATATTATTCTGTCCTTTTTAATGTGTGCATCCTTTTGATTATATATTTTTATGAATGTAACACTCCCAGCTCTAGAACCCTCTGTTGGGGTTAATTTAACCCTATCCTAATTCCTTTCTCATTGTAGGAAAATATTCGACGATGTGTCTGCATTATATATGACCCTGCAAGGTCCAATCAAGGTGTTTTGGCTCTCAAGGCATTGAAGCTCTCTAATACATTTATGGATCTTTACCGCAAAAATAATTTTACTGGAGAGAAGTATGAGCTTATCTTCTACCTATTTGTTATGTAGGATCAGTGCCTATAATGTTCTCATGCTTCTGGCTTTTGTTCAGGTTAAGGGAAAAGAAACTATCTTGGGTTGATATTTTTGAGGAAATCCCTGTAAGTTCTTTACTGTCTCCTCAAACTGCAACTTGAGTTAATTTACTTGTAAATTGCACTTTAAAGTTTGAAAGTAGGAGATGCAACTGTGTATTGATTAATTTATGATAACTACCAGATCATATCTTGTAGCTATTTATTCTTGTTCATGCTCTTCCATGTTCTCCAAATATACAGATAAAAGTTTCTAATTTTGCACTAAACAGTGCATTCATGAAAGAACTGCAGCCAGAGTCCCCTGTTGCACAGGTGTTGTATTTTCAGTCAACTTCCACCAGATTTGTCATGTCAATTTTAACTGATAATATTTATTTTTTCTTTATCTTATATGTGTTTATGTTTCCTTGCAGTGTGATTATGATCGCCTAAAATTATCAACAACTCCGTTTATGGAGAGGAATGTGGAGTTCCTAATTGAATGCATGGAAGATCTGTCTTCTGAACAGAATAAGGTTGTTTTTCAAATATGTTCTTTTGACATTTTCGACATTGATCTCGATCTCACTCTGTTAACATTCCTGTTTCCAGTTCCAATATTATTATCGAAACCTTTCAAGACAACAATCACAACAGCAAGCCTGGCTACAAAAATGAAGGTAACTATGCAATTATTATTTAGTGGACAAGCTCTCTATTCTCTACGCCTAGTAAAGAATTGGTTTCTAGTTTTAATTTTTAGTTATTGTATCTAAGTTTTGTTGATAGAATTCTAATGTCTTATCTTATGTGCTATCTCTGTGGGAGGGTTGTCCTGCTGTTGTACTGCAATAATTCTCTTTCTTCTGAGATCTCTGTTGTTTTGACGTTTCCGTACGCCATCTTTTCTTTCCCTCAAACTTAAATGTTTATGTGATGTACTGTTTCGATCATTTTGTTGGAATGTTGTTTTCTTTCCTCTGTTGTTGTGGCATTTCTTTTTCACCATAGTTTTTTGAAATGTCATTCTTTTTTGCTCTTCGCCTTGTGTCTTTTTTTAAGGCAATTCTAAATTGCTGTTGCAGACAGATAGGACAACGACACCTATTTTGGTATGTCCTAGTGTATTTTGGAGTGTGTATTGTGTGTCTATTGTGTGCCTGATACACGTCCGACACGGCACGACCAAGATATTTGTAGTGTCCGTGCTTCCTGGGTAAATTGTATCAGCCTGCTTCTTGTTTATACTTTCTAGACAGGGGCAGTTTGGAGGGTTCTTCTTGCTTGCCTAAGCTTAAACTGTACAACTCGAAAAAGTAAGGCTACCTACCTGCCTACTGGCCTTTTATGTTTTATTGCAATGCCTTATCTTGCTCGTAGAGTACTTCTGTCTAGGAATTGGCATTAATATAGAGGGTTGACAACTTCCTCTTGCTCCATAGCCAATCGTATTATGGGAGAAAGCTTCAATGATACGCTGATGTGAGCTACCGCTTCTGCTTAGAATTAACTCGATAACAGCCCTATCATGACATTAAAGTTGTCACATCGAAGGGTAATTTTATGCCATTACTATTATAGAGATTTGCATAGGCCTTCAGTACCCAACTCAAAAGTGGGATATTCTTGAGTCCATAAATTCTCGTTTGAGGGTGGATAATGTTGATATACTTATGATTTGTGTATGAAGTAATTTTCATACTTAATGCTTTGGTCAAAATTGGATTCAGATTGGTCTAGCTGTCCTTTTGTTTCTTTGATTTCTTTTTTGCTTTCTTGTAGCATTTGCTGGTATATAATTGAGTTATTCTTATTGTAGGGCTGATAACATGGCAAGGAAAGCTGCTGGGGAAGAACCATTGCCTGAGGAAGATCCAACAATTCCCATTTTCAAGCCTCTACCTGAGCCATCACGCTTGGATACCTATCTCATAACAAATCAAATATCTAATTACTGCAACCAAGTCAATGGGTTTGTTTTCCATATCTTCTTTCACCATATATTTTATTATTTCATGTTACTTTATTCTTTCTATTACACGTAAATGTTATACATTAATCCCATTTTGAATATTTTGATATTTTTTTTCGATGTTTTTATTCTTCCTACTCGACTGACATATTGGCACTATAGTTTTTTTACTACCTCTCGAAGTTAATATTCTCCTAGTTTCTTGCATATCAAGGATATCTATTCGCTAGTTTGTGGTCTAAAATACCAATACCCTGATTCATTGCTTTTCTTTGTTCTTTTTGCATATACAATGTCAAAAAAATACAATTTTTTTTCTTCTATAAACGAGAAACATAGTAGGTGAAGTGGACATGTTATAAGGGCGTGTTTGGTTGCAAAAAGTGATTTCATAAAGTCCAGTTTTTTTTTTTCTGAAATTGATTTATTTGGTTTCAATAATTATCTCCTTGAAAGTGTTAATTCCGTCACTTTACCAGTAGGTAGAGTGAAACTGGAATCTCTTAAAGTGTAAGATTGTGCACATGTCAATAATTGAAAAGTAATATTTAAAAATAATAAGTATTCCCACTTTTATCCCACATCAAGCTTGCAAAAGAGGATGTGAGATCCTAGTTTTTGAGGGGATGAGTTACTTTATGTCACATCTAAAAGCGAATTTCTTGCTTGTAACCAAACAACAAAAGTGCAACAAAAAAGTGGACCTTTTACCACTTTCACTTCACTTGCTTGCAACTGAACACACCCTAAAGCATCATTTTAAGGATCATTCTCATTTACTAATTTTATTTTAGAGAAACTTTTTTGTTTGCGAACAATACCTCTTGAGAATCAGATTTTCTTTTACTTTCTTTTTGTATATTTTTGGTTTGTTGTGCATACAACTGCTGCATTTTGTTAATATAACAAAGTTGACACATAAATTTATGCAAATAGTAGTTGAAGGGGTGCAAATCTAGAAGTGGAAAGCCTTGAACTAATGGACCATTTTTTCTTTGGCGAATCGAATTCAGTTTTATAAATTGTGCATGGAATTTTTTTATTCTGACCTATTGTAAAAGTATGAAAGTTTGCCTCTTTCTGTTCTTGATATATCTGGATTAAATGATCACTTGTTTATGTTGTGCTTGTTGCATTGAAGAATGTTGATTACTCTTTTGGGGGATAGAATCGTAGTTGAAAGAACACTTGGATCAGGGTTGATAAAAATAACAAAGCATACAAATATATTTTGGCAACGATTGGTCTTAGAAGGCGACGTGTAGGTTGAGGAATTTTTTTTGTTCTCTTTTGAATACGGTTAAGAACCAAATTCATGAAACTGCAACATCTTAATTGGAACTTCATCTGTTACCCTTGGTTGAGAGAGAATTTGAGAGGGATTAGGGCCTGTGGATATGGGTAACAGTCAATTTTGATTCCTAATGTGTGGGCGTGTGTTAAACCAGGGTAAGAAAACTTGCATGTTAGCATCACAAATCCTGGTTTGTAGTCCATAATCCGGAGTTTAACCTATTGCCAATGCTGTTGGACGATGGGAGCCTGTTGGTACTTATCTACTTATCTATGTCCTTGTTTCCCCTTCAATAACAAATATAGTTTGTTTTCATCTTAGGGCTTGCACGGGAATTGAAATACCATATAGAATTGCAACCACAATTTCGTGGAACTGAGATCATGACATTCAATTCCATTTCGTAGTTTGTTTCCCCTAGTGTTTATTGGTAGGTAAGCAGATAACCATGGCACTATGCCATATGCACATGATATACATTAACTGATTCTCTCTTAGTAATATGTCCAATTGTCTACTTCTTAATAGAAAGAAGGGATCTATATGACCATTACTGATTCTCCCTTGGTAATATCTCCCTATGATAAACCAATGGATTGTAACCTTTTGCTTATCAAATATTGTGGTATTAGTTATCACCCAATAGACTTCATTTTTTTGCGATACCTGAATTATAATACCCAGAGGTCAAATATGTTTGTCTCCCTTTAAGATGGGATCTATATGACCACTTATGCCACTTGGTAAGAATTATGAGTGCCTATCAACAATGTAGTCATTTATAGGTTAAAAAGTTCAGGACGTTATGTGGGAAAGAACCCCACAATCCAAAAGCTGGCCCAATTAAGGGTGACATCTCAGGGCACTGAAATAAAACTCCCTATGAAAGGAGGAATGATAGGATGATTTATTATGAGAGTTTTGCTTCATCAACAATAATGTTCCTAGCCACCAGCGTTGGTGCGGTTTAACTAACTTACCGTGAAAAACATGTCAGCTAGGATAAGTTTTTTGATAGTAGAATTTCGGATATGATGCTGATACGACAACTTATTGTACTTGTTTTGATTGGCCCCTAATGCATGTGTGCCAGCCACACAAAACACACCTTACAAATGTGTCTCCATGGATCTTGAACCCTTATTCTTGCATTATTAACTCTGAATAATGCTCTCAAGATTAGGCATTGGAAACTTTGTACTTGTACCAGATGTCATTGCTCTTTATATCTCCATTCATTTACTGTTTGAGTTAGTTTACTTTGTCGACATTTTTTTGTATTAGTGAAAAGTTCCTGCAACTTATGCCTATAGGTTCGGAGGGCGATTTTGGCAGTTGCACTACTACTAGCTGGAAGTTGGTGTCAATGAGGAACTCAACAAAAAAACAAAGAGGGATTGGTAGATGGGGATTAAAAGTGATTTCAAAATTTTCTGAGAAAGTGACAACACAATAAATTCAACAACAGCAGCAGTAGCAACAACAACGGTAGCAATACTAACAACGGTAGTAAGAGCAACAACAATAGCAACAACAACAACGACGACATGAGCGAAAATTAGAATAATGTATTTGTATTTGTGTATTTGTATTAGTATTATAATTGGATTCAATATATTTTTATTTGTAAATTATATTTTTTTAAAATGGAAACATAATCAACAATGTTTCAACACTGTTGTAAAATAATATTTTAACAACATTTCTAAACATTGTAAAATTTATTTACAATATTTTTAAATTATTGTTTATATTATAATTACAACATACAAATATTTATTACAATGTTTGGAAAACATGATTGAATAAAATATACAACATTTTGTAGAAGTTGTATAAACTCTTTTTATCAACAACGTGCCAAAATTGTTGTAAGATAATATTTTAACAACATTTCTAAATATTGTAAAATTTATTTACAATACTTTTAAATTATTGTTGATATTATAATTACAACATACAAATATTTATTACAATGTTAGGCAAACATGATTGAATAAAATATACAACATTTTGTAAAAGTTGTATAAACTTTTTTACAATATTTGTACAATGTCGTATAAAATATATGTAAAATATTTACTGAACGTGGTAGATATTGTTTTTACCACAGTTGCATAATGTTGTTGAAATTATATTTACAACATGTGCAATTTGTTTTAAAAGTATTGTTTACAATATTTAAAAAATGTCGTAGAAAAGTTTTGGTCAAATTTTAGAAATTTCAACAATGTTTATAAACTGTTATGAGAAGAACATCTACAATATTTTTACAATGTTCAAATGAACATTGTGGAAGATATCCCCCCTTTTACAACCCTGGATATAACGACCTTCTATTGAACGTCGTAAAAGTCCTTTTACAACGTTGTAAAAAGGGTTTTTTCTTGTAGTGGGAACCCATCTCTCAGTACGTTTATCGAGTGAACAACAGTGAGTTAGTGGAGCTGAAGAAGCAAGTGGATGAGTTGCAGGACAAAGGCTTCATCCATTCGAGTTCGTCGCCATGGGGTGCACCAGTATTGTTTGTGCCGAAGAAGGATGGGTCAGTACGGATGTGTATTGGCTACAGAGCACTCAACAACCTCACGATCAAGAACAAGTACCCACTGTCGCGGATCGATGATCTTTTTGACCAGTTGAGCGGAGCTCGGGTATTTTCCAAGATTAATCTGAGGTCAGGCTATCACCAGGTGAAGGTAAAGGGGAGGGGGGGACATTCTGAAGACAGCATTCGGGATGAGGTACGGGCAGTTTGAGTTATTGGTTATGCCATTTTGGTTGACTAACGCCCCGACGGTGTTCATGAACTTGATGAACAAGGTATTCCACCAGTAACTGGATCAATTTATGGTGGTGTTCGTCGACGACATCTTGGTGTATTCAAAGACCGAGGAGGAGCACGAGGAGCATATGAGGATAGTGCTGGAGACTCTCAGGAAGGAGCAGCTTTATAGGAAGCTCTCCAAGTGTGAGTTCTTCTTGGATTGGGTTAACTTTTTGGGGCATGTGGTGACTGGAGATGGGATCTCACTTGACCCCAAGAAGATCGTAGCAGTTGAGGCATGGACAGCGCCGACTACAGTTGCAGAGATCCGTAGTTTCTTGGGATTGGCCAGCTACTACAGGAGATTTGTGCAAGATTTTTCCTGGATTGCAGAGCCTTTGACGAGGCTGACCCGGAAGGACGCAGAGTTTATCTGGTCAGAGGAGTGTCAAGCCACTTTTGATGAGCTGAAGAAGCGGTTGACGACAGCCCCTATTTTGTCATTGCCATCAGGATCAGACAGGTTCACTATATATAGTGACGCCTCAGGGTAGGGTCTGGGTTGCGTTCTGCAGCAGTACGGGAAGGTGATTGCCTATGCTTCCAGACAATTACGGCCCCATGAGAAGAACTTCCCTACCCATGATTTGGAGTTGGCAGCAGTGATTTTTGCTTTGAAGCTCTGGAAGAACTATCTGTTTGGAGAGCGGGTAGAGATTTTTACAGATCATAAGAGCTTGAAGTATGTGTTCACTCAGAAGGAGCTGAACATGAGACATCGCAGGTGGTTAGAGCTGATGAAGGACTTTGATATATCCTTGCAGTATCACCCCGGGAAGGCGAACGTGGTTGTTGACGCTTTGAGCAGATATCCGGTAGCCATGTGCTTGATGACAGACCGTCATCTGTTAGCAGACTTGGAGAGCCTAGGGATTGAGGTGCTAGTACCAGGAGTAGAGATGCATATGTGGGGCCTTCAGATCCAGTCGGACTTGATTGAGAGAATCAAGTCGCTCTGCGGTGTATCCGAGAGCAGGTCAGGACAGGATTGCTGGATGGTGAGTTCATTATAGCAGAGGATGGTGCCTTACGGCACGGTTCCAGGTTATGTGTGCCCAGCGGAGATCTCAGGGAGCAGGTTATGCAGGAGGCCCACAGATCTCAGTACTCTATACATCTTGGTGCCAACAAGATGTATAGGGATCTACGAGAGCATGTCTGGTGGTATGGGATGAACCGGGAGGTAGCTCACTTTGTAGCTAGGTGCTTGGTCTGTCAGAAGGTCAAGGCAGAGAGGCAGAGGCCTGGTGGATTATTGCAGCCATTGCCCATTCCCGAGTGGAAGTGGAAGCATATTACTATAGATTTTATATCTGGATTGCCGCGTACACCAGGAGGAAAAGACGCGATTTGGGTCACCGTTGACAGGTTGACCAAATCGGCCCACTTATTGCCATTCAAGGTGGGTACGTCTACAGAGAGGCTTGCAGAGATATACATGCGGCAGATTGTCAGGATTCATGGAGTTCTGGTCAGCATCGTCTCGGATCGGGATAGTCGCTCTACTTTCTATTTTTGGAGAAGTCTGCAGACTAGTTTGGGCACTCAGCTCAAGTTTAGTACTGCATACCACCCCCAGACGGACGGACAGTCAGAGAGGACTATTCAGACACTCGAGTATATGCTGCGGACGTGCGTCTTGGACTTTGGAGGTTCCTGGGAGGATCATCTACTGTTGGTGGAGTTTGCCTATAACAACAGTTTTCAGGCCAGCATTGAGATGTCACCTTTCGAGGCTCTGTACGGGCATAGGTGTCGTACACCCTTATCTTGGGATGATGTTGGTGAGCGAGCTTTACTGGGACCAGAGATGGTTGTTGACGCAGCCGAGAAGATGAAGCTCATCAGGGACAGACTTCGCGTGGCGCAGGACAGACATCGGCACTGGGCCGATAGCCACCGAAGGCCGCTGGAGTTTGAGGTACAGATTAGAGATAGGATTAGAAGTAGGTTGTTTGTTTTGTTGATTTATCATGTTTGATTATTTAAGTAACATGAGACCTTGTTTGTGTTTAGGTCGGAGACATGGTTTTTCTGCGGATATCTCCGACTCGTGGTACTATACGTTTTGGTGGAGGTGGGAAGCTTAGCCCGCGCTTCATCGGACCTTTCGTAATCAGCGGGAGAGTCGATGACATGGCATATAGGCTAGACTTTCCACCTGTACTAGTGGGTGTCCACAACGTATTCCATGTATCACAGTTGAGACGGTACGTGGCTGACCCTAGCCATGTGCTTGATCATTCAGAGATTAAGGTAGGGCCTACTCTCAGTTATCCAGAGCAGCCAGTGGAGATTCTGGATCGTCGAGAGAAGGTGCTGAGAAACCAGGTGATACCCTTGGTTCGCGTCGCATGGAGGCATCATTCTCCAGGAGAGTCTACCTGGGATCGGGAGGATGGGATGCGCGAGCGATACCCTTATATTTTTGGAGCGTGAGGTATGATTGTCTATCCTTCTCATTCTTAGTTTCGCCTTTCAATTTCGAAGATGAAATTTTTTTAAGGAGGGTAGATTTGTCACTACCACATTTCTAGTTTGAGGGTATTTTTTTCATTTTTGAATTATTTGAATTTAATATATATTATTTGGAATTTAATATGATTATTAAGAATGGTGTGATTTTAAATATTATTTAATTGATTGCCATGTGATTAGATTAGCCCTAACCTAGTTTGGACCTAACCTAGATTAGTCATAGCTAGTCTAGTTAGCCAAAATGAGTATTAGTTAGTATTGGTTAGTGGGGTTAAGTCATGATTAGTTAGGATTGAGTTGCAACTTGACTAGAAGGGAACCCTAGATTCTAGGTCATTCAATAGGCTTGATGGATTGATAGCCTTTAGATGCACCCCAAAAACCCTAACCCTAACTAGGTGGCCGGCCTAGGGATCCCCCCTTGCTATAAAGTCTCTCTTAATTTTTGTTCCTCTTTTCATCCATTCCATAATTTCCTAAGAATAAGGTTTGCTTTATTTGAAATTTCTTCATAGTTTATTCAATAGTAATCATTTTTCATTGAGATTTCTTCCATAGTGTTCTAAATGATGTTTCCCTACTGTTGGTGGAGTCCAATCTCAGGTTTGACACAATTTGGGGACTTTGGCTAGCTAGTGGAGAGCTCCTTTTAAAGGCTTTTGTTTGTGAAGGAGGACACCTAGGTAAATCTCTATTCCTTCCACGAAATTTTAGTTTATATGCATAAACACCAAGCCCCAGGTGTCCTTATACTGTAGGGATAGGTTTTGTACCCTCTCGTGTCCTGTACGTGTCCGTATTGGACACGTATCAGTAGACAGCCGCAAGTGTTCGACGAAATGCCACAGTGGACATTTCAATCGAGTTTTCGAATTGTTTCTGAATAGGAAATTTGGTTTGCATGTGGCTTATGTGTTTGTGCATGACTGAGCGTGTCTTGTGTCGTATTGGTATCGTGTCGTACTCGTGTACACGCCCGCACGCACGTGTACAGTGATGCCCTGCTACCAGCGTGCTCGTGCTCAGTGCATAGGATACTTGGACGCATGTGCTTGGACACGCAGGGAGGGGCAATGTCTGTCATGACACCCCCGAAGCCTCGTGTCCTATTGTTTTGTATCGAGTGAGGTATTCGACCCACACAGGACACGAACTCACTGAGCCTAGTGTTCTGTTGCTGCTTTGGGTTCGTGTGGTTCAGGACACGTTGTGTCCTGATTTTGGACACCATATTGATAGTATGACACGTGCCTATATGGTATAATAATTACCTACCTAAATTTCACCAATGAATTGTTAATTGAATGTGGATTGGGAAATTCCCCAATCGACTGATACTTTATGTATCAGTGTAAGCACTGTTCTTCATTTTTCTATTATTCTTAATGATTTATACTATGTATTTAGCTATGGTTAATTGCTGTACATATTAGATATCATGATTAGGATTCAATTCTCAGTTTTGGTTGATTAACATAATCGAATTTACATGGAATGGTCGAATCATGAATTGGTTTTCCTATTTCCTGATACAATACAATATCAGTACATCACTCCCTAGTCGAATGTTCAAATCCCAATTTCAATAATAACTTACATAGTTTACACATGTTATATAGGAGTCTATGTGTTGGGATGTTGGTTTCATGTGGAGAATTGATTGGGAAATGTAACTGAGAACACACACACGTTTTATTAGTTCACACACTCTATTACATGCTAAACTGTCACACACCAGAGCACATTAGAGACACTATGTTTTTCTGTACATACATGTATTCCTGTCACCTACATTCTACTACAAACACACAATCTTATGAAGACACACACACAAGCAAAATGAGAATTGATGCATGAGTTGATGTTAGCCTATACACTGATTTCCTGAGTTGGAATTGCTACTGATTTTTCCTCATCAACTGTTAAGTTGATTTAAGACCTGAGGATGAATGTCCATCTCATTTTGACCTGTCAAGACTTGTAGGAACCTGAGCACACAATGAACACATGTACATTGAATTGACATACCACTCTGGAAATCGAATTCCTGGGAACACAGGTTCCTTTCATTTAGCTCACTGTCATTTGGTTCCTGAAATCTGAGTTTTCCTAGTTCACTGATATGTTAAATCCTGAGATACCTACTTAATGTTCTTTGGTTGTTAAATTCCTATTGACACTTGCTACACTACTGTAATGCCTCTCATACACACACACACAGTTCACATATACACCCATGAGTGCACTGTTTTGAGTTGACATGTTGTTCCATCTAATTACCTGGGATTAAATGTCAGTGTATGAACATTAAGACACTGTCATATTGCCTACAGTACACACATTGTTTTCTGAAATTCCCTTCACTGTTGGCCAATGCTTTCACTCACACATCTATCCTATTAAGCCTGTCATTTACACACATGTAATGAATATACACACAGCCCCATTAAACACACACACAAATCTCATATGTCCTTTCCCCCTCTCTATGTAGATATAATATATATAGCTATATGTGTATGTATGCCTATAGCTATATGTCAATGTCTAACCTAATGTCAATGTGTAAATGATAGTGTAGGGTGTAATGGGAATTTCAATGTGTAAGGTAAAGCTATATGTGATATACATGTTGATATGTGCATATGTGATATGTGGGTGGGTATATAGGTAATATAGCCTATAGCCTAGGGCTCTTAGCCTGTGGGTGTGGCTTGAATGCCAGTATAGAGTCTAGTTAGACTTGTATAGTCTAGAATTGATGTGGGCTTGATAGAATAGACTAGTTAGACTATTATAGACTTGTTTGACTTAGGTTTGACTTAGTTGACCTAGTTTGACTTCTAGGGTTGACCAGAGTTGACCAAGAGTTGACTTTGGTCTAGATTGACCTAGATTCATATAGAATGTATTGATTTGCATCTTATTATCATTTTAGACTTATAGTGACTTGTACTGTTCTATAGGAGACAGACACCACTCCTCGGACATTAGATATTCTTCAGATACTCAGGATACAGGCGAGTACATTCTCTGATCATTTTATATCCTGTTAGAATTATTCTCCTGCTTTAAATTACTTTACTTGATGCTGTCACGTTGGTCACACAGATTAGTACTATTTGGATCCTTTCTTGAGATTTTATCCCCTCAGGGAGCATCGGATACTACATGTTCTGTGTGTTTCACTTACATTGTGTATCTCTATGCTTCATGGTTCATTGAATCACTTGTGACATGTACTCTCATGATCACAGAGTCTTTCATGAATCACTCATTTATGGGCATTCCTAGAATCCCCATTTATAGGACTATCATGTATCACCCTTCGGGGGCCATTACATGAATCATAATATCCAAGTAGTGTAGCATCAGAATCATTCCGTAGTGTAGCATCAGAATCATCCTATGCCATTCACATGTCTATATTATACTCTGACTCACTAGCCACTATTAGTTCTCTATTTATAGTAGATATTTCCATTACAACTATCTTCTTTACATTCTGTACTTTTTTTTTTCAGTTTCCTGTATCTTACTTTACTGCATGGTTATATTTTCTAACCTGCTATGATCTGTTGAGATGTATTGTGCTCGCTCTGTCCTGATTGGGCACCGTTGATATGTTTATAGAGGACGAGGATGAGGCTGGTGTTGACACTTTTTATGGGACAGCTCTAGATGACACCTGTGATCCGGATTTCCAGCCGGATCCACTAGCTATAGAGACTGAGGCTCCCTAGTCTATGTTTTTATTATTTCTGTCATTTGAGATCTGGATTGTATATGTTCTTTCATATTCTATAGTTGAGACTTTGTATTTCTGGATGTTTGTTGAGTTGTTATCTTAGACACTTAGACTCTTCTGATCATCTGTATTTCATTTTGAGTTCTATATTATATCGTGCTTCTTCTTCCTTAGTTGTGATTGAGTTTACATTCTGCTATGTCACCCCCATTCGGGGAGTATAAACTGCTTAGCATCATACTGTTAGATGCATGAGACCTAGGACAGCGTTCTACCGCCGACACTGCGGCGTAGGCTGGACGTACCCACGTCTCGTGCCCTTACTCTAGGGTGCGGGTCGTGACAAGATGGTCCTGAAGAAGGGCCTAAATTATGAAAGTTTGAAGGCTGCAATTGCTCTCACGATCAGGTAGTAGGAGGACTTGAACAGCCTATTAAAGAATAACTAAGGCTGTCAAGTGAAACTCTTGAAAGTCTCATCCAAACCGAGTATGATGCTTTATTAGATGAATACATCACTCGGGAGACTATTTTCAATGAATCTCTCTAGGAGTACAGTAGCAAAGTTGCCAAAGAAAGAGCTTTATTGAATGAAAATAAACCCCTTCTGGAGATGCATAAAGAAGCCTATGAGACTTCAAACATGAGAATTCATCAGCAAGATGATAGAATTCGTGAAGTTAAGGCGGAGTTGGTTCGCTTGAAGGCAGAAAGAGAGCAGACAATTGCAGCTCGAGACCAGCATTTGATGCAGAGCTCAATTTTGGAGGTAAAAGTGTTTGGTGCTGAAGCTGTCATTAAAACCCTTGATGATGCCAAGGATAAAATGGTAGATACTTTTGCCGAACTCTCCCATCTCTGTACTCCAGAAGCCCGACGATCTATAGCTACTGCTACTGTATTGAATTCTCGTAAGAAGCGTCTAGCAGAGCTGCAAAAACTGCTCGAAGATATATTTGCTCCACCTTAGGCATTTTTGCATTTAATACAGAATTTTGTATTCTTCTGTCTTTTCCATTTTGTAATATTTTCAAGAAATGAATGAAATATTTATTTTATGAACCTATCATTTATTTTGAATTTAAACAATAGGCATGAGATAGAAAACACTTATCAGAGGTAATATAGACATGACAAGTCTTCTAAACTCAAATAAATTATATCTATCCAGAGGTAATGTGGACATGATATATAATGAATCTTGTTTTCGTTTATAGTGTACAATACTATCAGAGATAATATGAACGTGACAGATTGTAATTACTAAAAGAAAATAGATTAATATCTATTCAGAGGCCATATGGACATGATAGATAAGAAAAGAAGTAAACTTAATATTTATTCAGAGGTCATGAGAACATGATAAATAATAAATCTTTTTCTTTCTAAAATCAGCTGGTAAGATAGAAGATCAAAATTCTCTTTTAGGAGAACAAATAATCAGCTTAACCAAATCTTGGTAGCTGGGGAATAAAGAAGAAATTCAGACATAATATTTCTTCAAGAATTTGCCATTAATTGGCATCATGAGCAAATCTCCATTAGGTTTAGACAACCTATAGGCACCATTGGAGAATACTGTCTCGACTACATAATGACCTTCCCATTTTGCTTGAAATTTCCCTTTGCTCTTATGAGTCATCACCATCGGTCTTCGGACAGCTAGAACTAGCTCACCGACTTTGAATACCCTCTCTTTAACTTTACGATTGAAAGCTCGAGATATGCGGGCTTAATATAACTCGATGTGCTGTTGTGTTTGAAGACGCTTCTTATCCAATCCTTCAATTTCTTGGAGCCGTAAGCGATCATTATTCTCTGAGGTTAGCTCATTAGCAATGGCTATTCTAAGAGATGGAATCTGGATTTCCAATGGAAGAACATCCTCACATCTGTAAACCAGTGAGAACGGTGTAAAACCAGTAAGAGTTCGGACTGTCGTTCGGTAATCCCATAAACATTCTCCAAGTTTTGTATTCCAATCATGTTTATTAGAAGAGACAAACTTTTTGAAAAGTTTAATAATTGTCTTGTTGAAAGCTTCGGCCAAACCATTAGCAGCTGGTTTGTAAGCCATAGAAGCCAGATTTTGGATCCGATTCTTGTCACAAAATCTATAAAATGCCTGACTGGCCTTCGGGGAATCCCAAAACGATAAATGACATGGTGTTTGATGAAACTAACCATATTAGATGTTTTTACTTCAACATGGGGATCCGCTTCCGCCCATTTAGAGAAATAATCCGTTATGGCCAGGATAAACCGATGTCCTTTAATAGAAGGAGGATTAATCGGACCAATAATATCCATGTCCCAAGCTTCGAAAGGCTAAGAAACTACTGTAGGATGTAAAAATTCAGAAGGTTGGTGAATAAAATCAGCATAAATCTGACATGCTTTACACCGTCTGGCATAATCCACAACATCTGCTATCATGGAAGGCCAATAATACCCCATTCTTTGAATACGGTCCTGTAATTTTGGACCCGGTTGACGAGCACCGCAGACACCATCATGAGCTTCACGGAGTGTTTGCTTAGCTTCACTCTCAGAGAGACAACGCAACAAAAGTACATCATAAGAACGACGATATAACATATGCAAAAAAGAATCATAGTAGAATCGAAATGATCGTCTTTTGATTGATGCAGCTTCCTTTGGATCTTTAGGTAAAATCGCATGGACTGTATAATCAATAAATGGACTTCTCCAATCCTTTTGCTGAGAATTTGATTATGTAGTATAACTTTGTTCGATATGCAAATTATTCTTGACACAGAATAGATCTCTATCCAACAAAGTAATGGTGTTTTGTCTTCTGATTGGAACAACTAAGTCTGCAGCTAAACTAGCACGAGCATCAGCTTCCAAATTTTGAGAACGTGGTACGAATTCAATGAAGAATCCTTTGAATGAAAGGACCAATTCGATTACCACTTGATGATAGGGAATGATGTTAGGATTTCTGACTTCATATGTCCCTCTGACCTGATTAACAATCAGTTGAGAGTCTCCATAAGCTTCCAGGAACTCAGTGTCCAATTATTTTGCTACTTGAAGACCAATTAGCAGAGCATTATATTCCGCCACATTATTGGAACATCGTTCATTAAGAGAATAAGCACGGTATATGACCATTTTATCATGAGAGACCAAGACAATGCCTACTTCGGAGACAATATTGCCTTTAGGTCCAACCTGCGATGCTCCATCAATGTATAGTTGCCAAATGTCATCTTTCAACGTCATGTTGCAATCTACGACTTCATCTGGAATGTCTTCATATAGCTTAGAGGTTTCAGGTATCGGGTGAGCAGCTAAGAAATCAGCTAATTCTTGACCCTTCACTGACTTTTGAGGTACATAGACCATGCCATAAGGAGTAAGCAACATTGCCCAGGTGGCTAACCTGGAGTTAAGAATGCTCGGCTTTCTCATCAATACCCTAATAGGATTTATTCTGGATATGACATGAATAGTTTGTCCTGACACGTAATGTCGTGTCTTTTGAACAGCAAAAACCAAGGCCAGCCATTCTTTCTCCACAGGAGTATACCTGTGTTCAGCGCCAACCATCATTCGGCTAAGATAATAAATTGCCAGTTCATGACCCTTATCACTTTTCTGTGCAAGAAGAGCACCAAGAGAATTATCTAAGGCTCGAACATATATTAAAAATGGTCTTCCTACTACTGGAGGTACCAGAACAGATGGATTTGTAAGGTATTGCTTAATGTCATTGAAGGCTTTTTGACATGCTTCATCCCAAACAAATGATACACCTTTCTTTAATAGACGAGAGAAAGGTTGACATCTCCCAGAAAGATTGGATATAAATCTCCTGATATAAGCAATACGACCTTGGAAGCCACAGAGTTCTTTCAGATTACGTGGAGGACGTATTTCAAGAATTGCTTTAATTTTATCAGGATTGTAACACCCTATTTTCTGAAATTGGGGATTTTTGAAAATTTATTATTTTTATTATTTATTAGTGGTATTTTAGTCATGGTATGATTTTCTGGTGATTTTAGTTAAGTTAAACCATCTTCTAAGTCATGCTAAGTCATGACTTATGACTTTGTGATTTTGGTTAGTATAACTTAGTGTAAACCCTAGTTTTCTCTAACCTAGAAGTTGCCATGACCATGATAGCTTAGCCATAGGCTTAGAACATCAAATTATGGGTTTTTGACCAAAAGGGTATTTTGGTAATTTTCTAGACTTAATTTGTGATTATGTGATTTTTATATTATTTAATTCTTGGTAGGTCTCATGATTAGTCACTAACCTATCCTACCCTAAACTAGAAGTTAGCCACTAACCTAGAGTCATTAGGGTGATGTTTTGGTCATGGGATAAAGTAAGTTAATATCTAGATATTAACTTTATTGATATTTTGCACAAAACATGCAAAATATCACACCCTTTACCAAAAGTCTTTGACTTAGCCTAGAAGGAAGGGCAAGGACACCCCCCCCATGCCTTGGCCGGCCAAGGAAACCCCCCTTGGCAGCCCACCCTTGATAAATACCCCATGGATTAATTCATGAATAAAATTGCATGAATTTTAATCCACAAAAATTCCATTTTCTACAAACCTTCATAACTTGATCATTTGTGATCCAAATTGACTCTAGTCTTTTGCATTGGAACCCTACAACATCTAGGGAGCTAAGGGAAGCAAGAAATCTAGAATTTGGGAGCTTGGGCATCATCGAAGTGGAGATCACACAACCCTTTTTTTTATTGATTTTCCTTAGAATTTCACCAATAGGTAAATATATCCAAACCTAGTCAAATTCCTGTTTTTCTTTCATAAATGCATTCATATAGGGATAACAATACTGTGGGTAAAGTTTGGTGGGATTTTGATGTGATTTGGTGTCCGTATCGGACACGTATCATGGGTTTAATATAGGTGTTTGGTTGAATGCCTCAAAGGAGAGGACTTCCAGTTTTTACAAAACTTTTTATACAAAAACCTAGTCCTAGGATTCCTAACCCTAACCCTAGTCTTCTGCACACAAACCAATGCAGTGTCCGTGTCCAAATTGGACACGAACCCGACAGGACACACTGTGCACAAGTGCACAGTAATGCCCTGCTACCCGACCTTTAGTGTGCACAGCACAGACCATTAGGACACGTAAAAATTGTCACAGACAAGGGGGCAATGTCTGCGAACATGCCCCCAAAGTCTCGTGTGGTGTCGTGTCGTGTCGAGTGAGAAAACTCACTCGCACGGGACACGCACTGGTCACGCACACACGCACAGACACCAACTTCGAGTGTCTCGTGTCGCACGGACACGACACGATGACACCTCGTAGTGACACGAGAGTGTAGCCCTATATGAGGCGTACACGAGGACACGAGCACGTGGTGTGTCGCGTCCTGTGTCGCGAGCACGAGACGTGCAACCGCGTGCACGACGCGGTCTGAAACACGCGTAACAGTCGTGTTTTCACGACTGATACGGCTTTCGTATCGTGTCCACGAGTGTCGTGGACACGTAGCAGAGTGTCCATCGTGTAGCCCTATAGGTGGGCTACACGTGTGCATGACCACGAGACGTGTCGTGTCTCGTGGTGTGTCTACGAGTGCGTGGAACACGTGCACGACACTGTCCTGTGTACACGTATCAGAAGCTTACCCGATTGAGTGTTTTGCGTGTTTGGACACGCGAAACGGTGTCGTGGTGTCGTGTCAGTGTCCTAGGACACTAGTATATGTGTGGGGTGTCAGTTACCAACCCTAGGTTGCGAGCCTTAGCTCGTTGGGTTGCGTGAAAATCGAATTATCCCATTTCAGTGCAACTGTGCACAGTCACAGTTTTGGGGATTAAATCCCAGTTTTGAAAATCGAATTTCAATTCGATTTTGTGTAGGTTTAATGTATTGGACTAGTGTATTTTAGAGTGTAGATGTGAAGTATACATGTAATTGAGGGTGTGGGTCGATTTTGGGGAGATTTGGTTGTGTGTGTGTGTAGTTGTGCATGTATGTACATATGTATGTATGTATCCTGTGTGTGTGTGTTTGGGTGTGAGTGTGGTTCCAGGTTCTGGAAACCCCCCCCTGTCCTGACCCTATTCCAGTCCCTCTCTCTCACTGTAGCCCTCTCTCTCTTTCACTCTCTCACTCACTCTAAGTCTCTCTCTCCTATCTATTATATATAAGTAATATATGTATATAGATTGATATATATATATATATATATATATATATATATATATATATATATATATATATATATATATATATAAAATATATATATATATATATATATATATATATATATATATATATGTATATATAAGTGATATATATACATTTGTGTTAGGTCTCACTATGTCATACATAGTGTTATATGTATATAGGTGTGAGTGTGGGTTTGTACTATATATGATATTCATATTTGATATATGGGTAGCTAGTGTCTAATTATATATATATAGATATAGTGATATTATATATATATGTATAACTTGTTAAGGTATAGGTTTAGATGAAAACCTATAACCAATAATCTTTGACAATGGCCTATGGCCTAGGATTACTAGCCTATGGCTTGGGGCTAGCCCTAATGACCCAAAACCACATATTGACCCTTGATTACTAAGGGTTGACCAAAGTCAACCTTAGGTCAAAGTTGACCTAGTTCACCTAGAAATGACTAGGAATGACCTAAATTAACTAGTTTGACTAGTATTGACTTAACCTTGACTAGTTTGACTTTAGAGTTGACCAGAGTTGACCAAGAGTTGACTTTTGACCAGATTGACCTAGAATCATGTAGTTTGCATAGTAGACTTCATATTTACTATTTAGAACACATTGTGACTTGTGTTGCTCTGATCAGGAGCCAGACACCTCTCCTCAGACAGCATACTCTCTACAGACATTCATTCAGCAGGCGAGTACATTCTCTGACCGTTTCATACTTGTTCAGGCTTTACTTCTCGCTCTAGATTACTTACTTGTTGCTGTCACATTGGTAACACGGATTGGTACTATATGGATCTTTACATGAGATGTTATCTCCCTCGGGAGCATCGGGTACTTCATGTTATGTGTGTTTCACTATCATCATGTACTCCTATGCTTCCATTATTCATGTACACTCATGTGATCATGTACTCTCATGTTTACTGAGCCTTCATGTATACTATCATGTGCACCCTTTCATGGGCCCCATGTGATATCATGTATAATAACGTAACTTGTATAGATCCTTGTGTATTGATTGGGGAAACGGGGGAGTAGAAGTGGACATGTGAATAATTCCAAAGTAGTCATGTGCAAACTCAGTAGATCATGTATAAATTCTAGCCATTCACATGCCTATCTTGTGCTCTACATCACTAGTCACTTATAGTTCTCTATATACAGTAGATATTTCATTACAGCTATCTCTTTTACAGCGTATATTTCCTTTCAGCAGTTCATGTATCTTACTCTATTGCCTGTATCGTATTTCCTAACCTGATATGCACTGCGTGAGATGTATTGTGCTCGTTCCTGTCCTGATTGGACCTGTTGAAAATATTACAGAGGATGAGGATGAGGCCTGGTGTCTACCTATTTTGGAGCAGGACTAGATGATACTTATGTTGTGGACCCCCAGCAGGATCCACCTGCAGCTGAGGATGTTGTTCCAATAGTCTAGACCAGTTTAGTCTAGACAGTCTTTCTATATTTACTTTTTGTCTCACATTCTGAGTTGTATTTTGAGATGTGGAGATGTATAGACTCTTAGACTTATTGTATTATGAGTTGACATTCTGATGTTATGTTATCCTAGACACTTAGTCTTAATTCATCTATGCTATGGTTCTCCTTGAGTTACTATCTATCTGTTCTTCATTCTTCTACCTTAGATGTGATTGAGACTATATGTTGTGATGTTACCTCCATTCGGAGAGTATGAACTGTACAGGTACCTTATATTGTTAGATGATTTACCTAGGACAGCGTTCTACCGCCGACACTGCGGCGTAGGCTGGACGTACCCACTTCTCGTGCCCTTATTCTAGGGTGCGGGTCGTGACACATTTTTAGTGGTGGCCCATGCAGGTCGAGTTTATGTAGTGGTATTCGAACTAGAGTATCACTACAGCCTGCGATAGGATTTGAGGAATAGGCTTAGAGAGAGTGGATACTCAATCACTGCTAGGATACTTGAGAGATTCCTGGGATGACCCTTGAGAATCTCATTTGAAATTACGATTTAAACTCCTTTTTCCTTGATTGAATTTGATTTTGGAGGATTCACTGTAGAACTTGAATCCTGGTATTAGTTAATGATTTTGAAATTTTTGTAGTTGTTGACTTTAATTTCTTGTGTTAGATTAATATCCTTATTTTAGGGTACTCAATCGCATTAGGAAAACTCTTAACTGGATTCCTGCTATCTAAATTCCTGTTGAAGGTTTGCTTCCTTGAAATAACTGTCCTCCCTTGAATTATCATTTTATATCTCAGTATTGATTCCTTGTTTGATCTGTCTTCAGGATGGGTATGGAGACACGATCTCATCGTCTCGATCAGGGAGATACCACTGAGGGGTCTACCACTCCTCGTCCTGATCAGCAGGGCCCCGAGACTGCAGTTCCTGTTGTGCCAGCCCAGGCTAGGATATCTGCAGCCTTTGGGAGTGCACCTCTCCCTACTCCGAGACTTTCTTCTGTCATCCCGAACGTTCTTCAGCAGCAGTCGTCATCAGGATCAGAGGACGTGGCACAGTTGTTTTCCTTCTTCCAGCAGATAGTGGAAACTCAGCAGCAACAGTTGTTCAAGAAGGGACGGGACGCTTGTGGTGCCAGCAGCAGTAGAGGCCAGGCCAAGAGGCCCCATGTGCAGTTTCAGCAGACACCAGTGGGAGTTCAGCAAGTACAGCATCAGTATCGGGGTCAGGACCCGAAGACAATCAGTTGTCCCTATTGCAAGAAGTCGGGACATGGATGGGGTGAGTGCAGGAAAAGGTTGGGCTGGTGCCTACTATGTGGGGCAGCGGACCACCAGCTGAGGGAGTGTTCCCAGTACACAGGCAGAGTAGCACAGGGAGCAGGCAGCAGTGGAGGTCAGGCCAAGAGGCCTCACATTCAGCAGGCACCTGTTAGAGTTCAGCATCAGCCTCGAGGACAGGATCAGAGGATGCAGAGTTGTGGGTATTGCAAGAAGGTAGGGCATATTTGGGAGTCTTGTAGGAGGAGGCTGAAGGTTTGTCTATTTTGTGGGTCTGGTGCCCACAAGATGATAGATTGTCCAGTTGCACCTCCTTATGAGGGTGCTAGGCCACCTGTAGCTCAGCAGCAGAGGGGACCGTTACAGCCACAGCAGCAGAGATTTATACAGTTTCAGCAGCAGGCTGGCAGAGGTCAGCAGGGGCGTGCTTACGCCATGACAGTTGAGGATGCTCAGGCAGTTGACGATGTGCTTGCAGGTTTTGTTCTTCTAAATTCCATTCCCACCTTGTTTCATTATATCTATCTTAATATCCAATTCCGTCTGCTCCTACCTATTCTTTATTAGTGATCAGTTTTGACCTGGTAGTTCATTTGGTTTTGTCGATTGTTTGTTGTTTCTTTATCTCTTACTTAGGAGTAGGAGTAGGAGTAGGAGTAGCTTTAGCTATTAATATAATTCTTGACTAACTCTTTTGTCAAGAATTTTCCTTTTAAATAAATTAATTTATGTGTTATGCCTTTGACTTAGAGTTGATAGAGTAGCTCTGACCATAAAATGGTGACCCTTTTTGCCCTGTGATTTATTGTTTCCTTATCTTCCTAGACTATGCCCATGACCAGGACTACGTATCTTCTTTCATCATTCCACCCTTACTTATATCTTATGCTACAAATTTATCCTTAGTTTTACAAGCTTATCCTTTTCGAGCTTGGTCATGATATATTTTATTGGGTGCGCACCCACTAACATATTGTCTAATCAGAACCGGCACATGATGGTCTGATCAACCTATTGCGTTTTGGTTCGCTTTTTCATATATTAATCTACGTGGATGGAGACATAATTAAACTTGCCCTAGAATCTTATCCGCAACAGCCTTGACAATTTTCCTTGGAATTATTTCATCACCTATGAACCTCATATTCATATCCAGTTGGATTAAATTTAATTATGACCTGGATCTTCATCATTGGATGCTCGTGCTCATACTCGATTTCATTGATTTCCTACCCTGCCCAAATCTCAATTTATCCTGAAATTGATCAACTTAGATCGTGTCAAGACAAAAATCTATTTGTGATTGTTTGTACCTAAATTTTCAATTTTCTCTTTATGGAATGGTAACTTTAATGATTCTCACTTGTTAATGACCCATTTTCATATAGGATGGTAGACGGCCCTACAGCCTTGATGATTGTTGTTTCCTTACCTTCCCAAATTGGACACCTTAGATTGCTTGTACGTATTGATACCATAGGACAGTATTGATCTAGAATGACTAGTGCACCTAGATGAGACCACATACTGTTCCATTTAACCTGTCCCCCTGGTACCACTATTTCATCTCGATTTTTGGTTCAATTTAGGCCATAAGACCTTTTCCACTCTAAATTTTGATCACCGTAGACACGTTACCGTCACTTTTAAATTTGGAGCATATGACTAGTTGTTTTCTTAAAACTAATTTCACATACATGACCTAGACATGACATACTACACCCATGACCTTAGTGTCCCACTCAGGCATACCATTGTGTGCTTCATTTGCTTAGTACGATTTTCCTGACCCGAGGCTCCATCCTGATTTACCCCATGGAGTTACTTTTGGCTTCGATTTGACTTAAGAACACCTTATGACCTAAAACTGCCAACCAATTTTTGGACATGACCCAGTATAGGTCTACTACCCATATTTTGCTTGTTGACCTTGTATGTTGCCTAGGTAGTGGCTTCGTCCCTGATTGTTGGAGGTTGACCTAGGAGGAGTACGACCATCTAAATTTCGAGGACGAAATTATTTTAAGGTGGGTAGACTTGTAACACCCTATTTTCTGAAATTGGGGATTTTTGAAAATTTATTATTTTTATTATTTATTAGTGGTATTTTAGTCATGGTATGATTTTCTGGTGATTTTAGTTAAGTTAAACCATCTTCTAAGTCATGCTAAGTCATGACTTATGACTTTGTGATTTTGGTTAGTATAACTTAGTGTAAACCCTAGTTTTCTCTAACCTAGAAGTTGCCATGACCATGATAGCTTAGCCATAGGCTTAGAACATCAAATTATGGGTTTTTGACCAAAAGGGTATTTTGGTAATTTTCTAGACTTAATTTGTGATTATGTGATTTTTATATTATTTAATTCTTGGTAGGTCTCATGATTAGTCACTAACCTATCCTACCCTAAACTAGAAGTTAGCCACTAACCTAGAGTCATTAGGGTGATGTTTTGGTCATGGGATAAAGTAAGTTAATATCTAGATATTAACTTTATTGATATTTTGCACAAAATATGCAAAATATCACACCCTTTACCAAAAGTCTTTGACTTAGCCTAGAAGGAAGGGCAAGGACACCCCCCCATGCCTTGGCCGGCCAAGGAAACCCCCCTTGGCAGCCCACCCTTGATAAATACCCCATGGATTAATTCATGAATAAAATTGCATGAATTTTAATCCACAAAAATTCCATTTTCTACAAACCTTCATAACTTGATCATTTGTGATCCAAATTGACTCTAGTCTTTTGCATTGGAACCCTACAACATCTAGGGAGCTAAGGGAAGCAAGAAATCTAGAATTTGGGAGCTTGGGCATCATCGAAGTGGAGATCACACAACCCTTTTTTTTATTGATTTTCCTTGGAATTTCACCAATAGGTAAATATATCCAAACCTAGTCAAATTCCTGTTTTTCTTTCATAAATGCATTCATATAGGGATAACAATACTGTGGGTAAAGTTTGGTGGGATTTTGATGTGATTTGGTGTCCGTATCGGACACGTATCATGGGTTTAATATAGGTGTTTGGTTGAATGCCTCAAAGGAGAGGACTTCCAGTTTTTACAAAACTTTTTATACAAAAACCTAGTCCTAGGATTCCTAACCCTAACCCTAGTCTTCTGCACACAAACCAATGCAGTGTCCGTGTCCAAATTGGACACGAACCCGACAGGACACACTGTGCACAAGTGCACAGTAATGCCCTGCTACCCGACCTTTAGTGTGCACAGCACAGACCATTAGGACACGTAAAAATTGTCACAGACAAGGGGGCAATGTCTGCGAACATGCCCCCAAAGTCTCGTGTGGTGTCGTGTCGTGTCGAGTGAGAAAACTCACTCGCACGGGACACGCACTGGTCACGCACACACGCACAGACACCAACTTCGAGTGTCTCGTGTCGCACGGACACGACACGATGACACCTCGTAGTGACACGAGAGTGTAGCCCTATATGAGGCGTACACGAGGACACGAGCACGTGGTGTGTCGCGTCCTGTGTCGCGAGCACGAGACGTGCAACCGCGTGCACGACGCGGTCTGAAACACGCGTAACAGTCGTGTTTTCACGACTGATACGGCTTTCGTATCGTGTCCACGAGTGTCGTGGACACGTAGCAGAGTGTCCATCGTGTAGCCCTATAGGTGGGCTACACGTGTGCATGACCACGAGACGTGTCGTGTCTCGTGGTGTGTCTACGAGTGCGTGGAACACGTGCACGACACTGTCCTGTGTACACGTATCAGAAGCTTACCCGATTGAGTGTTTTGCGTGTTTGGACACGCGAAACGGTGTCGTGGTGTCGTGTCAGTGTCCTAGGACACTAGTATATGTGTGGGGTGTCAGTTACCAACCCTAGGTTGCGAGCCTTAGCTCGTTGGGTTGCGTGAAAATCGAATTATCCCATTTCAGTGCAACTGTGCACAGTCACAGTTTTGGGGATTAAATCCCAGTTTTGAAAATCGAATTTCAATTCGATTTTGTGTAGGTTTAATGTATTGGACTAGTGTATTTTAGAGTGTAGATGTGAAGTATACATGTAATTGAGGGTGTGGGTCGATTTTGGGGAGATTTGGTTGTGTGTGTGTGTAGTTGTGCATGTATGTACATATGTATGTATGTATCCTGTGTGTGTGTGTTTGGGTGTGAGTGTGGTTCCAGGTTCTGGAAACCCCCCCCCTGTCCTGACCCTATTCTAGTCCCTCTCTCTCACTGTAGCCCTCTCTCTCTTTCACTCTCTCACTCACTCTAAGTCTCTCTCTCCTATCTATCTATATATATATAAGTAATATATGTATATAGATTGATATATATATATATAGATATATATATATATATATATATAGATATATATATATATATATATATATATATATATATATATATGTATATATATAAGTGATATATATACATTTGTGTTAGGTCTCACTATGTCATACATAGTGTTATATGTATATAGGTGTGAGTGTGGGTTTGTACTATATATGATATTCATATTTGATATATGGGTAGCTAGTGTCTAATTATATATATATAGATATAGTGATATTATATATATATGTATAACTTGTTAAGGTATAGGTTTAGATGAAAACCTATAACCAATAATCTTTGACAATGGCCTATGGCCTAGGATTACTAGCCTATGGCTTGGGGCTAGCCCTAATGACCCAAAACCACATATTGACCCTTGATTACTAAGGGTTGACCAAAGTCAACCTTAGGTCAAAGTTGACCTAGTTCACCTAGAAATGACTAGGAATGACCTAAATTAACTAGTTTGACTAGTATTGACTTAACCTTGACTAGTTTGACTTTAGAGTTGACCAGAGTTGACCAAGAGTTGACTTTTGACCAGATTGACCTAGAATCATGTAGTTTGCATAGTAGACTTCATATTTACTATTTAGAACACATTGTGACTTGTGTTGCTCTGATCAGGAGCCAGACACCTCTCCTCAGACAGCATACTCTCTACAGACATTCATTCAGCAGGCGAGTACATTCTCTGACTGTTTCATACTTGTTCAGGCTTTACTTCTCGCTCTAGATTACTTACTTGTTGCTGTCACATTGGTAACACGGATTGGTACTATATGGATCTTTACATGAGATGTTATCCCCCTTGGGAGCATCGGGTACTTCATGTTATGTGTGTTTCACTATCATCATGTACTCCTATGCTTCCATTATTCATGTACACTCATGTGATCATGTACTCTCATGTTTACTGAGCCTTCATGTATACTATCATGTACACCCTTTCATGGGCCCCATGTGATATCATGTATAATAACGTAACTTGTATAGATCCTTGTGTATTGATTGGGGAAACGGGGGAGTAGAAGTGGACATGTGAATAATTCCAAAGTAGTCATGTGCAAACTCAGTAGATCATGTATAAATTCTAGCCATTCACATGCCTATCTTGTGCTCTACATCACTAGTCACTTATAGTTCTCTATATACAGTAGATATTTCATTACAGCTATCTCTTTTACAGCGTATATTTCCTTTCAGCAGTTCATGTATCTTACTCTATTGCCTGTATCGTATTTCCTAACCTGATATGCACTGCGTGAGATGTATTGTGCTCGTTCCTGTCCTGATTGGACCTGTTGAAAATATTACAGAGGATGAGGATGAGGCCTGGTGTCTACCTATTTTGGAGCAGGACTAGATGATACTTATGTTGTGGACCCCCAGCAGGATCCACCTGCAGCTGAGGATGTTGTTCCAGTAGTCTAGACCAGTTTAGTCTAGACAGTCTTTCTATATTTACTTTTTGTCTCACATTCTGAGTTGTATTTTGAGATGTGGAGATGTATAGACTCTTAGACTTATTGTATTATGAGTTGACATTCTGATGTTATGTTATCCTAGACACTTAGTCTTAATTCATCTATGCTATGGTTCTCCTTGAGTTACTATCTATCTGTTCTTCATTCTTCTACCTTAGATGTGATTGAGACTATATATTGTGATGTTACCTCCATTCAGAGAGTATGAACTGTACAGGTACCTTATATTGTTAGATGATTTACCTAGGACAGCGTTCTACCGCCGACACTGCGGCGTAGGCTGGACGTACCCACTTCTCGTGCCCTTATTCTAGGGTGCGGGTCGTGACAAGGATCAATACGGATACCTTGAGAAGTGATAACAAATCCTAAAAATTTGCCACTAGAAACCCCTAAGAAAGACTTAGTGGAATTCATTTTCAGTTGATGTTGACGCATCAACTCAAATACTGTCTTCAAGTCTTGAATGTGATCATCTTTTAGTCGACTTTTGATAGTAATATCATCCACATAACATTCAACTGTTTTTCGCAGATGTTCTTGAAAGATATTGCTCATGGCCCGTTGATACGTAGCACCGACATTTTTCAGACCAAACGGCATAACCGTATAGTAATAAACTCCAAGGGGTGTACGGAAAGCGGTATGCTTTTCATCTTCTGGATGCATCTTAATCTGGTTGTATCCTGAAAATTCGTCCATGAAAGACATGCGTTCAATTGTCTATCATGACATCAGTAATCGGAAGTGGAAATTCGTCTTTTGGACAAGCTGCATTAAGATCTCAAAAATCTATGCAAACTCAGACTTTTCCATTCTTCTTTATGACAGGTACAATATTGGTAATCCAGTCTGGGTGTTGTTCTTCACGAACAAAGCCACATGTGATCAGCTTTTTGACTTTTGCTTCAATTGCATCCATCATTTCTGGTCGAAAATGCTGCTGCTGTTATTTTACAGGCTTGGCACTAGGAAGAATATTGAGTTTATGAGTAGCTAATTTAGGATCTAGACCCGACATATCCTCATAACTCCATGAAAAGATATCAATATATTCTTTAATCAGCTTTATCAACTCTTCTTTTTCATCTTCAGAAAGGTTTTTACTGATAAATATCGGCTTAGACGTAGTTCCGTCTCTAACGTCAATCTGGATAAGTTTATCTTCTGTTGGTGGCTGTCGCTGTTCAAAACGAAGCTCCCATTGAGTGTCTATTTGTTGTGCCCAAGGGTCATTTTCAAATGGCTCAGATTTACCATCAGTTTGAACCATGTTGACTGTAAAGACGCACTCAGATTCAACATACTGGTTTCCTCCAGAATCTGAGGATTGTAAAAAATTGGAAGAAAATTCTTCTTCCATATCTTCTTTATACATGTAGGATGTATCAGATTCAATGAACTGGATTTTTTTAGAATCTGAGGATTGTGAAGAACTGGAAGAAAATTTTTCTTGTATATCTTCATTAAACATATGGGATGGATCGTATCCCAACCCATGACGAGTTTTCTGGTAAAACGGATCGCCACATAATGGTAACCGTCCACCCTTGCCTTGATTGAGACCTAGCATAGTTTTCAGATCATATCCCATATTCTGGATAATCTTAAGAGATTGTTGACTATATTTGTCAATTCTAATTTTTTCTTTATCTTTCTCTATGCGATCATCTGTCTGAGTAACATGGATATTTCTAGCCAAGCCAAACACAATTTGGCACTTGTTTTTCTTATTAGACGGGATCACGAAATAAGATTCTTCGTGACGTCTATATGTTACACAAGCTTATGATGATGAAGCAACAGGTAGAAGATAAGGAGAAGATGTTAGGAACCTTTGAGCATAAGGTCCAACATCAACATGAGGAGGAATTTTTTTTCTTTATGATTAATATATAAGGTTTCCTCTGTATTTATGTTAGCTTTATGTTGATGACTTTGATTATCAGCAGATAAAGTCATTCTTTCAATAAATTTGACAGCCATATACTCTAAAAGGAAATCTTCATTAATATGAGAATGTACAGAATGATCAATATTACATCATTTACAAACTGACTACTATGCTTTGGATTGATCATTAACGGGCCGTCATCCGTCTTCAGCGTAGACTTGCCAAGGTTGATAATCAGTGGTTCTGGATTATTTGTACGAGAAGTACGTCCCTTGACCTTGATTATGAGAGGTTGAACTTGGCTCTTTACTAGAGTTCTCACAGATTCCTCAAACGAAGCTCGAGTTCTTCCTTTAACCTTAATCATCAAAGGTTCGTCATTGACAGGTTGGGGTTGGATTCGACCTTTGACTTTAATCTTCATAGGTTGATCTTCTGGAGGATCTTCTAAGACAGATTGGTCTTCTGCAGGTGACCTATCTTTAGCCATGTCAGATATTTCTTTCACATGCTCCTATTTATAGAGTATTGAATCAGAGAAATAGGCTTCAACATCCTTAAAAGAATTGATATCTGCAAATTCAGTCTTCACAATCCCTTGAGAATCCACATACTTGAAGCATTGGTGGAGAGTTGAAGGCACAATATTATGCTCATGTATCCACGGTCTTCCAAGAAGGATGTTGTAAGATACATCTGAGTTGATAACATAAAAGGTCGCCATAGTTCGAAGATCACCTATTTGAATCTTCAGACGAATCTTCCCCAATGGTTTACTCTTTCCAGAGTTGAAACCAACTATTGTTGTACTAGTGTAAGTCAAGTCACTAGTAGGAATCCTCAAGGGTCGTAGCATACTCTGAAGAATAATGCTAATAGAAGACCCAGGATCAATGTAAATCCTGTCAATTTCAGTAGAGTCAATATACCCTGTGTAACACAGAGACCTGTCGTGTCTATTATGCTTCAACAACATATCTTCTTGTGTGAAGGTGATGTTAGGAATTGATTCCATCACACTATGACATTGGGGACACGAGACCGGTATATTGTCAGGACTTTTGAGTTGAGCTAAGCATGAATCTGCTTGTAGCAAAGCTTCGTTTAAAGTTTTACGACTTTCTTTAGAAAGACGAAACAACTCAAAGATAGAGAGTCTAGCCAGAGCATTAGCTAATTGGGCTAGAATATCGAACTTGTAGGGTTTCATTACCACCCCTTGATTTGAAACAAACTTCAATGGGACGTCAAAGCGTACTGCTTTTTGTTTCCCTTTCTCAACCACAGATGGTTTAGAAGGTCTTGCCTCAGCAAAAATGGGAGATGGTTGAGCTGGTAGTGTTTCAGCAACGTCCTCCGCTTCTTTGGAAGTTTCCTTATAATCTTTGTGATATTCTTTACCAGATCTCGTACCAGCAAAGGTTTCTTCTTCAGACTCAGGAGAATGAAGTACCATATTACAGGTTTTAATCTTCTTTTCCTTAGTCTTCTTCTTACGAGGATTTTTATGAGGGACATCAAATCCCAATCCAACAGTAGATTTTTGACCTTGAATTTATAAAGGGAGTCGCATTCCTTTATCATAGTTCAAGCCTTCCGCCTTTTGAAAGTCATAGCCCATCTTTTTTATAAGATGGACTGATTGTTGACTGTACATGTGGGTGGGTAGCAGACTTTCAATAGATGGTTCAACAGAGGAAGGAGGAACAAAGACCTCTGTAGCCACAGGAGTAGGGGTATTCGGGATAGGAAGAAAAATCCCTACATGAGCTTTTTCATAAGCAGCAAAGACTTGTTGTGCCCTGTATAAGGGGACACTATTCATTGCTAACCATTGCCGATGAGTAAGTTTAAGTTTGGTAGGAGGAGCCAAACTTTGAGGGCATATATTCAAACCCCTCAGCCTATCCTCCAGAGGAATGCCGTCCTAAAGATAATCCAAATCATCATGATCTTGAGTAATAACATGAGAAATTATATTGCAGGTTTTGACTTTTTGACCTTTCTTGGATTTTGAAGTTTTACTTTCATCTTCCATTTCAGGTGCTAAGTCAGGATGTACCCACATGATTTCACCATTTTTCAATGTGAGAGGCAATAGTCCTTCACTTTGCTCTCTAGCAGGTGGGAGATTTACAATCTTCATTGTCGCCTTTTGAATTGGGACGATCCCTACGGGAACTTTCTGTGGAGGAAAACCTCCAAATTGAAGAGAAATCATACTAGTTGTGACTGTATGCTCATCATTGGTTAAAGCGATGTCATTAGCATTTATCAACTCTTGAATTTTCTTCTTTAAGATATAGCAAACCTTGGTAGGATGATTTATGTATCTATGATAGGTATAATACTTGGGATTATCAGTCAGATTTATCTCATTAGGTTTTTTTGGCTCTGGAATCTGGAGTTTGCCACTCTTCACAAGACATTGGAATATCCCTGGGATATCACTGTCATTAAAAGAGTACTCTTCTTTTGGTTTAGAAGACTCCGGATTATTTGGCATCATTTTGGGTTTTGAAAGATTAACCACTAGGGTTTCCTTTCCTTTTCCATTGCGATTGTCGAAATTGTTACCTGAAGAGGCTTTCTTTCCTTTGTCTTCTGAGGCAAAGATCATCCCATATTCACGAGCCAATCTACTATTGGTCTCAGCTGACACTGCTGCTATAATGAATGAGGCCCAATCTGTGAATTGAGAGCCTGTAAAGACAGCAATGGTTGGTCACAGATTCATTTTGCATGTATCAATCAATGCTGAATCTGACATACCAGGAGGCATTTTCAAAGTTGTCTGTCGAAAACGTTCGATAAATGTCCGAGTATCTTCCTTCTCCTTTTGTTTGATCTCTATTAAGGAGGACATATTCATGTCCATGCCTCCTTCATAGAAACGAGAGAGAAATATTGCTTTAAACTCGTCAAAAGACGATATGCAATTGTCGGGTAGACTGCGATACCAGTCATATGCTGAACCCGTCAAACACCCAATGAAAACTCGGGTGAGAAGAGCATCATTCTTTTGCAAATGTATAGTCATAATATCAAATAATTGATATATTGACTAGGAGAAGCTTTTCCATCGAATAATACCATAGATTGTAGCTTGAATTTAGGGGGAAAGGGCACATCATTCTAGTAGGGAGGATAAGGTTACTTAATCCCCAACTTCTGGAGCTGATCTTTGTGCTTCAGAACCTCAAACTGTGCTTTTAACTCCCGAACAGCTTGAATAGCCTCATTAGTTTGGTGAAGCACATTTGATTGGATAGTGGCTGGATATACCGTAACCCCCACCGGAGGTAGTACATCCTCTGGAATGAGAGGATCTGGAGTTGCGGAGTTTTGATTGATAGCAGGCTCTTGACTAAGATTATTCAAAGGTGTATCAACCCCTTGACTATCTTGAGTTTGTGCTGCTACCTGCACAGGTGTTACCACTGCTGGCTGAACAGTTTGCTGAGTCTTTATTATTTGATACATATTTTGCATCATGGCAAGCATGTCCTTCAATGATTGTTCTACTGCTGAGAGACGTTATTCTGTATTAGAAGTTGACGTCACCGGTTCATCTCCGATAACATAGGATTCAACCTCCCTTGAACATACAGAGGGATTGGTGTATAGGTATGAATCAACGCTATCAGTTTCTGACTCCAAAGACTGGATACCCTCAGCTTCTGAATCTGAAGATTGCAACGATCTTTGACTTCTTGACCGAGTATGCTGATATACCCCTTCAAAAGTGTCAAGGAGTCGGTTGAACTGTTGTTGGCTTGGAGTCTGGGACGAATTGCGTCTTGGACGTCATCCTCAATTGATATGAGATGCCATATTGAATGATGCATATGACAACTCATGTTCTTGATCATCAACTTGTTGCTGAGGCACATTGTAGCTTAATCGGTCAAAAACTGACCGTTTAGAAGCCGAACAGCAACATTTGATTACAATCTAGTGACACTCACAATGATGATTTTCTTGGGGGAGTATCACAGAAGATTTTTTATTTTTTACGCTTTTGTACAAGTAACTCGCGTAAATCAGAAGGAGTGGAGGGAGTCGTCTTCTTTATTGTATTTGGACAGAGAAACGTTTAGTCCCTTGCATATAAAGAAGATTAGTGGCTGCATTAGCAGAACCAACTGTATATTTTTACGCGCCTGGAGTTGTGTGCGTAAATCCTGAGATTTTTGTGCACAAAGAACTCCATCAGCATTACGCATAATCTGAAGATTTGGTACCTTGCGTAAAGCAGTGTAAGAAGGTTGTTGGTGAAAAACTGAAGTTTTACCAATAATAGAATTCTTGTTTTTATGCTGCATGCGTGTAGGTAAATTCACTTTAGATGCAAAGGCATCATTGTGAACTTTATCTACCATGTCACCGACAGGAGATTTACCTTTACGCGTAGAGCGCAAAACATGAACATCTGCCACATCACAGACGGGAGATTTACCCTTACGCGTAGAGCGCAAGACTTGAGTGTCTACCATGTCACAGACGGGAGACTGATTTTTACGCACAGAGCGTAAGACTTGGGTGTCTGCCACGTCACAGACAGAAGACTGATTTTTACGCCTGGGGCGCAACACTGAAGTAGAGACTGTCTCGTCACAGACGGGAGCCTCCACAACAGGAGTGGGAAGAATGCCCTTGCCTTCAGAGACATCAGGGAGATCAGAGGATGCTTTGGACTTAGAAATCCAAAATTTTTGCATCTTCTGCAATTTTTGAACATTGGAGCAGCGAGTACTACCCCCAGTTCGGAGCATTTCTTCGTAAGCAGTATGGTCAAATTGAACAACCAGAGTCTTCTTTGTCGATTCGACCGACACATCATCATATTGAGCATTTGCTTTCTCGTCAGAGGAGAAAGTCGTCCCTTGCAGAGTCGCCATTTGTTTCACTTAACAAAAATGCCTAAAATTGGCTTTTGAAAGAAACGAGAAAAAGTATAAAAGTACAAGTTGTTTCTGAAAAGTATTGCTATAGAAGTCTGATCTGAGAGCGATCACTTTGTTCCTTGGACCATACGGTGATGATGAAGAAAACTGCTTGAAGAAGATGAACAATCGGAAGAACTAAGTCACCAAAAAGGTATCGACACAACGGCACTGATGGCACAGTCGAATGCTTTCCTGCTTTGCTTTACCCTGTTCGTGAAAAAAAATTAAAGAAATACTTCTGGGAATATCACTCTGAAAGTATGAGTTTTTTCAGAATCTCCTCTTCTGTATATCTCTCTTGATTATGTCTTCTTGTGTTAAAATAAGTCTATTTATAGACTAGACCCTCTGTACGTAAAAAGCAACACAATTGGGTCTCTACACAAGTAACTGTCACCCATGATTGAAAATCAACCTCTACGCGTGATGACACGTGTCCCCCAACTTCAACGAAATGGAGAGAGCACGTACACACGTTCCTCGATAAGTGTGGCATGAAAGCCACGTATGCAGACCACGTTCTCACAAAGCCAGAAAAGATTGGGCGTAAAAATGACCCAAAATAGACTTCCTGCGTAAAGTAGCAGACTGGACGTAAAATAACCCAAAATAGACTTTCTGCGTAAAATGGCTGAAAGTAGCCTTGAGCATATAATTAGCTCAAATAAACTCTACGTACACAAAAGCCTTGAGCGTAAAAGCTCGAATAGCTTTTATGCATAAAAGAAGCAGTCTCTTGAGCATAAGTAGTCCATCTGCACGCTAAACGACAAGTGTTGGGTTTGGTGTAAAAAATCTTCTCGGCTTCTGTGCAACTTACTGTCAGAAAATCATTCTGTCAGAATAGTATCACGCGCATTAAATACGATGTGGACAGCCTGTCTCCCGCGTAAAGGTTTGAGGATGGCTCTCGCGTAAAGTAGTTCGCGTAGAGTTTACTCTGTTTGATCTCTACGTAAAGTTTGAATCTGACTCCGTTTGACTTGCGTAAAGCTCTCAACTTCTTTGACTTGGTCTATGAAATTTATTTATGCTTCTACAATTTTGTCCCAAAACAATCAAATTCTTCATAATATTTATCCACATTTTTAGTAGCAATAACAACTTAGAAATGCCACAACTTTTAGCTCAGAACTCCGATTAATCTCTCGTTTTTTGAAAAGAATCGTATCAAAGTTAACTTTTCAAATATATATATTACTATGCCAAATTCGTTATACAACCTTCTGTAAAATTGTTTGAGTGTTAGCTGTACGAAAGACAAATGTGTTTCGGTGTTTTCGTAATTTCGGGAGCTTTCGGACACGAAAATGCGATCCGTTTGAAGTTTCGAAAAGCTAACACGAAGGGCTACGACATACATTAATCCTAGAATTTAGTGAAGGCCTAATTGGTACAGGATTTTAAGTAGAAAAGTGACTATACGACATAGGTATTTTGTGTAACCTACGAGCCTATGTAGTATGGATATTAAGTGAATGTAGGTATCATAGGTTGTCGAGTATATATATATATATATATATATATATATATATATATATATATATATATATATATATTTGTCACGCCCCGACCCGGGAAATCGCTCGTCCTCGCTAGATTTTACCCGAATCATCGTCCTCGCTGGAGCGTGATGCCGCACGAGCCTGGAATTGCGCTCGTGCAAGGTAAGATAACGATTCACATAGTGATTATCTGAAATTCGTAACATAAGCAGCGGAAGAAAACAAAGTATAATACAAGAATCTCTTTTATTCATAATGAACTGAAGATTACAAAGGCTCTGAATAGCCCAACATACATGCCAATTGGCTACAACGCTCATGATATCTCTAGCTTACAAAGGATTACATTGTTCCATGCATTATGTCTCTTTATAGCCACCAAGTAGTCTTCGGCCGAACATCTCCATGTCTCAAGTCCAAACGCATATGCGGTAGCTCCTCTTGAACGCCAAGGACTCCATGCCTCGGCACGTCCAAGCCAAGCTCCGCCCGAGCCGATCATAACCTGAGCCTGCACATAAACTAGTAGGAGATTAGTGCTTTCGTCCTCGCTTCGCACTGATCAAGACCCGCTCGCACCCATACCAAACACTAAATTATTTAGTAGAACATGCATCATTATTGGTGATCTTTCTACTTAGCCTTAGGATCAGTTTCAAAGCAATACTTAAACATAGCACATTATCATAAATGTGTCCCATGCCGTGTTCCTGCAGCAGATACAGTTAGCCATAATATGAACATAAACATAGTGTTCGTGCTCATCTCCGTCCCATATTGCCTAGCCTGCACGGGTTAGAACTTAACATAGAATCATATCATTCACGCAACAGCCAACCATAAACTTAGACCATGCATAAGGGTCGTAGGCCCTGTGCCTGCACCCAACTCTCATCTCAGCCCACCGGCCCTAACTATATGAAGGTCACGGTGTTTCGCACCGTAATAGACTTGGCATCTCTTATGTGTAAGCCTACGATCACTTCGATACGGGTTGCTAGCCCAATATCCGAAGGATCCCAAACTCACGGATATCATAGCTTATCACAGCACTGGACGGTCGCAATCCGTCCGAATGATGTGCACCATAAATACCACACATAATTCCCTCCTAGGCCGAACGGTCCCGGCGCCCCGGCGTAACCGTTCGAGGGAAGCCGTACCCTTGCACGGGCCATCCGAGTCCATTGACCATACAATACGTACCATATCATACAATCCATAGCATACCAACCGATCTCGTATTCCATAAACATAGTCTTTTCATAAACATATTCATGTTCCGACGGCATCATGTCCCAACGCATCCGTGTTGATGCACGACGCCCAACGGCTTAGACTTCTCGTGCTTATATTCACGCGTCCCGTTCATAATGTTATTCGCATAGCCTACTTCCGCATTTACTTAGTCATTCTATAGTTTCTGTGCACGAGGGCACGCTTAACGCCATAGTCAATGTTCTACGCCTAGTGTTCAATATTCTCGGAGCCGTGCACCTGATGCACATCTCAATATCGTCTTTCAATGTTCTACCATCATTGACCTACCGCGACTCGTACACTTGATGCACGTCGCTTCAATTGTTCGATTGTTCAATGTTCTATCTTAGTGTTCGACACATACTTGGACCTTTCATCGCCGAGCCACACTCGCTAACTTGATAACATCTTACGCATACCATAACATATTTTATTAGACGTGAAGGAATAAGCAGAGAGAGTCAAGAACCCCACCTTAAGCCGATACGCCTTGCCGTTTTGCCGATTGAAGCGTCTCTCTTCCAAAACTCGATCGCATAGCTAACTCCCGGACTTAGCCATTCCTTTGAGCTACTCGGTTGATTTGGCCTATCGTGCCCATGCCATAATTCGTTGCAAGGCCATGATTTGGTTTTGCGGACACTTTATTGCATAAGGCAAAATGCCGACCTCTTATCGTCCAGCGTAAAAGCATAGCCTGCACACCAGATCAACTAAAATCAGCACTTGCTCAACGGGACTTATCTTTTGCATCAATTCAATTCATAGATTCCAACTGACTCAAAGCTTACCTTTGGCCAACGTAACACTTGCATCGATTCATATCGATACCTCATCGGGTCAACGCAACTCTTCGAGTCAACGACTCATCATAATGCACCGAGCGGAGCGGGGCATTACATAATATACCGCTCAAAATTAGGTTCGTCCTCGAACCGAAACCAACACTTAATCCAAGTGCCTCGCTAGATCGTTTCACGATCTCGTACTACTATCGTTGGAATCATACAACTTAGTTTGGATCATACACATATTTTAGGCGTCCCACCAATATATGTATTTCAGCCAAGCTCAGTTGTAGGATATCGGGACAAACTAACACGTTCAGCTTAAATCCTCAAGCACCCATCGTTCCATTCTCGACTTAGTCATCTCTTAACACATATTCCTAGAGTCCTGCTCGCAAACATCTTCACATATAACTTGATCCAAACCATAACTTTGATCTCATAAGTTTATCGCCGGCCATCTAACGCATGCACTGCATCGAGTCATTGCGCATCCGATCACAACAATTCTTCGCAACGCCTATTCGCCCAACCGTTTCCTATTTCTCACATAACTCAAGTCTTTCATCCAATCATTCATAACATTTGGCCTTAACGACATGGACTAAGTTCACATGTCTCCATCTTCTTTGCCTACCATCCGTACTAAGTCTCGCACACAACTATCC
>JANAVB010016198.1:6539583-6582083 GCA_029216955.1 Iris pallida
TAGAGTCTTCTACAGTCATATTAGCTGGTATGGTGAGGACATATAGTCTGATTTTGGATGTATTTCTCGGGTGTAGGAATTTAAGGTTTTCGTAGCCAAGCTAGTGGCAATGCAAAATTTTTAAAAACCATTATTCTAGAGGTATGTACCTTAGTCGCGGACTCTATGGTTTATCGTAGCCTTGCTTACTAGTATGACAAGAATTCTGAGTATCATGATTTTAGACAGACGCATATGATGTCACGCCCCACTCCCGAATAATCGGGTACGGGCCGATGCATGTCCGGCCTACACTATCGTTGATAGCAGTAGTGAGCCGTCTGGTCATCAATAACAAATAATCTCATCACAGCATCTAATCACGGAATCTATACTAACCATCACAGAATCCACTATATAATTATTACAACTTATACATGAATATTCGGGTACAAAGCCGGTAAAAGATAAATGATACAACAACAATGTACAATCAAATACACTCAATAAATCCCTATACATGAAATTAGATACATCAATATCAAGTGAGCTCCAATGCCATCAATGAATGATAATCTATGATCCATCTCACCTGTAATCAACGATCGAGTCAGGAAAGGAGCAAAGTACAATGTAACTCAATAAAACTAACCATAGAAAATCAATGGGATGGTACATCAAAGTATAACTGAAAGACAGAGAAACAATGTGAATAAAATTTGCATTAGCTACGTGTACATGTGCAATTGGACGTTATCAACATATAGGGACTAATATGTAATCAGGCATATAAAATATGCTATCAGTTACGCAATAATCAGGCATGTCTAATGACAATGCTATCAGTCATGCAATAATCTGGCATGTCTGACGACAATGCTATCAGTCACGCACGAAATGGACTAATGCATACAGAGTATGCTATCAGGCAATGTTTGTCCAATATTAGTCAATCACATGTCTCTAGAACGTCTCCCACCCGACACGAGAAATAATGCAAGCAATCAATCGGGAACAAGTAAAATAAATAACACGATAACAAGTGTGAGAGCAATGCATGCAATGATGGTAATACTGAGTACATGTACTTGCCAATTGATTCCGGGTCTTGTCCAAGTCTTCTAGATCACCTAGAATAGAGAAATAATATTAGAATATTCTATTTGTCTTATCTTCAACTAAAATCCTTAACTCTATTATTAACTCTAGTAACCCATTGCTACTAATATCCAAAATATTAACAGCAACATCTACATGGTCAGCCCCTTAACTAACTAATTAGTATACTTGGGTCAACTATACCAAGCTAATGCTTACTCCTGTAAAACCTGGTTTTGACCAATTAGGTTGGCATCCAGCGAAAACCAACAGAGACACTTGACTTTACCAAGAATAAAACTCAATGTCATTGGCCAATACTCTCTGTCTCAGTCCTAACCTAATGTAACCATAGCAAATCAATATACTAGAATTATCAAGAACTCTAAAGGCTCAGGACTGGCCCAATGCTACCAACCAAACCAATTAAGTAATTACATATTAGCTAAATCCAGTATACTGCTAACGAGCCCATTTCCCCATGAGCCTTTAAGCTAAAATTCCTATAACTGCCCAAACATTCAAATTACAACTCTATAACGGTCACTGCACAGTACATATATTGTTCCTACAAAACAGAGACAAAAATCTTAATACCAAACATAATGTTGTATCCCCATTGATACAGCCACTACATCGTGTCCAAACCTGATACCGACACTACCCATAGTTGTGCTGTGGGTCGGATATGTACAATCCGACACAACCATAGAATTCATCTGAAGCCAGGAGTTTAGAGGAGTATCAGGAATCATACCTGTGCTCGAGATAGGTTTGTTCGTGTCACCAGGAGTCGACACAGCAGCCCCCGTGTGCGATCTTTTACAGAATTCTTGGTTTAGGCAATTCGTCAAACAGGTGGCATGCACGAACCGAAGGAACGATCGTGAGTTATGTTTGAATCAGCTCAACTCCAAAATTGGAGAATACTCTCAAGAACTAACCAGATGTTGATCCTACCAAAACAAATCAAGAAACCATATCTACTCGGAAAATTTGATTGAACGAATGATTCGAATCCAAATCAAAAGGAAACTGATACAAATTGCTTACCAAAACAAATCGATCATCGGCTCGTAGACGACCACGACGAAGCTCGTCGTAAGGCGAATCAACGCCGGTCGACCTTCGCAACTGGATCGAAATATGATTACCGTTGCTCGGCTCCTCTAGGAATCCGCCATGGCCGAGCTCGAGGAAGAAGAAGCGGAGGAGAAAGAAGGAAGCCCAGTGAAGAAAATGGCAGGGCTTCGCCGCAGTGGAGGGTGATGAAGAAGGAGGTGTCTCGGGGTCAATTTATAGGCGATGGTCGAGCGGGCAGGCGGTTGCACGGTCAGGTCGGGAAGCGGTGGAGCGGTTGGACGGATAGGTGGCCGGCGATCAACGGTTAGAAGTTGTTAGGAATCGGTTATGATCGAACGGCTATGGGGAATTGGGCGGTGGAGAACCAACGGTGTAGATGAAGAAGAAGACTTTGGAAGCCTTGGCCTTCGTCCGCCGCACGTGGCGCGTCGCTGCAGCTGCTTCGACATCGACGTCTCTAGCAGAGGGTGGAGGGAATTGAATAAAGAATGAATTGAGATTGAAAATATATAACGGTTGGATTTTATAGGGTTAACGGGCTATCGAGTTCGAGTCAGCGGGTCTGGATCCATGAACCCGTGCCCAAAGACTAATAGGCCGGGCTGGGAATGGAAGCCCATTAATCCTAATAATATTTAATAATAAAAAAAGAAGGGCTGGCTTAAGGCTGATCATTGCAAATGGGTCGGCTTGACCCATTGGGTTGGGTTGAATGGTTGAATTATGAGAGGAGGGTTGGCCTGAATAATTAATAAATGATTAGTAAAAATCCTTAATGGTTTAACCAATAAATTAAATAGAAACTTTTTAGAGAAATATAATTAACAAATCTTAATAAATGGGAATATTCTTAATAAAGGATTTAAAATAATTAGTAAATCATTATTAATAAAAAAATAAAATCTTAAGTAAATTACAGGAGAAAACTCAATATAGAAAAGTGGAGTTACAAATCTTCCCCCTTGAAAAATTTCGTCCTCGAAATTTCAAATGGCACGATTAGGCACGATTAAGAGCAATCAAAAATAAATTGGCACGATTCAAGCGATACAAAGTGATAGTTGTTTTCCATAAAGAAATTCTCTTTATTTGTTGTGTTTCTGGGAAAATTACAACTGTAGGAATCCGATCTAGAAGACGATCACTTTATCCCTTGGACTATGCGAAAAAGAAAAGCTCTCAAAATTTTGACAGTAGATATCAATGTATTTGTACAATGAATGAAAAAAAGCACTCTATTTATAGAGTCAAAACAGTAACTGAAAAGATAACTACCTCACCACTGGTGCATTTGAAAAGTCACGCAGACTCTAAATACACGCAGGGTTAGTGAGTAGTTACTGGACGTGGCCCGTAACTGTTGGACACATGGCATCAGTGCATGGGTCGTGTGCAAGTTACTGGGCACGCGAGAGAGAGATCGGTGGCATGGCTGCCACGTACTCCAGTTGAAATGAAATCCACGCTGTCTTGCTGAAGGCAAAAATCTACGCAGATTCGTTGACGCAGACTCGTTGAAGGCGAAATCCACGCAAGCTTTGAAGAAGAATACTTCAGAATTCATGCAGGCTTTGAGGAGAATAACTCAAAAATCCACGCAAACTTGAGGAAGGAGAAGGTTCAGAATCCACGTAAACCGCCAGCTGTCTTGATTTGGCACGCTTCGTCTGACACAAAATCTCTGACATTGATTATATTGTCAGCCGCATTAAATGAAGATAAGACCCAAAGTCACGCCAACTTGGTGAAGAGTGAGTCTTGCTAAGGAAGATTTCGAAAATCACGCAAAAGACGGCGATGATCTCTCGAGTTCTGTGCATACGTGGCATACGAGGAGACGTTTCTCAACTGTTGTGTTGTCAGTCATTATGATTCTGACGTTTGGCTGAGCTATCTCTGCGTGACTTTTAAAGGAGATGGCCAGGCAGAACTTAGCGTATCTTTTGTGCTGCTTTTCGGATCACTCTGCGTGACTTGTTCTGATTAACTCAGCGTGACTTCATTTTTGAGGCCTACAAAACCTCCTTCAAAGTTTTCGAAAAATGATAAAATATTTTTGAAATACTTTGAAAATAGAGATGATAAAATGAGATCAGTCACGCTGAGATGACTCCAAAATTTTTCGGAAGTCGAAAAGACTTCGAAGTTCTTTGAAAATATCCAAATAAACTTATTAAATGTCATAATGACTTTTCGTTCTCCGAGACTGATTGCATCCAATTTATGGTGGAATATGAACTGTCGACGAGATCTGTTATATAAACAGGAAGAGATTCTCAGCTTTGACATTCATCTCTCGAAAATATGACCCCGAAGGAAGCAGCCGAAGAGGAAGCACGCAAGTTGGGCTTTTGTTCCCATGGTGACCCCACTTTTGGGGGCAAAGAACCCGAACATGTCGTCATCGAGCTCAAGGACGACTCCACGCAGTTAGCCAAGAATCTCTTGAGCTACTTTGGATTGGATGGCTCATCTTCTTCTGATGGGCGGAGCCTTATGGAGAAGCGTGAAATGCTCGAGACTCTGTTGTATCGCCTGGGAGTTAAGAGCGTAGAGGAGTTAGGCATCAAACTTAGCCGCTCTGGAAAATAGAGCGTAACTTTTTACACTTTTGTTGCACTTTTTGTCTTTTTGTAAGGCCATCAGTGCCTGTTTAAAGAATGAAGTACAACTTTTGTGTTTGATTTGCGTGCCTTTTAATGAAGAATATTAGTTAGCACACTTTGACTATTTCCAATGTTGCACGGTCTCCCGAAGTACACGTGACACTCATTCCACAATTTACGAGCGCTATTTATGCGGATCTTTTCCAAGAATAGACCTGCACTTGACCCTTTAAATAGATGGATGAACTCCACGCAAACTCATATTCTCATCCTTCTTCCTCTCTTCTGAGAATGAATTTTCTGTGAGAAGAAAATAGGAAAGCCATGTTGTCTGATGTCAAATCTTTGTGCACGCTACCAGACATGGATCTGTCAATCCTTAGCAGCAAACTCAGCGGTAAGTTCAATATACACGCATCGAATTTTTTGTTTGCTAAAGACAAATTCATCTTCCTGAAATAAACAGAATGCATCTGTCTTTGCTTGGCCAGTTTCTGTTGGCTGATTTTCTTTACTGTTTCTTGCAGAATTTTGGCTGAAAACCTTCTTCAGAACTGGCATTGGTGATGTGGATGCTGTGGACAATGTTCTTCTGACACCCACATCAGGGAGCTCATACGCTTTTGACGCGTAAATCAGATAACTCAGAACTCTTCGTGAGATAGAAGGGTCTTCCTTAGATGGTAGGAAGAGCCTTTATACACGAGAGTTGGATGGTGGAGTTAACTCTACTACCAAGAAATTGGGTAGTAGAGTTCTTTTCAAGGCAGAACCAGGAATTGTATCCCAAGGTTTGGATACATTCCTGTCTTCCTTGAGAGGTTACCCCCATCTACCAGTTGTATTGGCAGCAACACGTTTTCGTGTTGCCCTACTCTGTGGTTCTCCTCTCGTCTGAGAGATAAGACCAGAGTTTGATTCCTGCTGGACACCCAGGAATTGCCACAAACAACGAGATTGCCAGAGAAGATCCAAGAAGAAATAGATCTCAGTTGTACATAGAATGAAAATCCAAGATTTGTAATAGATTTCAATTATGATTTGTAGGAAAGTCTAAGAAAATGTAATAGACTTTTTGTGGTAAAATGGGAATGGAAATGACACTTCTTCTATGCTCAATGATTTGTATTTGTGGATGAATTGTGGACATGATAGATAATAAAATCATCTTTTCTGTTTTTAGAGTATATGATATTATCAGAGGTATTATGGACATGATAATATATAGGAACTCGAAAGAAAATAGATTGATTTCTATGCAGAGGTCAAAACATGACAAATGAGTAAGCAGATTCGGAATTGATTCAGAGGTTATGAAAACATAATAAATAACGAATCCCCACTTAATGAACTGATAGAAGATTATGAACGGATGAACCGTTAGGAAACGATGAACAGATGAACTGTCGAGTGAATGTAATAAATGAACGGACGAACCGTCAAGTATTAATGAACATGTGAAACGTCGGATGAATGTGAGAAATGAATGGATGAACTGAATATCGGGAAAGAATACGTCCCTTCGATCCTTGTAACCATATGCCTATAAATAGAGCATATATTTGAGTAGAAGGATCGCATTTTATCCACAATGTCTTCTGAAGAGAACATAAAGAAGGCTGAAGTTGTCCCCGAAGCTACTGAAGGTGTTAAAGAACATCCACCTCCGCAGAAGAAGGAAATGGGCGAAAGCTCGTCTACTCCCAGGCCGCCAAAAGATATCCTGGACTTCCTGATCGAACCAGGAGAAACCGAAGAAGAAGAAGCAATGAGGTTGGCTGCCTGTCAATTCTTGGTGCGGTCAGGAAAAGATGTACTCAATTCTTTTGCTGATTATGTATGTGGTCCTTGTCCCAAATATGAAAGGGATTACAGTGATCTTCCATGATGATGTACTCTTTTTCTTGAGGAATTTGTCTCAAATAAACTCCGTTTAAGGAAACTTTGTTTACGATATATCCTTCCCACTTTGTATTTTTGCCTTTATTCATTTATCTTTTGACTCAGAAATCAGAAAGACTAAATATCATTTTCATAAATATGATATTGAGATAGAAAATTCAGAGGTAATGTGGACATGATTTTCTGGATATCAAATTTGTTGAGAAAATGATACAAAGTAGAATACCTATCTCCACTGGAGAAAATAGATATCAGAATGATTCTTCGGAAAGAACAATGAAACAGCTGGAGAATGATGGGAGGACAATCTTGATAGAAATATTAAACGTAGTACTTCTTCAAGAATTTGCCGTTGATGGGCATCATAGTGGCTTTACCATCTAGAGTAGTGAGTTGATAAGCCCCATTAGAAAAGATCTTATTGACAATGAATGGACCTTCCCATTTTGCATCAAACTTGCCCTTACTCATGTGTGTCATAGTCATCGGGCGTCTGACAGTAAGCACAAGTTCTCCTTTCTGAAATGTTCGAATTCTGACTTTCTTGTTAAAAGCCCTTGAAATTCTAGCTTGATAGAATTCAATATTCTGTTGAGCAGATAACCGTTTTTCATCCAGAGCCTCCAATTCTTGAAGTCGAAGACGATCATTATTTTTAGCAGTAAGTTCATTAGCGATTGCTATCCTTAAAGAAGGAATTTGAATCTCTAATGGAAGATTGTTATGATAAGGAACCAGATCTTCAACATCTTGTCACTCCAATTACGTTTGTTAGTGGAGACAAACTTTTTTAGGAGTTTGATGATAGTCTTGTTGAAAGCTTCTGCCAATCCGTTAGCTGCTGGATTATATGCGGTAGAAGTAACATTATTGATCCGGTGATCGTCACAGAATCGAGTAAATTTCTGGCTGACGAACTGTGGTCCGTTATCATGAACAATGCGTCGAGGAACACCAAATCTGTAGATGATGTGGTGCTTAATAAAGCTAATGACATTAGACGTCTTAACTTCAGATAAAGGAATGGCTTCGGCCCATTTGGAGAAGTAATCGGTTATTGCGAGAATGAACCGATGACCTTTAGATGACGGTGGATTGATCGGGCCGACAATGTCCATACCCCAAGCTTCGAAGGGCCATGATGCTGCCGTCGGATGTAGAAATTCCGAGGGTTGATGTATAAAATCTGCATGGATTTGGCAAGCTTTGTATTTCCTTGCATATTCAATGGCATCTGATACCATAGTTGGCCAATAATAACCCATTCGTCGAATACGGTCTTGAAGTTTTGGCCCAGGTTGATGCGCTCCACAAATTCCATCATGTGCTTCACGAATAACTTGTTGGGCTTCATCACCGGCAATGCACCGAAGGAGTAAACCATCATAAGCTCGACGATATAAGGTCTTTGTTGTATGATTGTAATAGAATCTGAGTGATCGTCGTCTGATAGATGCTGCCTCACTCGGATCATCCGGTAGAATATCATATAATACGAGATCTAAGAAAGGAAGTCTCCAATCTTTATCCGTATTCTGATTCTCAGTCGAGTTACTGAAGATGAATTCCATGCTGGAATCGGATAAAGATGACATCGATTTACGACTGAATCCAAATCCTCTTGTTGTGTTGACGTCATGAGATGTTGATTCTTCAATGTCAACTGGAAGTCCTAGAGTCAGGTTATTTTCAAGATAAAATAATTCTCGATTACGAACAACGATCATTTGCTGCCGTCTGATTGGGATAGCCAGCACCGCTGCAAGATTAGCAAGGGCATCAGCTTCTGTATTACATGCTCGCCTAACATGTTCAATGAAGAATTCCTTAAATGATGAGGCCATAGATATGGCTGTTTTATGATAAGGAACCAGATCTTGATGGCGAACTTCATAAGTACCCCTGATCTGATTGACAATAAGTTTAGAGTCTCCATACGCCTCCAAATGTTGAATATTCAGATGTTTAGCGAGTTGAAGACCAATAAGCAATGCGTTGTACTCAGCTACATTGTTTGAACACGGCTGATCGAGAGAATAAGCTCTTTGGATGGCAAGACCTTCTGGCGATACAAGAACAATTCCAACTCCAGCGACAATATCGCCATTAGGACCAATTCTTGATGCTCCATCAAAGAATAGACGCCAAGTAGGATCTTCTTCAGCAATTTGATTTGAATCTAGGACTTCATCTGGGATTTCATCATAGAGTTTTGAATTTTCTGGAATTGAGTGAGCAGCCAAAAAATCAGCTAAAGCTTGTCCTTTGACTGATTTTTGAAGAATATAGTGCATGTCATACTGAGCAAATAGGATTCCCCAATTAGCCAATCGAGAATTCAAAACACTGGGTTTCTTCATCATGATCCGTATAGGATTGATCCTGGAGATGACATGAATAGTTTGACCAATGATATAATGACGTGTCTTTTGGACAGCAAATATCAAGGCTAGACATTCTTTTTCAACCGGTGAATATCGAGGTTCAGCTCCAGTCATAGTACGGCTGAGATAATAAATAGCTTGTTCATGGCCATTTTGATTCCTTTGAGCGAGTAATGCACCCAATGAATGACTCATTGCTCGAGTATAGAGGAGGAACGGTATTCCTGAGACGGGAGGGTACCAATACTGGAGGGCTCATCAGATATTGTTTTATATCATCGAATGCTTTCTGACATTCATCATTCCAGACAAAAGAGACACCTTTCTTCATAAGTTTATTGAATGGTCTGCAGCGTCCTGATAAATTAGAGATGAATCTCCTGATATAAGCGATTCTTCCTTGAAATCCTCGTAGCTCTTTTAAGGTACGTGGAGGACGCATCTCTTGGATGGCTTTGATCTTCTCGGGATCCACGTATATACCTTTAGAGGTAATGACGAAGCCGAAAAATTTACCACTAGAGACGCCTAAGAAGGACTTAGTAGGGTTCATCTTTAATTGATGCTTACGCATTAGATCAAATATAGTCTTCAAATCTTGGATATGATCCTCCTTTCGTCGACTTTTGACTGCAATATCATCAACATAGCATTCGACTGTTTTCCGCAAATGTTCACGAAATATAGTGCTCATAGCTCGTTGATAAGTTGCTCCTGCATTCTTGAGACCGAATGGCATAACCGTATAACAGTATGTACCAATCGGCATTCTGAAAGAAGTGTGCTTCTCGTCTTCTGGAAACATTTTGATCTGATTGTACCCAGAATACCCGTCCATGAATGACATTCGTTCAAATCTACAGGTATTATCAACCATGACATCAGTGATTGGTAGAGGGAATTCGTCTTTAGGACATGCCGCATTGAGATTGCGGAAGTCTATACAAACTCTGATCTTGCCAGTCTTCTTAAGAACAGGAACAATATTATCCACCCAATCGGGATGTTGTTCCTCTCTAATAAACCCAGAGGTAATGAGTTTATTGACTTCAGCTTCAATCGCATCCATGATGTCTGGACGAAATCGTCGTTGTTGTTGTTTGACCGGTTTAGCATTCGGCAAGATGTTGAGCTTGTGAGTTGCAATTTGAGGATCAAGCCCTGGCATATCTTCATAACTCCAAGCAAAGACATCGATGTAATCACGAATGAGTTTGATCATGTCTTTCTTATCAGTTTCTGAAAGACTTTCACTGATGAATATTGGTTTAGGAGATCCCTCTTCACCAACATCTATTTGAACAAGTTTATCTTCAGTCGGAGGTTCTTTTTGCTCGAAACGGAACTCCCATTGATTATCTAATCTTTGGGCCCACTGTTCTGATTCAGGTGAGATTTCAAACTCTTCTTCGTCTTCATCACTTTCTTCAGAATAGTTAATGGAAACCATATTGGAAGACAGAAGGTTGCAATAGAAGTCACCGATACTCGTATCGGAATCCCAAGAAGTAGTACTAGAAGAATCAGATCTCTTATCTTCGTCAGACTCAGGATCTTTATGGATAATATTGATGAAAGGAGTAGGAGCAGTATAACCCAATCCGCATTTCGTCCTTCCATATTTCAAAGGAGGAATCCGAACAGGCATTTTTCTTCCTTTTCCATTATTGAGGCCAGTCCTGAAGTCAGAGCCCATATTTTTGATGATGTCTTTAGATTGCTGACTATAACGACGTAGTTGTAATCTTCCAGTATCATTATTTTTGTCATCATCTTCAAGATCAGAAGGATTTTGAGGCCCTTTGTAGAAGAATATTGGAATGTCTCCTGGCTTTCTGCTGGGAACTAGAAAGTATGAAGATTGTACAGGTTCTAGAGATACATCTGTATGAACAGTCTGTACAACTCCTATGGTTATTGTGTTCAAGTCATCTAACAGATGTACATAACTATGAACATAATTACACACATCAACGTACTGCAAAGGTAGAGACTTTTCATTAAATGTAAAAGCAGCAATATTTACATTGGGAGAAGGTTGAGCCTTAGAGATTTTAGCCAAGTCAATGACTAAAGGGGGAGAAGAAGAAGAAGCTTTGTTTCGATTAAGATCGATAACAAATGGCTCAGAAGAGGTGAGCTCCCTTGAAGTTTGAGTAGGAAGAGTAGTCCGCCCTCCAACTGGAATTAGCAGAGTATCTTGTGAATGTACAGGAACTGTAGTACGCCCACTGACAGGAATGATCAGTGTATTTTGAGTAGATGAATGAGGTAACGGAGAGATCCGTCCACTCACTGGAATGATGAAAGAATCTTCTCCAAAGGGTTTAGGAGATTGTTGCTGAGTAGTTCGACTTTTAACAGGGATTATTAAAGTCTCACTTTGTGCATCTTCTTTCTCCATAGCTTGTATGATCCTTGTATACTCTTCTTTGTACATTCGGGAATCATTGAAATAAGCTTCAACCCCATGAAAGGGATTTATATCAGCAACTTCTTTTTGTACTCTTCCATTGCTATCAATGTATTTAAAACATTGATGAAGAGTAGAGGGCACCACATTATTTTCAGGAAGAAAGGGCCTCCCCAGAAGAAGATTATAGGATCCCGCGATCTCGATCACATAGAAAGTGACTTTAGATCTGAAATCATATATCTGAAGCTTTAGATGAATCTTTCCCAAAGGCTCACTTCGGCTTTGATTGAATCCCAAGATAGTAGTAACCGTCTTGGAGAGCTTGTGAAGAAGGATTTTTAGTTCATCCAACAAACTCTTTGGCATTATGCTTATAGCAGACCCTGGGTCAATGAGGATACGATCTATCTTCATCGTATCAATATAACCAGTGTAGTAGAGAGGTCGGTCATGTCGATTATCCTCCAGTAACATGTCGTCTTGTGTAAAAGTGATATTTGGGATAATCTCCAGTACACTGTTGCAATGTAAGCAAGTGGCAGGTTCCGCATCCGGCTTCTTCAATTGTGCAAGACAAGAGTCAGCTTGTAGAAGTACTTCACTTAACGTCTCCCGAGTTTCTGTAGAAAGACGTAGAAGTTCAAAGAGGGACATTCTAGCTGGGGTATTAGCAAGTTGAGCCAAAATGCCGAAGTTGTAAGGCTTCTGAAGTCCAAGAGGAGAAGACTTCTTGATTGGCTTATCAAACCGAGCCTGTTGTTTGCCTTTCTCCAGAGCCGTAGGCTTGGGAGAAACAGGTTCAGTAGATGATTCTTCTTCAGGAGGAACATTAGGAGCATCTTTAGCATCTGAAGGGATATTAGTAGGATCTTCAGGATTTTTAGAATAATCATTTAGGTAAGGTTTCCCCGTTCGAGTAGCACTAACAAGTGCTTCTTCTTTGTCTTTTGGCTCTGTGTCAGAGGTAGACCCAAGAGAAGTCATATGACATGACTTGATCTTTCCAGCCTTCTTGGATTTTTGAGAAAAAATCTTTTGAGGAGAAGGCGATTCAAAATCTGTCACTAGATCAGGATGGATCCACATGATTTCCCCTGTTTCCAAAGTGATTGGCACTAATTCTTCAGACTGTGGAGGAGGAAGATTCACTATGTCAAGAGTTGCCTTGGGAATAGGAACAATTCCACTTTCAAGGAGTTGAGGAGGGAAATCTCCAAATTGCATAGAGACGACGTTGGAGGTGACGGTCTTCTCTTTTGGAGTAAGAGAGATAGCTCCAGATTTAATCATTTCTTGGATCTTTCCTTTCAGTACATAACATGTACGAATTGTATGACCCAGCATTCTGTGATATGGGCAGTATTTGGGATGATCTGTCTTACCAGCTTCATCAGGCTTCTTGATCTCTGGTAATTGTATTTTATTACCTTTCAGCAGACATTCAAAGATACCAAGGACATCGTCGTCATCAAAAGAATATTCTTCTCTGGGGCGAGGTGTTCTTGATTGTTGAGTTGTAGAGGCAGGAGTTTGAACATTTGATGCATCTTTGCTCTGAAGATTAACTTCAAGAGTTTCTTTTCCTTTGCGAGCATTATTTTTATTGTTAGCACCTTGTCCTGTTTCTTTAGGAGTCATCTGCACTCCTAAACCTTTGAAGGTTTTAGCACTGATTTCTGCAGCTTTGGCACTGACTATGAAGGAAGGCCAATCTTGAAATTGAGTGGACCCTGTCCACATACTGATGATTGGCAGCAAGTTTGATTTGCACGTGTCAATGGTGACAGCATCAGGAGTTCCAAGAGGCATCTTCAGAGCTTCTCTTCAAAATCGTTCAATGTATTCCTCTGTAGATTCATTATTTTTCTGCTTGATTCTAATAAGAGCAGACATAGTCATGTCATTAAGCCCTTCATAGAACCTTTCAAGAAACATCTGTTTGAAACCAGCAAATGAGATAATACTCCCATCTGGGAGACTCCTATACCATTCATAAGCCGTTCCCTTGAGACATCCAATAAATACCCGAGTAAGGAGGGCATCTCTTGGTTGTAGTTGATCAGTCATCACTTCAAAGTGATTGATAAACTGACTTGGAGAAGTGGTTCCATCATAGAATGAGATAGTAGGAGGCTTGTATTTAGGAGGATATGATACTTGCTTCCATTCTATCGGATAAGGCTGCTTGATGCCTAACCTTTGTAAACCATCCTTCTGTTTGAATGCCTCGAATTGAGTTTTGAGATTCTTCAATTCTTCAGAGACAACTCTCAAAGATTGTGGAGTTGTGGCTTGTAGAGAATAGTTGGGAGGAGGAACAGCATTGTAAGCACTACCCCCAGCTCCAAAGAGACTAGGATTTGGTTGAGCAGGTCCAGGAGTATTGGATTGTACTGCTGGAGGAACTTGTACTGGACTTATATCAGTATCAACTGGTATGGCATCTGATACGGTCTGTCGATTTTGTAACTGAGCTGTCATGAGTTCATACATCGACTTCATTGTGTCAGTCATAGACTTCATTTGCTGTTCCAAAGAAGCAATTCTTTGATCTTGAGGAGTCAAGGAAGAAGAAGGTTCATCAGTATTCCCATCAACCATGTAAGTCGTGACTGTATGAGGGATTATTGATGAACTAGTAGATGTTGTATGCTCTGAATCATTGCTTCGTGTATCAAAGTCAACTACAGGAGAATTACCCCCAGTAGGAAGAGGTGGGAAGTTAGATTCTCCAAGAAATTCAGAATCAATTTCAGGGATCAAATTTCTTTGACTAGAAGTCAGGACTCTTGCTCTGGTGTTTCTATATACTCCATCTGGACTATCAACTCTACCCCCGGTGTCCCGAGAAGTCATGTTGACAGAGGCAAACAAAGGCTCATCTTCATCAGGTATAGGTTCATACTGAATCCTATTGAAGATAAACTGTCGTTTATTTTGACATCTGCATTGCATTGTGACTCTTGGCTGGAAGTCACATTCATGATCACCATGGTCTTGAACTGTTGATTCACATCTGCACTGAATTATGACTCTTGGATAGAAGTCACATTCAGCATGTTCCTTTGATATAGAATTACTCCTTCTCTTCTGTTGAAGATATTCCCGTAAATCTGTTTGTGAAGATTGAGGAGTATACTTCCTGTTCTTGGGTCTTGATGGCTCTTGATTATACAAAGAGTGATTAATGTTCCCCAGCAGAGTCGCCAATTTGTTTTCCATAAAGAAATTCTCTTTATTTGTTGTGTTTCTGGGAAAATTACAACTGTAGGAATCCGATCTAGAAGATGATCACTTTATCCCTTGGACTATGCGAAGAAGAAAAGCTCTCAAAATTTTGACAGTAGATATCAATGTATTTGTACAATGAATGAGAAAAAGAACTCTATTTATAGAGTCAAAACAGTAACTGAAAAGATAACTACCTCACCACTGGTGCATTTGAAAAGTCATGCAGACTCTAAATACACGCAGGGTTAGTGAGTAGTTACTGGACGTGGCCCGTAACTGTTGGACACATGGCATCAGTGCATGGGTCGTGTGCAAGTTACTGGACACGCGAGAGAGGGATCGGTGGCATGGCTGCCACGTACTCCAGTTGAAATGAAATCCACGCTGTCTTGCTGAAGGCAAAAATCTACGCAGATTCGTTGATGCAGACTCGTTGAAGGCGAAATCCATGCAAGCTTTGAAGAAGAATACTTCAGAATTCACGCAGGCTTTGAGGAGAATAACTCAAAAATCCACGCAAACTTGAGGAAGGAGAAGGTTCAGAATCCACGCAAACCGCCAGCTGTCTTGAGTTGGCACGCTTCGTCTGACACAAAATCTCTGACATTGATTATATTGTCAGCCGCATTAAATGAAGATAAGACCCAAAGTCACGCCAACTTGGTGAAGGGTGAGTCTTGCTAAGGAAGATTTCAAAAATCACGCAAAAGACGGTGATGATCTCTCGAGTTCTGTGCATACGTGGCATACGAGGAGACGTTTCTCGACTGTTGTGTTGTCAGTCATTATGATTCTGACGTATGGCTGAGCTGTCTCTGCATGACTTTTAAAGGAGATGGCCAGGCAGAACTTAGCGTATCTTTTGTGCTGCTTCTCGGATCACTCTGCGTGACTTGTTTTGATCAACTCAGCGTGACTTCATTTTTGAGGGCTACAATAGTCAGAAATCCTGATTCAAAGGATATTAGTCTCAATAGTATCCGGCAATCATACATATCTGGAGTCACTTCCCCTACAGTTCCTGCCCCGCCAGTATGCATTTAGCTGCAGTGAACCTTCCGTTCCATGGTCCCGATAATAATATATTACCAAAATACTATGTCAACTTTTTTCGATATCAGAAAAAAATATAAATTTAGGACTTAGTCTCCATAATACCCGAAGCCCATAACTACCTGTAACTACTTTAACTTAGAGTCCATGCCTCGCCAGTGTGCAGCTGGCTACAATGTACTTTCAGTTTCCATAATCCAGGTAATTGACTGCAGTACACATCTGTCACGTCATAGTACGTCATCGAATATATCTCAACCTTATCTAGAAAATTTCCAAGGAATTATGAAGAATCAAATGAATTTTTAACAGTCAAAGTCATGACAGAAAGTGAACAAATAGTTTATTAGGTACTAAGGAACAACAAGGATCAAACAAGCGGCCAATATGAAACAATACAGAGACTTTAGAAACAAGTCTTGAATATGAAACAACAAGGAAAGTCTAGATGCTAGGAAGAATCAAAAGAGAAATGATGACCCACGGTCTGCTCCAGCTATGCGAGAATACCTCCGGTCTCTAGTCCTCGTCCGTAATAGGAATAGCCTCTGCTCCTTCCTCTGTCATAAGGTAGACACGTCCCTCTGGCTGTGGAAGTCCCGAAGATCCTGCTGTCGTATGAGCAATGGTGCACTCCCTAGCCTGATGATCAGTTGCACCACAGATAAGGCACTGTCCAAGTCTCTTCCTACACACCTGCCAGGTATGGCCCACTTTCTGACAAAATCCATAAAGCTGCTGAACTGGTCGCTGCTGTTGTTGCTGCTGCTGCTGTGTCCCCTGAGGAGGCTGGGATGTGAAAGTCTTCGTCTGCTGGTTATTGGGACGTTTGGGTGGTCCCGAGTGACTACCTCCTTCATTGCTGTCACGGTCTCTCTTGGGTCGGAGGCTCAGATCTGTAACTCCACCTTTCTAATATAGTAAATTTTTTATTATTTTATTATGAATTGGAATTTTTATTGCAGGCTTAATTATTAATTACCTTTGGGCTATTTGATTTTTTCTTTCTTTTTGTGGGTTGGGCCAACCCTGAAGCCCAAGCTTTAGTCTTCAAACTATAAGAAGTTTAGTCTCAGGAATAGAGACTCAAGTGAGCTTTTATTTCGAAATTTTGCTCTAACGGCCATGTGCATCCTTCTCCTCCCTAACAACCTGTCAGAGCTGAATCTCCCGCCAAAGGGTTAGCCTAACTCCTACGCCACAATCCACCCTATATAATCCCTTCTTCTCTCTGTTGTAGAAGCAATCCTTTGTTCATTCCTCAACCTATTCTTTCCATTCGATTCCTCGGCTCTGGAGCAAATGGCAATGGCAGCCATGGCAAACCCTCTCCTCAACAATCGAGCTCTTGTTAAGACGAGCTAAATCCCAGTAAGTAATTGAGTTTTCTGATCGAATTAGTTTCATGTTTCCAAATTCTAAATTCTTTTCCTTGATTGATCGAGCACTGTAGGGGATTCAAACGTGAACGATCGATCGAACACCTTTTTCCTTGTCAAATAACCAGATCTATTGGGGAGTAATCAACCTAATGTTTGAATCTAGATTTTGAATTAGTTGATTCCAACTGTGGTTTTCTCCTTCTTAGAACCTCGTGTGATTAGATCAGTGGATCGATTGTTCTTGGTTTAGCTTGAGAAGTGAATATGGGATTATACCAGGTAATTTCGAGAGCATTCTACTTTTCTTTGGGCAGTCCCTAATATTTCAGTGCATCATATTGATTTTGTGTCCCATGTGTTTGTTTTAATGCCTGAACAGTTTTAGTTCGATTTTTGGGTCGTAGAGATTGATCCTTGAATCAACAGCTCCTTCAAGAACAACCAGGTAACTATGTCCTTCTTATGAATAAATTATTTCCTAATTAGTGGTAGCTCGTGTGGTGATTGGTTCGAATGTTTTATATTGCAGCAACATGGTTGATTGTTGAACTGGGTTATATTTTGGGCATCATGATTCTTTGATGGACCTGGAATATATTCCTAGCACTATGGTTCATTTATGAACCTGAATTATGCAGCATATGGTTCACTGATTGAACCTGGAAATGGGCATATCCATGTATTGATGGATCAATATGAGTTCAGCTATATCCTGCTCGAATATATATATGCATCAAGGGCTCTTTCACTATCTGGATAGTTGTGGACTTCAGGCTATATGACTGGGTCATTTTATTCATTGGGCATTTCCTATTTCCATATTGATTCAATAAAATCATGTGCCAATGGGTAATGCTGTACCTGAGAATATTACTCAGTGGCTACCTAGCAGCCATTGGGACAAATCTTGGTATCCAAGACATGGTGGTGACTGTAGAAATCAGTCTCAGTCTCCCTTGGGAGTACTTGATTGGTTTAGCATCAAATTTGGGATTTGTTGGGGCCAATTTCATACAACCTATGATGTTTCGAGCTAGTTGAAATCTGAGGTTGTCTATAAGCTTTCTTAAGCATTGGTTTTACCATATATGATTAGAGAGGATGGCTTCCTATTTGGCATGCTGCAATTGAGTATCCCTGTTAGCATCAATTCCTGGGATGGGATTCAATTCATTAATTCCTGAGAATTGGAATCTCAGTTCAGTTGGGGACTGTCATGCCAAGATGTCATTGCTAGTTTAGTCCAAAACGGGGTGGGAAGCATCAGTATTTACACTAGCTAAGGGTACTAGTTTTCCATTAGGGGACTGATGTGTTTATATGTTCTGTTGGCTTGTTAACTCTATTTCCTTTACTCCTAGACTGAACCCTGTGTCATCCTGTGGAATGACTTTGAGTGCTGATTTTGCAAATCAATTCGTGGACATCAGGCCCTCTGAAATGACTACTGTCTGTGTATTCCTTGACTCAGCAAGGATAGTTAGGCTATTGCCATACCAGTGATACAGGAAATAATTGCATTGTTGTGTCTATCACTGGTATGTAAGGGCTGACTGAATAGGAACCTTGATGTGTTAACACTGTCATGGACTCAGAAACCTGGAACCAATACAAATAAGCATTGTGTCCTGACTTAACTTGAAGATCACTTCTCATGTTCCAGTGCAATAAACTGCAGTAACCTGGGAATCTCAGAAACCTGAGACACAGGAATGAGGGGGTACTGATCCTAGGAAGTAGGATTAATTTGAGTCTTGTGAGATATGGTAACCTGAGATCATTTCCCAAATGATCCTTTCAGTTGAAACCAGAAATCAGAGAAGTACTTCTCATTTGATCATTCATCCTGGGTTCTCTAATCATTGTTTTTGTATAATTCCTGAACTTAAATATGTACAAATCCTTTAGGGTCTTTAATGATTAAGGGTTCCTGTTTAGAACAGTCTATTAGGACTATGGTCCCAACTAGATCAATTCTTATTTTTCGTAAAGGTCTCATTTATTATTTGAGTCAAGATTTTGTTTCCTTTTTCTTAGAAGTAATCATGAGGGTTTAATAGAGACTAAGAGGATCAAACCCTAACTGTTATTTTGGCCAAACTAAGCTTATAAGTATCTTATCTTTAGTGTTTAGCAAATTAGAGTTTAGGTTTATTGTTAAGTGATTTTCCTAGTTTAAGGAGTACTATTTTAAGTTGTTGTCTTATCATATTGTAAATCATTATTAATACAGGAGGACATCCAGTTCATTCACTACTTGTACTTCCTGGAGCAAGGCAAGTACACTCTACGGTTTTGTGCATTTTATTATATATCCTGTGCTTCCTTGATTGACACAATTGCAACACGTCATGTACTTTCTGGTGCTCATGTTCTCTTGTTCTTACTACTTGTACCTGGGGTGGGAAAATATACTATTTATGTGACCAATCCCAAGTAACAACTCAGGTGTGTTTAGCTTAGACCCCGCATCGTGCACGCGGGTCCTAAGCCGCCCATTCATGTGCTTTCATGTGCTTACCCTAGCCGGTCACATATTTAGTTATATTTCAAATATAGTACACACATGTTCAGGAGATATACCTTGTACTTATTTCCTGTGATTCCATGATATCATGTTCTTTCAGGTGCTTACATATCATGTTCTTTCATGTTCTTACATACCATGTTCTTTCATGTGCTTATACACCATGTTCTTTCCTGTACTTTACCTGCCATGTTCCCTTGTACTTTCATATCATGATGTCTTGTTCATTACCTAGAATTGTACTTGCTCCGCTCCTGAATATGATATGTTGCAGGTGAGATGGAGGCTTTGTGCGACACTTACTATGGTCAGGATATTGCTTTCCCTACTGAGCCAGCTGGAGCTTCTTGTGACCTAGAGGCTGCAGAAGCCTAGTGCTTCTTTAGTATTTCCTATTATTTTCCATGTATTGAGACTAGCAGACTCTTTCATTAGTTTGAATGTAATAATTTCAGATATTGTACTTTACTCTGGTTGGGACATATTTATATAGATGCTGTGATTTCATTTCATGTTCATATTATCTGGTTAGTTTCCCTAGAATGGTACAACTTACTTTGTTATTCTAATGACAAAGGCTGGGCGTGTCCGACTCGTATCCGGTTATTCGAGAGCGGGTCGTGACATGTTTTTAGTGGTGGCCCATGCAGGTCTATCCTAATGGTACCTAGGTCTTAGCGTACTATTGGGGGACTTGATTACACTAGGGAAACTTGATCACAGCATAGGAAAATCGGGAAATAAGGGTATATCAGGTATATCAGGTGTATCAGGTATTTTAATATTCTATAAACACTTGTTGTATGTAGGTCTAGGTTATTTTAACAGTTTTCTGTTTTGCAGATAGTTCAAAAGCATGCGACACCAAAACTGTCAATTCACCTGCACTTGACGGTTCCGAGCTTCCACTACGTTCTATCGCTCTACTATCCCCATGGGTAGTACGTAGTTGACGGAGACGTCTGAAGAGTCCCTTGACAACCAGAGGAAGCAGGCCACCCTTTCTAAGTCAGACTTGTGTATACACTCTCTCAGCCAGGAAGGACTTCTGATTTCCAGACTCTCAGACACTTGGATTTTTCCGACACTGAGCGCATATCTTACACCAAGGAGCAGATCGAGAACCTGGAGTTACCACTGAAGATCACCCAAGTTTCTGAGGACCCGACTTCTCTGAATATTAGAGCCACCTGCCAGGAGATCCAGAATGTAGCACAGACAATAGGATACAACGGGAAACTAAAGCTCAGAAGGAACATGAAGATTTATGACAAAGATAACAACTACCCTGGACCCGCAAAGCGTCACAACACTCAGTCAACGTTTCTTCGGTCACATCACCGGTCGCATCATCAGGAGCAGATCTCAGCAGCCAGCACGCCAGCAGCCATATATTCCTGCCAGAGCCCTGCACTTCAGCCCCAGCGGGAGATCCAGATTCAGATCCAGCCGACGATCATTTATAATTTCTGCCACCTCTCAGGATGCCACTATGAAGAGTGCCGCAAAAGACGGAGGCTATACTGTACTACGGATTGACTGCCCACCAAATCAAGGATTGCTGGAGAACGTTGATCATACTGCCCGAGAACAAGCACGAGGAGCATCAGACTACAGCAAAAGGGAACCACCTTTTCAGAATCAGCAACCACATGGAGCACTACCGCAAGGACCGGCCTACGACAGGACAGCTGAAGAAATTGAAGTGATTCTAGTCCCAGAGAAACACTGAAGATGGACTGAAGACAGAAGATTTCTTTTGCATGATTGGGAAAACCATGTATCTTGATTAATAATCCAGTCTTCCCTTAAAATCCTCCTAACACATTGATCATTTCTTGAAACTTCTTGTTTCTATTTTGGAACCTTGATTGATGTTCGAAACTTATTTCAAGATATTGTTTCATATTCGACAAACTTGTTTCAGACCCACAATTCGATATTTGTTTGAAATCCATTATTCGATACCGTTTGTACATTCATTCATGACCTTGTTTTCTAGTGATGGCTCCTATTTGTAAATTTTGTTCTTTTATCAAACTTCGTATTAATTAAGATTTAATTCCTACTCGAGATTTATTTCGAAACCTTGTTTCCCATTCGAAGCATTATTTGTGCTTCGTCCTATTTAGGACATTGTTGAGGATACCTTTGAAGGTTTTGAAGATTTCGTTTCCTATTCAAGACTTGTTTCCTCATTCATGACTTTGATTTTCTAGTCGAGAGTTGTTGGTCCACTATTTTTGTTTCGATCTTGTCTCCTATCCAAGATTTTGCTTGTTTTATGGATACTTGTTCCTACTCGTTTATTGGTATTCTGTTTGCTAATTGAACTTGTACTATTCAGAATTATTCCTACTTGAAATATCATTCTGAAACCTTGTTTGAACCTTCGCTTCTATTGATGCTTGTTTTGAGATTCTATTTCCATTCTTGACTTTATTCGGGACTTGTTCTCTATTTACGATTTTGTTGTTGAGATTCGCTTGTTTCATGTTTACAATCCAATACCTTGTCTCCTATTAGAACCAGTTTTCTAGTCACTATTCTAAACCTTGTTTCCTTGTCAAGATTTTCTATTCGAGATTTTATTTCCTAATCACGACCTTGCTGATACTTAATTTTCTATTTTCCACTGTTTACCTTATTGGAGATTTCGTTTTCTATTCAAGCTTTACTTGGGATTTCATTGTTATTCGAGATTTTATTGAAACCCGTTTCCAGTACGGGATTTTATTTCTTATTTTTGAAACTTGTCTCCTGTCTAATACCTTGCTTCAGTTCATCCTTCGAGACTCTGTTATCCTTTTACGATAATGTCTCATATATGGAATCTTATTACCATTCCAGATATCAGTTGAAATTCTGTTATAATTTGAAACTTCGCTCCCTGTCTGAAATTTTAAATCTCCCTGGCTGCTTTTGTACTCACCGATGGGATCCCTTGTCGTCTCTTAGTACCTAATAAATTCTTGTATTCTAACAGTTAGGTAACTTCACCATTTCTGTGACTTAGACTATTGAAACTCATTTTGAATTCCTTGAAACTCTTTTGAAATTCCTAGGGATAAAGTCGAGAGGCTATTCGATGACCTACTATGGCATGACAGTTGCGCGCTGCAGCCATTAGCTGGATTATGGAGACTGAGGGTTCACTGCAGCCAGTAGCGCACTGGCGAGGCAGGAACTCTAAGTTGAAGTGATTTCAGACACCCATAGGTTTTCGAGTATTGTCAAGACTTGTCATATTCTTCATATCTTGATCTCTTGGGTTATTTCGTTAATGATTGTTGGAAAATGGATAAGGTTGATAGAGTATTCGGAGACATATTGTTATTTGAGTCACGGAGCCGAAAGTCCACTGCAGTCAGATACATACTGGCGGGGTAGGGATTCTAAGCAAAGTGATTTCAGATACCAACATGTTCTTGGATATTCTGGAGACTATATTTCCTTTTCATATGATTATTAGTTTACGAGAATCACAAATTCTTGCATGTTCACCCTGATTTGATACTAATATCTCCTGAGTATATTGTACGTTCCTCAAATCAACCCTTGCTAAATTTTCCTTCTAACATTTTATCGTTAGATCATTGAATTCCTCAAAATTGTATATTACCAGATTGTGATTCCATATTTCGTTGTGTCTTGTCTAAACTTCAATCTTAAGTCATGTCTATCTGACAATGATTTTCTATCTTGTTCTAGTCTACCTGTGTTAAACTATCGATTCTTGATCGTACCTAATAATTGTGTCTTCATGATTTTGCTCCTCTAAGATGTAATTGAACTTCGTTCCACCTCGTGCCCATTTGATTATGATCATTGGTAGATCATGTTATTTCAACTTCTTGTGTGTAATTATCGTATTTGATCTCGAGGGCTCAGGGCGTCTCAGAGTTGCACAGGATTGACAGAAGCACTGGACGGACAGCAGCGGACGGACACTTGAGTTCGAGGTTGGAGACAGAGTATTCCTGAAGATCTCACCGACTAGGAGCGTCATCAGATTTGGCAGAGGCGGAAAGCTCAGTCCGAGATTCATCGGACCTTTCGACGTGACGGCGCGGATTGGCGAGGTGGCGTATCGATTAGCGCTTCCAGCTAGCTTGGAGGGAGTACATGATGTCTTTTACGTGTCTCAGCTCCGACGCTACATTCCAGACCCGAGCCATGTGGTGGACTATTCTGAGCTGGATGTGGGCCCGAGATTGACCTACGAGGAGCATCCAGTGGAGATCCTCGATCGGAGGGAGAAGCGCTTGCGGAACCAGACCATTCCTCTTGTTCGCGTCATGTGGAGACATCACTCTCCGGGAGAGTCCATATGGGAGCGCGAGGACGAGATGCGGGAGCGCTACCCTAGATTGTTCTTGTGATTGTATTTTGCATTTTGATTTTTTAATAATAAACTGGTGTTGGATCCTTTGAGAATTGCAGAAATTGATTTGGTCATTGAATTTCGAGGACAAAATTTTTCAAGGGGGAGAGATTTGTAACTCCACCTTTCTAATATAGTAAATTTTTTATTATTTTATTATGAATTGGAATTTTTATTGCAGGCTTAATTATTAATTACCTTTGGGCTATTTGATTTTTTCTTTCTTTTTGTGGGTTGGGCCAACCCTGAAGCCCAAGCTTTAGTCTTCAAACTATAAGAAGTTTAGTCTCAGGAATAGAGACTCAAGTGAGCTTTTATTTCAAAATTTTGCTCTAACGGCCATGTGCATCCTTCTCCTCCCTAACAACCTGTCAGAGCTGAATCTCCCGCCAAAGGGTTAGCCTAACTCCCACGCCACAATCCACCCTATATAATCCCTTCTCCTCTCTGTTGTAGAAGCAATCCTTTGTTCATTCCTCAACCTGTTCTTTTCATTCGATTCCTCGGCTCTGGAGCAAATGGCAATGGCAGCCATGGCAAACCCTCTCCTCAACAATCGAGCTCTTGTTGAGACGAGCTAAATCCAAGTAAGTAATTGAGTTTTCTGATCGAATTAGTTTCGTGTTTCCAAATTTTAAATTCTTCTCCTTGATTGATCGAGCACTGTAGGGGATTCAAACGTGAACGATCGATCGAACACTTTTTTCCTTGTCAAATAACCAGATCTATTGGTGAGTAATCAACCTAACGTTTGAATCTAGATTTTGAATTAGTTGATTCCAACTGTGGTTTTCTCCTTCTTAGAACCTCGTGTGATTAGATCAATGGATCGATTGTTCTTGGTTTAGCTTGAGAAGTGAATCTAGGATTATACCAGGTGATTTCAAGAGCATTCTACTTTTCTTTGGGCAGTCCCTAATATTTCAGTGCATCATATTGATTTTGTGTCCCATGTGTTTGTTTTAATGCCTGAACAGTTTTAGTTCGACTTTTGGGTCGTAGAGATTGATCCTTGAATCAACAGCTCCTTCAAGAACAACCAGGTAACTATGTCCTTCTTATGAATAAATTGTTTCCTAATTAGTGGTAGCTCGTGTGGTGATTGGTTCGAATGTTTTATATTGCAGCAACATGGTTGATTGTTGAACTGGGTTATATTTTGGGCATCATGATTCTTTGATGGACCTGGAATATATTCCTAGCACTATGGTTCATTTATGAACCTGAATTATGCAGCATATGGTTCACTGATTGAACCTGGAAATGGGCATGTCCATGTATTGATGGATCAATATGAGTTCAGCTATATCCTGCTCGAATATATATATATGCATCAAGGGCTCTTTCACTATCTGGATAGTTGTGGACTTGAGGCTATATGACTGGGTCATTTTATTCATTGGGCATTTCCTATTTCCATATTGATTCAATGAAATCATGTGCCAATGGGTAATGCTGTACCTGAGAATATTACTCAGTGGCTACCTAGCAGCCATTGGGACAAATCTTGGTATCCAAGACATGGTGGTGACTGTAGAAATCAGTCTCAGTCTCCCTTGGGAGTACTTGATTGGTTTAGCATCAAATTTGGGATTTGTTGGGGCCAATTCCATACAACCTATGATGTTTCGAGCTAGTTGAAATCTGAGGTTGTCTATAAGCTTTCTTAAGCATTGGTTTTACCATACATATGATTAGAGAGGATGGCTTCCTATTTAGCATGCTGCAATTAAGTATCCCTGTTAGCATCAATTCCTGGGATGGGATTCAATTCATTAATTCCTGAGAATTGGAATCTCAGTTCAGTTGGGGACTGTCATGCCAAGATGTCATTGCTAGTTTAGTCCAAAACGGGGTGGGAAGCATCAGTATTTACACTAGCTAAGGGTACTAGTTTTCCATTAGGGGACTGATGTGTTTATATGTTCTGTTGGCTTGTTAACTCTATTTCCTTTACTCCTAGACTGAACCCTGTGTCATCCTGTGGAATGACTTTGAGTGCTGATTTTGCAAATCAATTCGTGGACATCAGGCCCTCTGAAATGACTACTGTCTGTGTATTCCTTGACTCAGCAAGGATAGTTAGGCTATTGCCATACCAGTAATACAGGGAATAATTGCATTGTTGTGTCTATCACTGGTATGTAAGGGCTGACTGAATAGGAACCTTGATGTGTTAACACTGTCATGGACTCAGGAACCTGGAACCAATGCAAATAAGCATTGTGTCCTGACTTAACTTGAAGATCACTTCTCATGTTCCAGTGCAATAAACTGCAATAACCTGGGAATCTCAGAAACCTGAGACACAGGAATGAGGGGGTACTGATCCTAGGAAGTAGGATTAATTCGAGTCTTGTGAGATATGGTAACCTGAGATCATTTCCCAAATGATCCTTTCAGTTGAAACCAGGAATCAGAGAAGTACTTCTCATTTGATCATTCATCCTGGGTTCTCTAATCATTGTTTTTGTATAATTCTTGAACTTAAATATGTACAAATCCTTTAGGGTCCTTAATGATTAAGGGTTCCTGTTTAGAACAGTCTATTAGGACTATGGTCCCAACTAGATCAATTCTTATTTTTCCTAAAGTTCTCATTTATTATTTGAGTCAAGATTTTGTTTCCTTTTTCTTAGAAGTAATCATGAGGGTTTAATAGAGACTAAGAGGATCAAACCCTAACTGTTATTTTGGCCAAACTAAGCTTATAAGTACCTTATCTTTAGTGTTTAGCAAATTAGAGTTTAGGTTTATTGTTAAGTGATTTTCTTAGTTTAAGGAGTACTATTCTAAGTTGTTGTCTTATCATATTGTAAATCATTATTAATACAGGAGGACATCCAGTTCATTCAGTACTTGTACTTCCTGGAGCAAGGCAAGTACACTCTATGGTTTTGTGCATTTCATTATATATCCTGTGCTTCCTTGATTGACACAATTGCAACACGTCATGTACTTTCTGGTGCTCATGTTCTCTTGTTCTTACTACTTGTACCTGGGGTGGGGAAATATACTATTTATGTGACCAATCCCAAGTAACAACTCAGGTGTGTTAGCTTAGACCCCGCATCGTACACGCGGGTCCTAAGCCGCCCATTCATGTGCTTTTATGTGCTTACCCTAGCCGGTCACATATTTAGTTATATTTCAAATATAGTACACACATGTTCAGGAGATATACCTTGTACTTATTTCCTGTGATTCCATGATATCATGTTCTTTCAGGTGCTTACATATCATGTTCTTTCATGTTCTTACATACCATGTTCTTTCATGTGCTTATACACCATGTTCTTTTCTGTACTTTACCTACCATGTTCTCTTGTACTTTTATATCATGATGTCTTGTTCATTACCTAGAATTGTACTTGCTCTGCTCCTGAATAGGATATGTTGCAGGTGAGATGGAGGCTTTGTGCGACACTTACTATGGTCAGGATATTGCTTTCTCTACTGAGCCAGCTGGAGCTGCTTGTGACCTAGAGGCTGCAGAAGCCTAGTGCTTCTTTAGTATTTCATATTATTTTCCATGTATTGAGACTAGCAGACTCTTTCATTAGTTTGAATGTAATAATTTCAGATATTGTACTTTACTCTGGTTGGGACACATTTATATAGATGCTGTGATTTCATTTCATGTTCATATTATCTGGTTAGTTTCCCTAGAATGGTACAGCTTACTTTGTTATTCTAATGACAAAGGCTGGGCGTGTCCGACTCGTATCCGGTTATTCGGGAGCGGGTCGTGACAAGATCAATCTCCAATCACTGAACAACGGCGACTATCCCAGCATAAATAGTCGCTCCGTTAGCCGTGACTAGGTAGCGAAGCTCATGGCACAAACCCTGCCTGAATCTCGTGGCTCTCACAACTGGATCTCTGGCTCTACCCTCTGCAAACCGGCTAAGTCGCCCGAACTCTGCCGCATACTCATCAATCGAGCGAGTCCCCTGCTCAAGAGTCTGAAACTGGCGCTCCAAAGCCTCTCTAGCTACCGCTAGGAAAAACTTCTCCTTGAAGATTTCCACAAACTGCTCCCAAGTCAATCCAGGTACTGCGAGCTGAGGCTCACTCCTAAACCAGGTACGTGCCAGATCATGCATCTGCACGCCGGCTGCCTCCACCTTGAGGTCCTCCGGGAGCCTAGATAGTCGCATCACCTTCTCTATATCCTCTAGCCACTCATCGGCATAGAGTATACCCTCGGTCCGAAGGAACTCTCTAGGTACCATCCTTTTGAAATCTAGGATAGAACCCTCTCTCTGATGGGGAGTACAAGTAGTCCGAGTATAAGTAGGAGAAGCATGTGTATGGATGGGAGGCGAAATGAAAGAAATAGGCTCAGGCTGAACAAAAGTGGTGGTAGTAGGGTGTACAGGAGCCTGGGTAGGTGGTGGTGGAACATGTGATGGATGTGAAGCGTATGGCGGGTGTGGGATGTATGACAGGGTCGGTATAGTAGTCGGTGGAAGTGGAATATGAAATGTTGGTGGAGCGGCAGTAGTAGTCTGGGGAAGTGGAGGTGGTGGTGGTAGGAATGGGCTAACTAGTCTCTCAATACCCTCCCGCAATATAGTGGTCTGCTCCTTCAGAGCATCCAACAAACTCTTGGTCTGGGCTCTCTGGGCCTCCAATAGCCCATGGACTAGCTCATGCATCTGGGTGCCCCTCATAGAACTGATGGAGTGTCGTGAAGAAGCTCTCGTGACAGGTGGTACATGGGTACCCGAGCGCTCTGGGTCTACCATAGGTAGGGCAGATGATCCTCTCTCGGAATGGGCTACACTCGGAGTGCGGCCTCACGGATGAGGTTCCTCCATTCCTTTGGCCATCTCTGGAATTGTAGGAGAACCATCAGTGACTCGTAGGTGTACTGTGTGTGTTAACAAGATACAAAAGGCAAAAAAAGCAACATCATAACGGTCCTATGCTGTGATGAGTTTCCTATTTCCGCAGGCTTCCAATGGCACTCTAATCCTAAGTACCATTAGATAGAGACCTGTATGGGCCACCACTAAAACATGTCACGCCCCGCTCCCGAATAATCGGGTACAGGTCGATGCATGCCCGGCTTACACTATCGTTGACAGCGGTAGTGAGCCGTCTGGTCATCAATAACAAATAATCTCATCACAGCATCTAATCACGGAATCTATACTAACCATCATAGCAATCCACTATATAATTATTACAACTTATACATGAATATCCGGGTAGAAAGCCAGTAAAAGATAAATGATACAACAACAATTTACAATCAAATACACTAAATAAATCCCTATACATGAAACTAGATACATCAATATCAAGTGAGCTCCAATGCCATCAATGAATGATAATCTATGATCTATCTCACCTGTAATCAACGATCTAGTCAGGAAAGGAGCAAAGTATAATGTAACTCAATAAAACTCACCATAAAAAATCAATAGGATGGTACATCAAAGTATAACTGAAAGACAGAGAAACAATGTGAATAAAATATGTACTAGCTACGTGTACCTGTGCAATTAGACGTTATCAACATGTGGGGACTAATATGTAATCAGGCATATAAAATATGCTATCAGTCACGCAATAATCAGGCATGTCTGACGACAATGCTATCAGTCACGCACAAAATGGACTCAGGCATACATAATATGCTATCAGGCATTGTTTGTCCAATATTAGTCAATCACATGTCTCTAGAACGTCATCCACCCGACACGAGAAACAATACAAGCAATCAATCGGGAACAAGTGAAATAAATGACACGATAACAAGTGTGGGTGCAATGCATGCAATGATGGTAATACTGAGTACATGTACTTGCCTTGATTCCGGGTCTTGTCCAAGTCTTCTAGATCACCTAGAATAGAGAAATAATATTAGAATATTCTATTTGTCTTATCTTCAACTAAAATCCTTAACTCTATTATTAACTCTAGTTACCCATTGCTACTAATATCCAAAATATTAACAGCAACATCTACATGGTCAGCCCCTTAACTAACTAATTAGTATACATGGGTCAACTATACCAAGCTAATTCTTACTCCTGTAGTTTTGACCAATTAGGTTGGCATCCAGCAAAAACCAACAGAGACACTTGACTTTACCAAGAATAAAACTCAATGTCATTGGCCAATACTCTCTGTCTCAGTCCTAACCTAATGTAACCATAGCAAATCAATATACTAGAATTATCAAGAACTCTAGAGGCTCAGGACTGGCCCAATGCTACCAACCGAACCAATTAAGTAATTACTTATTAGCTAAATCCAGTATACTGCTAACGAGCCCATTGGCCCATGAGCCTTTAAGCTAAAATTCCTATAACTGCCCAAACATTCAAATTACAACTCTATAACGGTCACTGCACAGTACATATATTGTTCCTGCAAAACAGAGACAAAAATCTTAATACAAAACTTAATGTTGTATCCCCATTGATACAGCCACTACATCGTGTCCAAACCTGATACCGATACTACACATAGTTGTGCTGTGGGTCGGATATGTACAATCCGACACAACCATAGAATTTATCTGAAGCCAGGAGTTTAGAGGAGTGTCAGGAATCATACCTGTGCTTGAGATAGGTTTGTTTGTGTCACCAGGAGTCGATACAGCAGCCCCCGTGTCCGATCTTTTACAGAATTCTTGGTTTAGGCAATTCGTCAAACCGGTGGCATGCACGAACCGAAGGAACGATCGTGAGTTATGTTTGAATCATCTCAACTCCAAAATTGGAAAATACTCTCAAGAACTAACCAGATGTTGATCCTACCAAAACAAATCAAGAAACCATATCTACTCGGAAAATTTGATTGAACGAATGATTCGAATCCAAATCAAAAGAAAACCGATACAAATTGCTTACCAAAACGAATCGATCACCGGCTCGTAGACGACCATGACGAAGCTCGTCGTAAGGCGAATCAACGCCGGTCGACCTTCGCAACTGGATCGAAATATGATCACCGTTGCTCGGCTCCTCTAGGAATCCGCCATGGCCGAGCTCGAGGAAGAAAAAGCGGAGGAAGAAGAAGGAAGCCCAGTGAAGAAAATGGCAGGGCTTCGCCGCAGTGGAGGGTGATGAAGAAGGAGGGGTCTCAGGGTCAATTTATAGGCGGTGGTCGAGCGGGCAGGCGGTTGTGCGGTCAGGTCGGGCAGCGACGGAGCGGTTGGGCGGGCAGGTGGCCGGCGATCGACTGTTAGAAGTTGTTAGGAATCGGTTATGATCGGACGGCTATGGGGAATTGGGCGGTAGAGAACCAACGGTGTAGATGAAGAAGAAGACTCTGGAAGCCTTGGCCTTCCTCCGTCGCAAGCGGCGCGTCGCTGCAGCTGCTTCGACGTCGACGTCTCCAGCAGAGGGTGGAGGGAATTGAATGAAGAATGAATTGAGATTGATAATATATAACGGTTGGATTTTATAGGGTTAACGGGCTATCGGGTTCGAGTCAGCGGGTCTGGATCCATGAACCCGCGCCCAAAGACTAATAGGCCAGGTTGGGAATGGAAGCCCATTAATCCTAATGATATTTAATAATGAAAAAAGAAGGGCTAGCTTAAGGCTGATCATTGCAAATGGGTCGGCTTGACCCATTGGGTTGGGTTGAATGGCTGAATTATGAGAGGAGGGTTGGGCTGAATAATTAATAAATGATTAGTAAAATCCTTAATGGTTTAACCAATAAATTAAATAGAAACATTTTAGAGAAATATAATTAACAAATCTTAATAAATGGGAATATTCTTAATAAAGGATTTAAAATAATTAGTAAATCATTATTAATGAAAAAAATAAAATCTTAAGTAAATTATAGGAGAAAACTCAATCTAGAAAAGTGGAGTTACATATGTTTATCAGATTGTATCTTGAGAAGGTTTTTAAACATATCATCCCTACCTTCCGTTTCAGTCTTTTCAAAAAAATTGTTTTGTTTCATCATCAATTAACTTAGGAGTAGGGATAGTTTTAGTTATTTAGTCTAATTATTTGTAGAACTTCATTTAGTTATAATTCTTTTGCAGTATAACAATTTGATAGCTTGTATTGGAGCTTATCTTAGAAATGATAGTCTAGTTTTGACATTAGAACACTAATCCTTGTAGTTTATGATTACCAGTTTTCACATAGGGTGTTAGTCTGCTCAGGAGGTAGTAACCCCTCCGATTGATAAGAAGGATAGTAGGATGTATATATAGATGGTTAGAACAGTATATAGAAAAAATTTAAAGATTTGGTGAACATTTTAAGATTTAAGAAGGATGATATTGAAGGTATATGTGAAGGAAATACGAATGTTGATTTTATAATGGAGAGTAAGTCCTGCATGACATAGTAGTATTAGCTCCGAAAGATTTTGAGGACAGTGATTTGAACAAGTTTGAGGATTTCATAAACTTTGATCTAGAGATTTTGGATCCAAGTTGGGACAAGGTGTAGGAATTTAAATTTTGGGATGATTAAGTTGATAGGGGAGAATAAGATCAAATAGACGGAAGAAGAGTTTTAACAAGAGCATGATTCGTAAGAAATGTCTTAGGGATTTAGGCCTACTTCCAGGAGGGAGTTCTAGTTCTCAGACCTAGTTGGAGGTGAGTTTTGACCTAAACCTTAGTATGTCTTTTGGAGATATTTTGATACATCCCTTGCTTGAATGTTTTGATACCTTGTGATTGCCTAGTACTGTCATATGGTTAGTATAACTAGATGAGACCCCAAACTGACATTACATGCCATGACCCCGTAGGTTAATCTTTCAAATTGTATGATTTAGATAAGTTTCTGAGACTATGATTGTTGGGGACGTGACCTTAAGAGGAGTACGACCACCTTAAATTTCATGGACGAAATTCTTCTAAGGGGGTAGACTTGTAACCACCACTATTCTAAAATGAGGACAATTTTGAACTTTTGTAAAATTGACCATGTTTGTTATTAAATGATATATTTAAATCTTGTTAATGAATAATTGGTGAATTTAGATTATTTAAATACTAATTAAATTGGTATATTATGATTTTGGTGTTCTGCTAGTGTAACCTTAGAACTACTTAGCCTAGAGACTAACCATGACCATGGGGACCTATTCCATGTGATTAGAGTAGCTAATTACCACTTTTAGGCTAAGAATATTTTGGTCATTTTGTGACTTTTGTATTAATTTAGATTTTGATTAATTAATAATGTGCTAATTGAAATATTAAGCATTAATTAGAAGTAACCCTAATCTAGATATGATCATGAGCCTAGATATTTCATTAGTAGCTTCCAACTAGATGACAATGTTAGTAATATCTAGATATTATGGCTAAGTAGATATTTAGCTTCAAACCCACTTGTCATGACCACCCAACAAGATGATTAGGACTAACCTAATTGAACTTTAGTTAGTCTCTAGCTAGATTAGAAGAATTAGTTAGAAGGTTTAACTAATTCTTCTAACTAAGAAGAGAGGTTTAATCCCTAACTTGTCATGACTAAAGAGAGGGTGTAGTCGACCTTTTCCCTTGCCCAAAATCCTAATCCTAACATCATATGGCAGCCCACTTTTTTTATAAAGCCCCACTTTATTTTCTTCCTCTTTTCATTTTCATTTCAAGCCCCAATCTAGGAGCTTGTTTCCCCAAATTGCTCCTACACCCAAATTTTCTCCAAATTGAGCCAAATTCGTTTCATTCTCCCCCCTTGGAGAGGAGAAGCCTCTATTGGCTAGTTAAGAAGGGATTGGAAGGATTTGGAGCCTTAAAGTTGGTGGAGATCTAGATCTAGGAATTTTACATTGGGAATTCATCTCCCTTTTGGTATGAGCTCTCTAAACCCTTCAATTTTATTACATTAGTGTAACTACATTCATTTAGGATCCCATTTGCATTAGGATATCATTAGAGAGGAGTTGAAGCTCTCCTCTTCTTATTTGAAGGTTTTTTCTATTTTATTTTGATACAAATTGGGAAAAATCGAATTTGTGACAACCAAGTGTTCGATACGTGTCCCCAAAGAAACTTTCATGTCCTTTTTGAGTCAAGATTGGGTGTTTGTGTCCTAAATAGGATACATAATATTGTGTCATGGTATCTCAGGGTTAGATTTGGCTATATACATGTGCTTCTTTTGTCCCAAAACAACCAAATTCGTCATAATATTTATCCACGTTTTTAGTAGCAATAGCAACTTAGAAATACCATAACTTTTAGCTCAGAACTCCGATTAATCTCCCGTTTTTTTTGAAAGAACCATATCAAAGTTAAATTTCTAAATATATATATATTAATAGGCCAAAATCGTTCTACAACTTTTTGTAAAACTGTTTGAGTGTCAGCTGTACGAAAGACGAACGCGTTTTGGTGTTTTTGCGATTTCGGGAGCTTTCGGACACGAAAATGCGATCCGTTTGAAGTTTCGAAAAGCTAACACGAAGGAATACGACATACTTTAATCTTAGAATTTAGTAAAGAACTAATTGGTACAATATTAATTTTAAGTAGAAAATTGACTATACGACATTGGCATTTTGTGTAACCTATGAGCCTATGTAGTATGGATATTAAGTGAATGTAGGTATCATAGGTTGTCGAGTATATACATGACATAGTACATATATATATTATTTTTAGATAATATGTGTTAGTTAGTGGTTGATAAAATGGTTATCAAGTGAATAAAATATTGATAAGTTATTTGTCAAGGTACTAGTGTGATACTTGGGTAGCATGAGGATATTGGTATCATGACACTCAAGTATCATGAGTAAAGATAAGTGAGTATTGGGACTTGAGTAAGGTATCCTACTTGGTATCAAGTATTAGTATTAGAGTTAGTTGGATAAGTATCTAGGAGGATAAGGTATTTGTCAAGTTACTAAAATATTGGGTATTAGAACTAGGTAATAGATAATATCAAGATGTCAAGTGCCAAGAGTAGGATGAGTGAGTCCATGTGTGTATGATTGGTAGGGTATGGTAAGCATATGATATCTTGGGACAATTTTGATAGGTAATGAAATAGAATGGTATATTGATATATAGGTATATAATATAGTTAAAGGGTAAATGTTAAATATGGGTAAATGACATATTGGTATGTGTTATGGATAGATAAAGATAATGGTATATGTGACATGCATTGGATACATCTATAGATATATAAAGGATAAATTGGCTAAAGTAATCTTAGATAGTAGGTAACTAGTAGGGATATATATATATATATATTATATATATATATATATATATATATATATATATATATTTTTTATATATATATATAAATATATTATATATATATATATATATATATATATATATATATATATATAAAATATATTGTTTTTATATTATATATATATATATATATATATATATATATATATATATATATATATATATATATATATATATATATATATATATATATATATATAAAATATATATTTTATATATATATATATAAATATATATTATATATATATATATATATATATATATATATATATATATATATATATATATATATATATATACGTTTGTGAGGGTATATATAAAATATACGTTTGTGATCATCTCGACTGTAGTGCGAACCAGCTGGTGTGCCTCATCGATCCCCTGCCTGAAACCTGCAGTCTGCCTCGTCTGCTGCTGCTGCTGGGACTCAAGAATCCTCTCCACGAAGGAGAAGAGATGTGCAGCATCTACCATCCCCGCAGGCGGAGGCTGCTGCGGTGGAAGGATCTCAGGAATCACAACTGGCCTCCTGACTGGTGGAGGTGCTCCTCCAAAAGTGACAGAAACACCGACTCCTGAGGGCTGCACTGGCCCTGTGGCACCGGAAGCTGGCTGCTGCTGAGGTCGAGAGGTGCTAGACCCCTCTCCAGCGTCTCCCAGTCCAGGGCGATGTGATCGCGTCTCAACCATCCTGGAGACACAGATCAAACAAGAAACAATTACTGAGAATGAATCGAAATATCAAAGGAGGACAGTTTAAAATTTCTAAGGAAGACAATAAGCAGCAAAGTAGATATATGAAATCTGATAAGGAGTTTTTCCTAGTGTGATTGAGTACCTTCAAAATATACTAATTCTTACTGCAGGCTGCAGTGATATTCTAGTTCGAATACCACTACATTTCCAACCTAGACCTGCATGGGCTACCACTAAAAATGTGTCACGACCCGCACCCTAGAGTAAGGGCACGAGACGTGGGTACGTCCAGCCTACGCCGCAGTGGCGGCGGTAGAACGCTGTCCTAGGTCACAACATCTAACAGTTAAAGGTAATAACAGTTATACTCCCCGAATGGGGGTGACATAACTGAATATATCTCAATCACAACTAAGGTAGAACATGATAAGATAGAATGATATAAAAGATAGATAATATCCAGGAGAGAAACATCACAGAGATACAAATCCAGAATTCTAAGTGTCTAGAATAAATACATATCTCAGAAATATCCCATAATCTAAATACAGTAATCTAAGTAAAGTAAAGACAATCCTAATCTAAGGGAGTGTCATCTACTGCTAGTGGATCTTGCTGCTGGTCCAAGTCCAGGCACTCATCTAAAGTAGCACTGTAGTAGGTAGGGCAGAACGCCTCCACCTCGTCCTCTGTAAAATTTTCAATAGGTCCAGTCAGGACAGGAGCGAGCACAGTACATCTCATCAAATCATAGCAGGTCAGGATATATAATCATGCTATAGAGTAAGATACAAGAAACTGAAAAAAATACATAATAAAAAGAGAGACTGTAAATAAATAGCTACAGTATATAGAGAACTATCAGTGCTAGTGATTCAGAGCACAAGATGATTATGTAGACGGCACGATGTTGTACACGAGTAATCTACAGAGGTTGTACACGAGTAATCTACTGGATTAAATACATAACCACTTCTATTCCCCCGCCCCAATCAATACACAAGGATCTGGCTAAGTTATGTTATTGTACACGAAGGTCATGTGAATACATGATTATACACAATTTCACACGTTTCGTACACGAATGTAATAAATACAAGGAGTACACAATATTCACGATAAAGTACACGAACACGAATACCCGATGTATCCGCTAAGGGGATAACATCGCACAACAAGATCCATATAGTACTAATCCGTGTTTCTAACATGTCAGCATCATGTAAAATAGTCTAAAGCAGGAAATATACTCCTAATGCAGGATATGAAATGATCAGAGAATGTACTCGCCTGTATCCGGTGAATCTGGAGAATATATACTGTCCGAGGAGTGGTGTCTGTCTCCTATAGAATAGTACAAGTCACTATGAGTCTACAATGATAATAAGATGCAAATCAATGCATTCTACATGAATCTAGGTCAATCTAGACCAAAGTTAACTCTTGGTCAACTCTGGTCAACCCTAGAAGTCAAACTAGGTCAACCAAGTCAAACCTATGTCAAACTAGTCTAACTAGTCTATTTTAGGTCTAACAAGCCATTCTAGGTTCTAACAAGGCTAAATAGTCTATTCTAGACTCCAAACTAGGTCTAACAAATATACCCATAGGCTAAGAGCCTAGGCCATAGGCTAAACCATGCCTATGAACCAAATCATACTCACATAATACATGCCAATATATATATAATATATATTACACATATAGATATAGCTATATTATAATATAGAACATACATTAGCTATAGGCTACCTATATACATGTCACACATACACATATATAACTATTATATATAAAGTACAACACTATATAATATAGGATACCTATATATACCCCTCAACATATATACATACATATGTATAGGGAGAAGGGATACTCACAATGTTCAAGTGTAGGTGTGTGTGTGTCAAGTGAGGCAATAGAGTGTCACAGAATTTAGGAAGGGTCAGTAACCCCTGTGTATGTCCTGAATACAGGAAACAGGGAAGAGAAACTGATGCAACCTGTGGGTGTGTGTGTATTCAGAAAATGAGAAAACAGTGTGGCAAAATAGGATAAACAGTGAAGAAAATAAAGCAGTGGCAGTGTATTCAGAAAATGGTGTGTGACAATGAAACATTGGTGTGCAAGGAAACAAGGAAGGGAAATAGAAGCATTGCATTAACAGTGAACAAAAAGGCAAACATGAGTTAACCCATATCTCAGTTCAGTCCACAGTTCACAATACCCAGATTTCAGTCCCACATATCATTCTTAGGATTTAATACATTGAAATCATTAACAGTTCAACTAACTTCAGTTTAACAGGGAACAATCATACAAAGGCAAAAAGGAAAGGAACCCAGTTCAGGTATAGGAATAACTGGAATATTTCAGTTTAATGGTGAACCATAGCCATGATGAAAACTGGAACAAAACAGTGAAGTGCAAACTCATTCTCAGGTAATAACAGTTCAAATAATCACCTAGAGTCTAAACATGAATTAAGCTCAATTTCAGTTTATCAGGAAATATCCCAGGTTTTTAAGAAGAACAAACATTGCAATAAAATGAAAAGGAAATCAGTTCAGGGAATAGGAATTCAATATTGCAATGAATGGAAAGGTAACCTCAGGTAATGAAATTCAACATTTCATTTAGTAAATGAATCTCAAGTTTTTGGACAGTTAAAATAACCACAACTCCTATTCCTTTCCAGTTTAAACAGTGAATCTCAGGTTCAATTTTAAACCAATACTTAAACATCCCATTCTCAGAGTTTAACTAAGGAAACAAATCTCAGATTAACACATGTAATGTAAAGGAGAACCAATTTCCAGATTAAACAGTGAATCTCAGTTCAACATAAATAGAAAAAACCCATTCAAATACTAATATCCCATTTCCCAATTCCAAAAGCCTATATTTGAATTTAAATACTTAGCTAACATGAATTATAATATGTGGGGTAATATAATAGTGCAAAACAGTAAGTGTTCCAAGGAATTAAAGTTAGGAAAACAATGGGGAAACCCATGTATCAGCTGTACCCCAAGGACTTGGTAATTAGTGAGATTACCAGAGGTGTAAGTACTCGTTCCTCTAGTAAAGATATAGCTTCCTGTGTTGCTTTTATTTCACAGCTTGAACCTAAAATATTGAAGAAGCATGTAGTGATAATTTTTGGTTAGATGCTATGCAAGAGGAATCGAACCAATTTGAACGAAATCAAGTTTGGAAACTTGTTCCCAAGCCCATCTATCATCCGGTCATTGGCACCCGCTGGGTATTCTGAAATAAACTGAATGAGAATGGTTTAGTGACTCGTAATAAGGCTCGACTCGTAGCTCAAGGATACAATCAAGAAGAAGGTATCGACTATGATGAAACTTATGCCCCAGTTGCGAGATTAGAATCCATTCGTATGTTATGTGCATTTGCATGTTTTTATAACTTTAAATTATTTCAAATAGATGTCAAGGGTGTATTTTTGAACAGTTTTATAAAAGAAGGAGTTTATGTTGTTTAACCTCCAGGTTTTACTGATTTCAGAAACCTTGATTATGTTTTCAAGTTAAAAAAAGCCTTATACAGTTTGAAACAAGCCCCTCGTGCCTGGTACGATCGTCTAAGCTCTTTTTTAATTGATAATAGTTTTACAAAAGGGAAGGTTGATACTACACTGTTTATAAAATCTTTAATGGCAATCTACTTTTAATTCAAATTTATGTAGATAATATCATTTTAGGATCTACTGATGAATCTCTCTGCCAAGAATTTTCAAAGTGCATGCAGAATGAGTTTGAGATGAGCATGATGGGAGAACTGAAATTCTTTCTCGGACTGTAAATCAAACAAACCAATAATAGAATATTCATTAATCAAGCCAAGTACACAAAAGATTTATTAAAGAAGTTCGATCTGGAAGCAGTCAAATCACTTGGCAGTCTTATGGCAACTTCAACTAAGCTTGATATTGATGAACAAGACAAACCGGTCGACATACGTAAGTATCGAGGTATGATTGGTAATTTACTTTACTTAACTGCTAGTCGTCCTGATATAATGTTTAGTGTTTACTTGCGTGCACATTTTCAAGCCAACCCTAAGGAATCACATTTGTGCGCGGTTAAGCGTATCTTCCGATACCTTAAAGACACTTCCTCTATCGGCTTATGGTATCCCAAAACCATATTGTTTGACCTAACCGATTATTCGGATGCTGATTTTGCTGGATGCAAAGTAGATAGAAAAAGTACCAGTGGCACATGTTATTTCCTAGGCAAAGCTCTAGTCTCTTGGTTTAGCAAGAAATAAAATTCTGTCGCATTGTCAACGACTGAGGCTGAATATATCGTCGCGGGACGTTGTTGTGCACAAATTTTGTGGATGAAGCAAACCTTAGAAGACTTTGGTTTACTATACACGCACATACCCATTTTCTGTGACAACACTAGTACTATTAATTTGACTAAGAATCTAGTATGTCGCTATCGTACTAAGCATATCGAGATTCAACATCATTTTCTTAGAGATCATCAACAAATGAAGATATAAACCTTGTATATGTAGACACTGAGAATCAATTTGCTGATATCTTTACAAAACATTTAGCGGAAGATCGCTTTAATTATTTACGTCGAAAATTAGGAATTTTAGATATCAATAATATTAATTAATTTTGTTTTATTGATTATTTTTTAATACTCAAAAACTATTTTTGAGACAAGCCTACAAAGGGTCTGTCTGTCACCACGACTACGGTCGAAGCAAAGCGATATTTAATTGTTCCCCGGTGAACTCCTATTAGCAGGGATAGTACCTCTACAGCTAATCTGAAACAGTCACTGTATAACGAAATTTAATTTGTAAAATAATATTAATTATATTAATTAAAATTTAAAAGTACTAAATATGGAATTAAATAATTGAAAGGGGTTGATGAATAGAATGTGGTCTGCAATTTTTTTTAAAAAATTCATCAAAAGAACCCTAGGTGAATTCGACCCAAGTTCGGCCCGAGTTCGACCAGAGTTCTGTTGGTGGTATATATTTTTAAGTCAGAACCCGAGGCCTCCTTCTCTTCATCTCCTCCAAACTCCTCTTTCAACAGCAGCTGCCATCCGAACCCCTCTCCAAACACTAGTTTTTCTCCAACCTATTGCTCCTATTGTACTTGGAGATTTCAATCCAAAATTTGGATTCATGCAAAGAATCTCTGTCCCTACCACATACTCAATTCTCGAAAGGTATAAACTTCTCCTTTCATCTCTTTCAATTCATTAGTTTAAATTCATTTTTGGGAGAAAATGCCTCAGGGATTCACTCCATCCAAGAGGAAGAAGACAAACGCCAGTGGAGAGGCTTCGTCTTCGAATCCATCAGAAGGTTCCTTCTTTTTCCCCGGTCCAATCGGCCGACGGTGCATTCAATGAGTTTTACTTTGAAACTCATGATCATTCATTGTTATGGTACTCTGACTTTACGATGCATAACATATGCACTAGAGCCCCGATTAAGTGGACTGTGTTTCCTGACCATCGTCCATTGTTTGAGGTATTAGGGTTTCATAGACTTGCCACCCTCAAATACCCTATAGCTACTAATGCCATTAGACTGTTCTTTTGCAACTTTGTTTTGGATACTTTCTCCGTTAGAACTCGTGTCGGTGGTATCAACATCGAGTTCAATGATACTAACTTAGCGGAAATCCTTGGTATTCCTAATGAAGGTGTCCCACTTGATGATATTACTGGGTTCGATTTCCCTGATGGCACGACTCTTATCAGTTTCAAGAACGACCTTTGTGCACCTGCCCGTGTTCGTTCTGGAACGTTCAAGGCTGCAAACTTGAACTTATTTAACTATGAGTTGTAGCGCATCATCTATTCCACTATTCTACCAAAATCTACTTCAAAGGATGATGTTACAAATCTTGAACTGTCTTTCCTCTACCACATTATCAAGGGATTCTATTTTTGGTTCCCAAGACTATCATTCAGATGATGGGATGTTGTCGCGAAAGAGATCAGAATCTCTCTTATGCGATGTTCATCAAACGCATCTTTCAGCATTTTGATATTGATCTTTCCACTTATGCTCTGGACCCTGAACCCAAGTATCTCCAGCTGTCATGTCGCAGCGCAGCCGCTCCTCCTGCACCTCCTACTGCTCCTGCTCCACCTCATCAGGATTACCCTATGACCTTTGAGGGTATTCATCAGCATCTCTCGGATCTGGGTACATTCATCAATGACATATTTAGGGAATACGAGTTCCGTGATGTGAGTAGGTTCTAGGCTCTTGCCAACTCCTTTGCCGACGTCCATTTTGCCCAGACTGGATATTCTGCCAGTTCACTTCCCAGAGATCCAGCTGTCTCCGGCTACCACTATGAGGATGAGACGGTACATACTCTCTTTCAACCCGGTAACGCATATGATTGGTACCGTGGTTCTGGTGCTACTCCACACCCTTTGTAACGCATATGATTGGTACCGTGGTTCTGGTGCTACTCCACACCCTTCTGGAGCTGGCACTTCTAGAGCTGGTCCATTC